>OLKM01000115.1:0-147071 GCA_900291075.1 Melanogrammus aeglefinus | reverse complement strand
CTGCGAAGGTCAGTTGGACCCGGCCTATCAGTTATAGTGAGCGGGGCCCACGAAAGCGTCTGCAAGTTCCGCCCCGGTGAGCAGTAGATTTATCCTCAAAGGA
Organism: Melanogrammus aeglefinus; assembly: GCA_900291075.1. NCBI lineage: Eukaryota > Metazoa > Chordata > Actinopteri > Gadiformes > Gadidae > Melanogrammus > Melanogrammus aeglefinus. Next base: position 146,968 of record OLKM01000115.1, on the reverse strand, counting down.
CGCCGTGAACTGCTCGAAATATACAAGAAAAGTCCTCGGGAACCATCCTCCCTAAAATTATATTCACTTCTGCTTACTCTCTATGCCCTTCATGGTTTTTTTATATGAGTATAGTTAGTGTATCCATATCTTATAGATATATGTACTAGTATGCTAGTATAGTATATATATATATAATATATTATGATATCGTATATATTATTTATTATATATCTAGTATAGACGTTACTATGTCTCCTTCATGTTTTATATATATATATATATAATATTATTTTATTTATTTTCTCATTTTAATTCTTCATTATTCAGGTGCGTTTACAAGATTTTCAATGCCATGAATAAAAAATTACGAACTACAGTTTACTTTAATTTCTTTGTTCTTGAATCTGGACGTAGAATGGAGCAAAGACTCTGAAGATTGGGAAATGCGTTTATCCAATAAACAGCTTGCAGTGTCAAGTCCATTTCGGAAATGGTAGGGTGATATACGAGCGGCCCCACGTCTAATGGGCATACCCTAGAAAGACACGTCAGACAGAGGGAGGAGAGCAAGTTCATGGTTACTTGCTTGCTTGTGTGGCAACTTATGGAGGCAAGAACAGAGGAGAAAGAGGGGGGCTGAAAAGGCCAGAATTAGAAAGAGCGAATGCTGGAGGGGATGCAAGCCAGTGCTCAAAATAACAGATTTATTCCGAAGTCAGGCATGAATTGAAAGGTTGTGCAGGTGAATTGATGGAAAACACGTTAGCCAGAAGCTCCATCATTGACGTTATTGCTAGCGGGAGCTAGCACAAGCTGCTAGTCAAATGTGTATGTGCTGGGAGGTATATTTCAGACAAATTGATGACTTAACTGGATCTTTTAATGGATTGGAGAATATGTTAAACAGATTTGGAAACATGTAGTAGGGTTGCCGGCGGTGTGGACATTTTCACACCGAGTCAGGGCCATTCAACATACGGTTTACGTACGGTGATACGGATACGGACCATTTCGTTCCGTCGCCTGGAGGGTGCTTCGTCCGTCAATGGTCCGTCGCCTCTGAGTCTTACGAATCGGGAGGTGCTCCGCGGAGAAACGGAGCAATACCACCGGAAATCGAGGCGGGAGTTATAGAGTCAAAAGTCAGACCATTGCGCAAATAGATATAGTGTATACTATCTGATATATATATAATTATATATATTATATAGTATATATATATTGGGTTTAAACGTTATAGCTTATATTATACTATATACCTGACCGACTTTTTTATTTTATTGTCCCTTCTGCTGCTTGGCAAGTGAGTGTAACTGGTCACTTAACCAACATTTGAGGAGATAATCTGCAGGTTGGTGAGTTGGTGTCCATCTATGCCACCGCCACTACACTTTTTGTGCAACTTTTTTTTGGCCTATTTCGATCGACTCACACAACAATCATCTCTAGAGATGTCAATGTTTGCGATTGTCGAATGCCGTTAATTTTGTTGAAATTGACAGTCCACTGCTCTCTCTAGAGGATTTATTGCGGTAACATCCATAACAACGCTGAAACCACACGTAGGTATGAAGGGTAGTGTAGTGTTAATGGATTTATAGGACACAGGATGTGATGTCGCCCCCTAGTGGTTAGCCAGGGGAGGTCGTAAACAAGCACTTGAATGAAGTCATGCTTCAAGAGTACATGCGGGAAGCCTCTCTCCCCACTTAGTTCTGAGTTACAACTACCTAACTCAACATGGTGTCAGAAGACTTCAGTTACTCAATTCGGGTGAACATGAGATTTGGTTTGGCCAAACTAACTGGAGAGAACTCTCCGTTTTAGTCAGTTTTGAGTTTAAGTTTTCAGCATAGCTAATGTTTGAGGCAGTTGGGAAGTTAAGATGGAGCGATTCCAGATTCTTCCGCCACCCAAGTTTGACTTCACAAAGTCAGAAGAGTGGCCCAAGAGGATTCAGAGGTTTGAGAGATTCCGGATCGCATCGGGTCTGGAACTACAGTCGGAGGAGAACCAGGTGAACACTTTAATCTATACTATGAGGGATGACGTGGAAGACATTGTCACTCCACTTCGTATGACGGAGGAAGAGGAAGCAGCGAGTACATTACTGTGAAGCAGAAGCTAGAGGGACATTTCTTGGTGAGGAGAAATGTTATTTTTGAGCGTGCAAAATTCAACCAGAGACAGCAGGAAAAGGGGGAGACGGTGGACAGTTTTATCACTTCACTCCACTGCTTGTCAGAGCACTGCGGCTATGGGCAGCTGCATGACGAAATGATTCGGGACAGACTTGTGTGGGCTTGCGAGATAAAAATCTGTCGGAGAAACTTCAGTTGGACTCGGAGCTGACGCTGGAGAGGGCGGTGACACGCGCGCGACAGAGTGCAAGCAACAGGACCTGTTGAAGAGTAACTTCAAGGCAGAGACCACGGACGTGAAAAAAAAGTTTGACATAGGCAGAGGGAGACAGCAGAAAATGCAGGCTTAGAACAAATGACAGAAGCAGTTATCACACACAGCCAGGTAACCAGACACGGTGCATGTGGTGTGTTAGAACTCCAGCACACCAGCAAAAATCAGTGCCCCTAGCTTAGAGATGTAGCAGGTAACCAGTGCCAGAAAAAAGGTCACTTAGCAAAAGGTGTGGCAGATCAGGGGTTCTACAAAGTAAACAGCCAGTGAGTCAGATGAGGAGGGAATCGCTTTCCTAGGCACAGTCAGCTCAGAGGGTGAACCCTGGCTGAACCCAACCTTAATGTGAATGAGCACACAGTAGTATTCAAGATAGATACGGGGGCTGATGTGACAGGGTTATCTGAAGATGATTTTAAGAAGGGGCAGTTTCCAGAGCTAAAGACCGCAAAGAAAGTGCTGCAAGGTCCAGGTCAGACGCCCATCACGGTGAGGGGAAAATTCACGGCTATCATAGGAACTGACAGTAAAAACACTACACAGGAGGTGTCTGTAGTCCCAGGTCTGAAGTTTAGCCTGCTGGGACGTCCAGTCTATTTCAGGCCACTTGGGCTAGTGGCTAGAGTAGACACAGTGGCACTGGATTCAGTCGAGAGAGTCAAGGAGCAGTTCCCCAAACTGTTCAAAGGGCTAGGCAAGATGGAGGAGGAATACAAGATAGAGCTTAAACAAGACAGCACAAACACATCACACTCCACGTCGAATCTCTGCTCCCTCTCATGTCTAAGGTGAGAGATGGAACTTCTCACGTATGGAAGCGATAGGGGTGAATATCGAAGGGTTGAACCAACCCACAGACTGGTGCACCGGAATGGTCACTGTGCCGAAGCCAGGCAAGGATGAGGTGCTCATCTGCATTGAGCTGACGAAATCGAATGAGTCCGTCAAGAGAGAGAGACACATGCTCCCGTCAGTCGAACACACACTTGGACAGCTAGAGGCGCGCCAAAGTATTTTCAAAAATCGATGCTAACTCAGGGTTTGGCAAATTCCCCTTACCAAGGAGTCCGCCCTCCTCACAACATTCCTCACCCCCTTTGGGAGGTTTTGCTTTAATCGCCTCTGCTTTGGCATATCCTCTGCACCTGAACATTACCAGAAAATAATGTCCCAGATACTGGAAGGACTTGACGGCATCCTGTGCCAGATGGATGACGTGCTTGTGTACGGAGACACACAGGCCCAGCACGACACACGACTGCTGGCGGTGTTGGGGAGGCTGCAGTAGGCAGGCGTCACACTGAGAGGTGAGAAATGTGAATTCTCAAAAAGCCAACTTAAATTTCTCGGACAGATCATAGATACAGCCGGCGTGAGAGCAGATCCTAACAAAGCGAGAGCAGTGACAGACATGGAGGAGCTGGACAACGTGAGCGCAGTGAGACGATTCCTCGGAATGGTGAATCACCTGGGGAAGTACTTACCTCATCTAGCAGAGAAGACACAGCCACTCTGGGACCTGTTGAAAAAACATGTATCAGTGGGGGCATGATCAACAAAGAGCATTCAATAACATCAAAGAGGAGCTGAGCATACCACCAGGGCTGGCGCTCTACAACGCAAAGGTGGAATCACATGGGCGTGCACGTGTTTCTCAGACTTTCTGGTGGGCATCAGGTTCCATGTGGAAACGGACCACAAGCCTCTGGTTCCGTTACTAGGTTCAAAGAGCCTGGATGAGCTCCCCCCACGCATTCAAAGACTCAGAATGAGGCTGATGGCTTTCTGCTTCTCCATCTCCCTGTGGCAGGCAAGAAGTTGGCCTCGGTAGATGTGCGAAGGAAGTCAACCTGTATGTCAACATGGTCATGTCAACCCTCCCGGCTACGGCAAAGAGGCTACAAGAAATAAGGGAACACCAAGAACGTGATGAAATACTGAGCCAAGTGAAAGGGTACTGTAATGAGGGCTGGCCAGACAAATCCACAATAGACAAAGCTTACCTACCATACACTCAGGTCCAGGAGGAACTATCAGTGGAGAACGGCTTACTGCTAAAAGGAAGTAGGCTAGTTATTCTCAAGCCACTACAGACAGACATACTTCAGAAACTGCACGCAGGACACCAAGACATGGTGTCGTGAAAGAGCCAAACAATCTGTCTGGTGGCCGGGACTGTTGTACACAGCTTCAGAAAGTGGTTGAGGGCTGTGACACATGTGCAAAGGAAAGAGTCAACCCCAGAGAGCCACTGCTTCCTACAAAGACAGACCATGGAAAAAGGTGGGTGCTGACTTGTTTCAGTGGAATGATAACCAGTACCTAATGTTAGATTTCAGCTTATTTCTAAACTGTTCGGACAGACTCTGCGTTGTGTATTTTCAGTCGTAGTAGTAATTCTTGAAGTCGAAATCAAAACAGCTTGACAGGTTGGAGTAGAGGGTTAAATAGATGGTTTATTCCAGGATGTACAGCGAGATACAGACTTAGGTTGAATAATCTATGGTGGACCCGGTGGTCGATGACTTGTTCCTTGGCTGTCGAAACCCTCTACTCATCGAACCAAAGGGTTGGGGCGAGTATAATACAAAAAGGGGATGGATAAAAACACGTGAACAGACGCACTCTCCCTTGATAAGGTATCTGGCCCTGGCTATGTCCCGGAGGGCCAGGTTGGTTCGACCTACCCTGACACATAACAATTGGCAGAATTGTTGGGGATAACACCTTGTATCAGTATGAGAGGCCCTGGCCTGTTCCTAGACTAGAAATGTGAACAATAAGAGAGACACTAAAATACACCAACATTCTACACTATTGGTAATAGATTATTTTTCCCGTTTCATTGAAGTAGCTATACTGACATCAACAACCTCAGTAGCAGTAGTGGAACATTGCAAGTCCATCTTCGCCAGGCATGGCATACCGTCTGAGGTCATGACAGACAATGGACCCCAGTTTGCGTCTGAATACTTCCCTAGGTTCCCTACACAGTGGGGGTTCACACTCACAACGTCCAGCCCCAGATACACTCAGAGCAATGGAGAGGCGGAATGCACTTTTCGTACAGTTAAAGACCTCCTCCAGAAGGAAAAAGACCCTTATTTAGCCCTCATGGCTTACAGAGCCACCCCACTCGCCAATGGATACAGTCCAGCACAGCCGTCAATGGGCCGGCAGCTCAGAACAACAGTTCCGGTCACTCTGTCATCTTTGAACCCTGGCTGGACTGACATAACCAAACTCAAAAAAGAGGAGCAGAAGAAGCGACAGAGATTGAGTTGGAACTTTAACAAAAGACACAGAGCTCAACATCTCTGAACAAGTCTGACACCAGGCGACCATGTCTGGGTAAAGGATACGAAGGAGAAGGGGACAGTGATAACACAGGCGGAAGCGCCAAGGTCATACGTCATAGACACTCCCAGAGGGGTCCTGCGCCACAATCGAAATCACCTCGTCCCTACTCCAGTGGCGCCAGCAGCGCAGACCATCTGACCAGAGCCGGAGCAATCCACTAGTCAGCCAGTGACTCCAGATCCAACAGAGCGGCGCCCAGTTCAGCCAGGCAGTCCTGAGCGTCCCGCACGCTACCCTGCAAGAGAGACAAACCCCAGGGTACCTGAAGGACTTTGTGGTTAAATAGCAGGTACCCCGGGTAAAACTGGGTGGTTTCTACAGGGCAGAATAAATCCCCACACTCAGTAGGATGTTTGGGCAATCTACCCACCTTCTTAGTTCAGTTTTGCCAATAAATGTCCATATGCTTATTGTTCATGAAACATAGTCTGTTTAATAACTTTTCAGGAATGTTCGAGACTGGGAACAGTTAACCTTTTCAATGTAGTCCGTTACAGTACAGTGTTGTTAGTCAGATATCAGTACAACTGATCTTAGAAAGGGGGATGTAGTGTTAATGGATTTATAGGACACAGGATGTGATGTCGCCCCCTAGTGGTTAGGCGGGGGAGGTTGTAAACAAGCACTTGAATAAAGTCATGCTTCAAGAGTACACGCGGGAAACCTCTCTCCCCACTTATTTCCGAGTTACAACTACCTAACTCTACAGGTAGTTCCGGAGGCAACGTTTGGGGCAGACAGACGAATTTCATCTGGATCCGGAGGTATGAATCGGCCTTAATACACTGGTGTCAACTGGTGTCACCGGTGTCAACACCGGTATTACGGTATAAACTTTGAAACTAGGTCCCCTGCCATCTTCTCCGTCAACTCTCCTCTCACACTCAGTGACAGCGTCTTATAATGTTCTATATATAAAGTATAATATAATTTAATATATAATTATCACGGCCAAAAGTTCTGCATGCCTCCGGATGGCCGTAGCGCGCGGAGCTCTCGTAGGGCTTCGCGGGGTTTATTTACCCGCGTTACTATGGATACCGGTCTTGTAAGGAAGCGTGCCAATTCTCTGAGCGCCAATTCTCCTCCGCACAGAGCAGAACTGTGGCCTATTTTACACATTTTTATTTTCTTAATTAATATATCATTCATTTTTACTGACTTTTTTTTTTTATCACTGAAAACAACAAAACGTCTTGAGTAATCGGTGTTGGCCTCAATACCGTATTCTTGGCTTTCACCCACGTGACCTCGACCTTGACTACGGTTGCTATTGTGGTAGAAAATATAACCGAATTATCTATCACTTCAACTAACTAAAAGCATGAGGAATCGGAGAGTCCGGATCAAGTATGTGATGGAGAATTTATTGTACCCCACAAATGAGAAACAAACAAAGCCGAGTGAGGTTTGCCAAAGACACTCCAGAATGATTCTTGTCCTGCTCCTTATATCCCCAATCCTTACATAATAAAAGGTCAGGCTTTCATAAAATTGATTAACATAACATGTTTTTTTGGGTCATAACTATACCTTTGAACATACATTAACCTCTTTAAACATAGATAGGTGATGGATATGTGTGTATATCAGCATATTCTTCAAAAAGTACATAAGATAAGAAAAAGATTGAGCCCACTTACTGGTGCCACGTCTCACCTAACTTATAGGGGAAGGGTGATCAGCTACCTTCCACCATTAAAGTATCTATATGATATATAGGCCTAATAATAATCATAGTTTACCATAAAATGTAGGGTTAATTTCTTCCATACTATCCGCCATTACTGTGCCCCTGGAAGCGTAAACATTGGCTCAGCCACAAGAGAATTAGAGAGAATTTGCTCGAAATGGTACTCTGTATTGTATATGGTTGCGGCTCAAAAAGCGAAAAACACAGCATTACTTTCGCCTGTATACCAAAAGTAGTTAGTACTCAAGGCGAAGAGCACGAAAAGCTTACCAAGGAGCCTAGAGCGGTGGATTTCGGCGATTAACCGAGGAGACAAAAAATCCTAGGAGAAAAAATCCATTCCCTTTTGCTTGCGCTCTCGTGTCTTTCTCAACTGTCTCAATGTCTTCAGCCAATACAACCGACAAACACCTTTGCAAAAGTTTGGGATACTCAAGGGCTATATTGTCAGGACTACAAAGATCAGTTATAACTGGCACATTCCGGCTTTTGGAGACAAATTGGTTGGCATACTGTTCAACTAAAATCAGTGCGGCAGCTTTTGTTTTGCACTGGTTTAGTTTTTCATACACGCATCGATTTCCATTGCTGAAACTTGTGCTGAAGCGCCAGCAAATTTCTTCTGGTTGTTTATTTCCTGGTCTAAGCCTGTATCCTCTAAAAAATTATCGATTGAAGCATCTAAGTTTTCTTTCAGTTTCTTTGCAGAAGTAAAGTCTATGTCCCTAATCCTTGCATACGACACTTCACTTACATATGTCGGTAGAAGCCAAGAGCATTTGACTTGAGTGCAAGCTAGTTTGCCGTTTATTCTTGTCCAACATTTTATTTAAAACATGCCAGCAGGATTCAGCTAACCCAGCTTTGCAACCCGAACAATGTGCGGATAAAACAGTTCCATAACTTCCATCTGTCCCAGCTATGATCCATAAATTGACTAGAGGATCGTTCATTCGCTGTGAATGTCGCACCTTTACAACAACGTGTTTTCCGGCTGCCATAGTTCCTTTCACTGAGGCCACAAAACCCGACACAACTTCATTGCATGCCTCCAAACTCTTGTAGCATTTGAACTGGTCGTTTGTGTAATAGCTGCGTAAAACATTCTGAATCAAACTGCTCACTTGGAATCGTGAACTGGTCGACTCCTATGACGGATATTTTCTTTAAATATCGCAACTTATGACTTTCCAGACCTGAAACGTACGTAGAAAGCACTTGTACACATTTACTTAGCTTGTCTAGCTCTTGTTTTATGTTTTGTTGCGGTAAAGCCATGAAAATCAATATAAGAAGTGAAGAAGTTGTAGATTTGGCATACATTTCCTTATCATTTCACACTATGGAGGGGCACAATAATGGCGGACACGTCATATTTGGAAAGCCACGTGAAAGCCAAGAATACTGCGGCAACCCTAACATGTAGGCCTATCTGCCTAAGCCCACTGATTGTCGGCACACAAGCCTGCTAGCCACTAAATAATAAAAACAAGAGTCAAGTAAAGATAGATGTTTTCAGAAATGTACAGCATGACAATTTACCAACACCAAGGGTCTGTGACTTATTGTAATTAGACCATATATTGCATACAATTAACGACTCCTGACTATACACTCTTGTATATTCAGAAGCATATAATATTTTCCAGTAGTAGAAAAATATAACAACGTTTCTAAATGGTTTGTTGGGGAGCTCAGCTTGAACAACCAATACTTTGTCATACACAATTTAAATTCGCTGTTAAGTGAGTACTCACCGTTTGGTGGTCGCTGATATCCTTCAAACTGCATGTTGCTACTGTACTTGTGCTGCTGTTCTAGTTCTTCATAACTAAAAAAAAAAGGGGGGAAAATAGCACCAAATAACATCAAGAAGCTTGCCCTAATCTCATATTCGGTCACTACCACATTGGGCTGCGTAAGCAAAAAATTCAACATGCCAAAAATCAAGGTGTGCAAATAGGTATGCATACCTACCGGAATATATAGTCGCCTATATGAGAAGTTTAAAGATTTGATGACTAATACTGTCAATTATCTCTAACTCTATATGTGTCACACTATAACAGGTAGGCTACAAACATAAATTGCTTATTCAAGAAGAATAGTTTAGTAATATTGCTCAAATAAAACATTATTTACTCCCACCTTTTAAGTATATCCTTATGCTCCTCTGTTCGGTCCTCCCGTGTCGGGTAAGGCGCTGGTCTTCGAAACGATCGGTGTGTTTGACTAATGACAAAACAAAGGACAAACATTTGTATTATATTGTGACTTAACTGTTTGCGCGTATCACATTAACAGAGTATTTAATTTCCCATTGTTTTGCAGAGCGTCGAGCTATCGTATTTAGCATGGTATCTCGTAATGCTAAATACACTAACCTTCCATTTGGTGTCGATTGTGGTCGCCTGCCAGTGCCAGAAGATTTCGCCCACGAAGTCATTTTTATCTCCAAATAACACAGGGGAGTATATAGTTTTCTTCTAATATTACATGTAGCCGTTCTTTCTTGACACAGCGAAATATGTTATGCAGCGGACGAGGGTAGTGATGCGATTGGCTACATTAACAAGGTCCACTGGTATTGGTTACCGTATCTTCGTTCCTATTTACACCCGCCCACATACAAAATTCCTATGATTTTGACGCTCATAAATGAAGCAATGGCCACATGTTAAACTAAGTTGAAGTGTCCATAATGCCATTAAAATCTTTGTCGATTCACACGTAGAAAAAAAAGGAATTCTGAACAAATTGAGAATCAAATCTTTATTAATTTGTTAAAATCCTTTTTAAGGATGACGTCTCTGTGTGTTTCAAGAACATTATGCCATGCGTTAGGCTTATGGATGACACAAGGCTAATTCATTAGGCCACCCTTTGTCCTTTGAAATACGATTTGATTATATATAGGCCTACTATAATCACTATTCTATTTCAGTTATTCTTCATTCTTAATTCAGGGAACAATACTAAATAATGTAGCCTAGGCCTACTTATAACCAACAACCATGTTTAAAAGGCCTGACTCCTTAAGGAACTGTCTCCGTAATCACTGTAAGGTTATTTTATAATTGGAAAAAACTTAACACAATCGTTTTAAATAATGTAAGAAGCCACAAATGATCTATAACAAGAAATAAACACACTTGTTTTCTATATGTTATGATGGATTGATCATGTTAAGCCAAATAAAAAATAACAATATATATATATTATTATTATATATATATAATATCAACATCAAAGTTGAATTAGTGAGTTGCTTATTTCCCTCTTTGCACAATATGCTCTATATAACGGTTTAATTATGAATGATTTGGTATTCTTTAAATTACATTGAATGTTCTCATTATTGTAGTAGGACCCAGTTGGGGTCCTAAACTACCGTTATTATTATTGATATAATAAGGCATATTCTCTTTTTAGTATTGTTGTCATAGTTGTTGTTGTTGTTGTTGTTGTTGGGTAAATGTTGGGGTTGGTATTTCGTACTTATGATGTGATGTCTTTTAATTATTGTTATTGTGCATTTCTTTTTCAATGTTCATCGTAGGTAAATTGTCATTGGAATAAATCCTAGGCCTACCATGTATTCGATTCATGCCCCTTTGATGTGTTGTCTTCAGTTCAGTTATAGACATGCACGCGGGCAACTTTTATTATTATCACGAGAACGAGCAAATGCTCGTACATTCGCTGTGAACGCGCTATGGCAGTGACAGTCGCCATTTTATTTTTTAAAAATCTAACTGAATAGGACGCAGAGCGACACTCATATTTCGATAAGTTTGGTGGATGAAACAGAAAGACGGATGAAAACCTAATTCATTTTTTTTGAAAGAATGGTGAGTTTTCTACTGAAGATGCTTATCACATAGTTCTAGTTTTCTAATGAAACTCGCCAGGGAGACTGTAGCTCGCTGTGTGATAATGGGGATTCACTGTGTTGGTCACTAGCACGGGGAGTCTATGCAGCCTGGCTAGCTATCGTTAGCTAGGCTGGCAAGGCAATACTCGCGGCCCTCCAGCCCGCGGCCTCTGCGTTTCCAGTGGTCGGATTGAGGTGAACGGGCCCGTCCAGCTCATTATATTTCCTGCTATAAACATAACTGCCTATTTAAAAAATGTAATGTAATTGGTTTTTTTGGACAATCGAAGTTAGGTCTGTATCCCCCATATATGTGGACGCCACAATGCTACGTTAGCTTCCATGAGTGTTAGTGCTATTCTTTTTAGCATTTATGTAGCTATTAAAGGAGTGTGAATGACTATTTTTTCTCTACATTTGAAACCCTCTGTGACATTAAGTTCATTGTTACAATGAGCCATTGTAACAGGGTTTATATTTTGTTTAATTTCCCCGTGTGGGTGAACTGTACGTGCCCAAAGTTTAATTGTTAAACATGTTGGTTATAATGATATATTAAACATCCGTATTCAGCTTCATTGTAATATAACCTACAGAAGAAATTAGAGTTATCCTATGATATGTTATAAAGTCCTAGGTTTGTACGTTCCGCAATGTGCTGATAGCCTAGGATAACGTTGCTAAAAACCTACGTGATCTTGTTCTTTGTTTCCATTGGTGGCTTAAACTAAGGTCACTTGGTATGAAGGAAACTTGTATATTATTATTTTCTGTCGAGTCTTTGGGTAAAATAACATAATGATAAGTATCAGTTGTTAAGTTGGCTTAAATTCACTTGTAACAGTAATTGTAGTATAACTAGGCTAGTGGGTTAGCGTCATGTTTTACTCCTGGACTGGTGTCGCGGTTTAGCATAGGCCAGACGATCATTGATAACACCAGCCGTTCAAAACAGATTTTCATGCGTTGATAGACAATCCCACAAGACTTTACACACGTTGTTTATTCGAAACTTAAAGGAGTTTTCGCGTTTTATTAATTCACACAAATACGTCTTCCGGCGCGCGTCTTGATCAGTGACTTTAGCAGGCCTCAAAGCCTTTACAAAATGTTTTTGTTACCCTTTTTGTAAATTAGCTGCAATGTGTTCTGATGTTTTTAATTTGCCATTTCTCGGCATCGTTTGACGTTATTTCTCTAATGACCTACCCATTTTCCCATTTCAGACGCTGAACATGACTGTAAACTGAGGGACTCTCCTTAGAGCCAGGAGCCACGGACTAATATCATTTGGAACACAATATCAACAACTTTTTTCTGGGGGGGGGGAGCAGAAGTAACCTATCATTGAAGGGACAAAAGGGGAATAATGGTGATTTTGCGCCGGGCTCGGCCGCCTGCTTCCGCCCCAAACAGCAATGAATCTTGACTCGCTCTCGCTGGCTTTGTCTCAAATCAGCTACCTGGTGGACAATTTAACGAAAAAAAATTACAGAGCCAGCCAGCAGGAAATACAGCATGTGAGTATTGGTAATACTACTGGTAAAACACACGTGGATAGTAGGGCAGCTATCAAATCACTCTGTGTACTTATTTAAACACCTTGTTAAAAACATAACAACGTATTATTTTTTGTGCCAGATTGTGAATTGTCACGGCCCTGAGGCAGACAGGCATCTTCTTCGCTGTCTCTTCTCTCATGTGGATTTCAGTGGCGATGGTAAAAGCAGCGGCAAGGACTTCCATCAGGTAATTTTCAATAACAATGTTTTCTCAATAATACTATAATCTCTTAATATAACGCCATCTGCAAGAGGATGCTGTAAGTTACCTGTGTACCTGCAATACATTTTAAATGTTTCCTGGGGGCAATGTTATATTGACAGACATTTTGTTGGTAATCATACGTTTTGTATGCTTACGACCTTTGGTCACAACATTTGATCACTTTAGTCACACTTTTAATCAAATATTTTTTCTCTCTACCAAAGACTCAGTTTCTGATCCAGGAGTGTGTGTCGCTGATCTCGAAGCCAAACTTTATCTCTTCTCTGTGCTACGCCATTGACAATCCCCTGCATTACCAGAAGGTAAGCTGTGCTGTTGTACTGGTTGTAGTTTACTCTGTTATTCATTTTTCAAGGTGTGAGTTAGCGCAAGATATTTTCCTGACAATTTAAAACAAATATTGTTGGTGAAATGCCGGCCAAATTTCCTAAGGAAGTTAACACTCTGTCAAAAATATAAGGCCCTATGAAGAGGTGATCTGTATTTTAATAAATACCTAAATGTATATTGCATTGTTGTTTTTCTGATAGGAGCTCTTACTCTTGCATGAGACGGCCCATCACATTGCCTTTTTCTGAAATATGTAATTGTTGTGTTTCAGAGTTTGAAGCCTTCAGCTCATTTATTTACTCAGCTGAGTAAAGTTCTGAAGCTTAGCAAGGTCCAAGAGGTAAGTCAGCTTCCCTGATTCTTTGATATTTATGGCCTGCCACAATGCGCTGTGCGCATTTGCTTTTGTTAACATGTAGTTTCTTTACCCTCTACTGCTAAGCTTATTTTAGGCAGGTTGTTAAATGACACATGCGAGCGAAGAATCATTTTATTCAATGGTTCTCTTAAAAATCCCCCAAAAAAATCGATTGAAGCATAGAATATTCTTAGATAGAATTTGACACTGGAAACATTTCACTTCAATTGGTAAAATCCGACACTGTACTACACTGGCTTGAAACAAGTGGTTGAACCAGTGCCACCAATTACTTGTTTGTCATTCCAATTCATATTATGGAAAAACACACAGAAGTAACATGCTTGGCTCTGTGTGTACCATTTATCTTTACAATGTATTTCCTTAGGTGATATTTGGCCTTGCCTTGTTGATCTCCAGCAACACAGACCTTCGAGGTTTTGGTAAGTAGACAAAGTTGTTTCCCTTGATTCTGCTTGATCAACAGTAGTTTACGATTACAGTTAGGGCATTTGGCAGACCCTTTTATCCAAAGGGACTTACATCGGTTAATACACACATTGACACAACGACGGAGTCAACCATGTAAGGCGACAGCCAGCTCGTCAGGAGCAGTTAGAGTTAAGTGTCATGCTCAGGGACGCATTGACACTCAGCTACGAGGATCAAACTAGCAACCTTTCGGTTATAAGACAACTGCTCTACCTCCTGAGCTAAGCCGACCCCAGTTTAAAGAGAGGTACAGAAATTTCATGCATGTTCATCTCTCTAATCACTGCTATTTAATGTTTTACTTTAAGCTGCCGTCTTCGTCAAGCAGAAGCTTCCAGATCTTCTGCGGTCATACGTGGACGCAGACCTTGGAGGCAATCAGGAAGGTGGCTTCCAGGACATTGCCATAGAGGTCCTGCACCTGCTCCTCTCCCATCTGCTGTTCGGCCAGAAGGGAGTCAGTGGTGTAGGGCAAGAGCAGATTGAGGCCTTCCTCAATACTCTCTGCAGAGGTAATTTGAGAGGATTTTAAAATACTGGCAGTTGTCCAGTTAACAAATTATGGGTGTATTCGAGGAGACAACCACTGGTTCAAGCTAACCATCAACGAATACAAAATAATTTTAGTGCAGATCTTACAATTGTAAAAGGGCCGCGTTTATATACCACTTTCTAACCTGTTGGCCACTCAAAGCAATATTGCCTCATTCACCATTCACACACCAACGGCGGTGTCAGCCATGCAAGGCAGCCAGCTCGTCGGGAGCAGTTAGGGTTGGGTGCCTTTTTAAGACCTCGACACTCAGCTAGGAGGAGCAGGGGATCAAACCAGCAACCTTCAGGATACCAGCCAACCCGCTCTACCTCCTGAGCTACTGTCGCCCTTGTGTATACATGTTGTATGTTCTTTGGAGCCGGATATACTTGAAATAGTCAAAAATAAAGCCTTCCCCGTCGTCATGCAATGATGTTTAGAGACTTTGATAAGTTTGTTTCCTAATGTGCAGTGGCTGGCCCGTTTGGCGGCGGCCCCGCTGTGTCTTCATTTTTTAAAATATTTTTTTATGTTCCACATATGGGCTCGTTCCTTTGGAAATAATAATTGCATCAGTAATACAAAGACCTAATTGCCATGCAATGACAGATACTGGAAATGTCTTAATTTCTTCTGTCATTTATTGTTTTTCAGATTTCCCACAGGAGCGCTGCCCTGTGGTGCTTGCACCACTGCTGTACCCTGAAAAACGCGACATTCTGATGGATAGGATCCTACCAGACTCTGGAGAGTTACTCAAGACCATGATGGAAAGTTCTCTTGCAGATTTCATGCAAGAAGTTGGCTATGGCTTCTGTGCAAGGTATGTCGTTCATCTCATTAAATTTAAATAAGAGAATCGTATTTTTGATTGCGGGGATCAGACAATTTAAAAAATATATATATTGATTTCATTAAAGCAGGAAGATCACATTGATGTATGCTTACACCTTAAGCAGAGCCTAGATTTTTCATTGCTCTTAAATTCACATAAGTTCTCAACTAAGACAAGAAATCTGTTTCTGACCAAGTTTTAGTTTGCACCTGGGAAGTAGATCGGGAACATAGTCATCCTCTCTATTCATGTCCCTTTCATCCTCTCCAGTATGGACGAGTGCAGGAACATAATCCTCCAGTATGGGGTGAGAGAGGTGACGGCCAGCCAGGTAGCCAGGGTCCTGGGCATGATGGCTCGGACTCACTCTGGCCTGGCTGATGGCATTCCACTACAGGTAAACAAGAATGCTTGGTGATAAAGCTAGCGTCGACATACGATTTGGAAAAACCTAATTGGATTAGTAATGCGTTACTCTGTCTTAACTAATCTTAACTCTTGGTTTGTCTCCTCCAGTCCATCTCTACTCCAGGAAGTAGCATCTGGAGTGATGGGAAGGACAAAAGTGATGGCTCACAGACACACACCTGGAACGTGGATGTTTTCATTGATGTGGTCAAAGAAGTGGCAAGTCATTCATCCAGCTTTTCCAGCAAATTCCTCCAGCTTTGCTATATTTCTTGTTTGGTCAAGTGCCGGGGGGTCTTAAAGTTTCATATTATGTAACTTAATTTTTCCTCTTTGCTTTAGAACCCCAATCTAAACTTCAAGGAGGTGACGTATGAATTGGACCACCATGGCTTCATGATCCGGGATAGTAAAGGCCTGAAAATTGTGGTCTGTGGCATTGTAAGGGGCCTGGCGATGGAGCTGTTCCCTGTTGATCTCATCTATAGACCATGGAAACATGCCGAGGGACAGGTACCTTATCAAGACCTTTAAACAAACATGCACAAATTTAAGCCTTGCTTTATTATGACTTGAAATTCTGCACTTTCATTCTGTATTTAAAATGTAGAATGATTACTAGACGTGTAGATTGTTTTGGGAAACTATTACCGCTTGTGATTCGTTGTATCTTCTTTCTTCTCCAGCTGTCGTTCATCCAGCATTCCCTGATGAGTCCAGAGGTGTTTTGCTTCGCAGACTACCCATGTCACACAGTAGCCATTGACATCCTCAAGGCGCCACCTGAAGATGACAATAAGGAGATTGCAACCTGGTACGGATTTAATTGTCTGCTCTTGACTCAATAGGAATGTGATTATCTAGTTTATTAATTTGATTGGATTTAACTCTATAATAATGTAGTTGGCCAAAACTCCTTTTAATTTAAATGTCTAATTATCCTTTACTCTCTCTGCCCCCTCGGTTTATAGGAAAAGCCTGGACCTGGTAGAGAGCCTACTGAGACTGTCAGAGGTTGGCCAGTATGAGCCGGTGAAGCAGCTGTTCAGCTTCCCGATCAAGCACTGCCCAGACATGTTGGTTCTGGCATTGCTGCAGATTTCCACTTCCTGGCACACACTTCGCCATGAGCTCATTTCCACCCTCATGCCTATCTTCCTGGGCAACCACCCCAACTCAGCCATTATCTTGCACTATGCCTGGCATGGACAGGTAAGTTCAATTGAACTCAGTTGCATCCATTTTAAAATTCTGATTAAGATGTCTGTAATATTTTATTTCCAAAATGAGTGCTTATTCATTTTTTTTATTTGATTGATTCGAAACGTGAAGAGATCAACTTTGCCACCCTGATCTGACATAATATTTAACATGAATATATGTATTTATTTTAGGGACAGTCTCCATCTATCCGCCAGCTAATCATGCACTCGATGGCCGAGTGGTACATGAGGGGCGAACATTACGACCAGGCCAAGCTCTCTCGTATCCTGGATGTGGCCCAGGATTTGAAGGTACATTCAAATGGACCAAATAATCATTAACTACCAAAGAGATTAAGCTTTTCTGTCTGCCAGTTTTTATCTAGGCCTCCCAACTGTCATGTAGGATCATGGACATGACCTTACTAGAGGTCAAACTAAGTGTAAGACGGATCGGTGGTTGGTATGTTTTCAATAATGATCTTTTTCCTCCCGCAGTCTCTGTCGATGCTGCTGAATGCTACTCCGTTTGCCTTTGTTATTGATCTTGCTGCACTTGCCTCTCGCCGTGAATACCTCAAACTAGACAAATGGCTGACGGATAAAATACGAGAGCACGGGGTAAGTCAAATAAATAAATGCACCAATTCTGATGTTTTTTGTTTGTGCATGGAATACTGGTTACAAGGACCTGGGATACCCTAACTTTGTCTAATGTTTATTTATTTTATTATTCCTTCTTTGTTCAGGAGCCTTTCATTCTGGCGTGTGTGACGTTCCTGAAGAGGCGTTGTCCATCAATCATGGGAGGTCTCGCTCCAGACAAGGAACAGCCCAAGAGTGCCCAGCTGCCCCCGGAGACGTTGGCCACCATGCTGGCCTGCCTACAGTCCTGTGCTGGGTAAGATAAGTCTTGCCATCAATTAATGTTTTATTTGTTATGTTATCAGGTGGCTCCACTTTGTTTAAATGGTAGTAAACCCAAATCAGCTAGACTGTCTTAGTGCCTGGAGTGCCATCACAGCAGAGTTGTTTTAAACATCGTCCTGGTTATATATTTTCCCCCTGAAGGAGTGTGTCCCAGGAACTGTCTGAGACTATCCTCACCATGGTGGCCAACTGCAGCAACGTGATGAACAAAGCCCGCCAGCCGCCACCAGGAGTGATGCCCAAAGGCCGTGCCCCCAGCACCAGCAGCCTTGATGCCATCTCTCCAGTACAGGTATCACACTCGCTGACCACTCCTCCCCAATAAGACCCTTTTTAATGCTGTTTGTAGATTTCAGTTGCACTTCTTGGGCTATTCCATTATCCAGTTAATGGGGCAGTTCTCATTGAGGCATGAAGATTCATCGTCTTATTCTTACAGTAGTTAAGTTCAATTGAAACCGACCAGTGCTTAATCTATTATGCAACTCTTTCTTGCAAAAGGAAAATTGCTGTGTCATTATCATCCCAAATGGGAGTATTTCTTTGAAGATTAAGGTGAAAGAGCGGATGGCCTTTTAACAATGTAATTGACTCTTTTAAACGGTTGATTGTCCAGACTTGCAAAGCAAACCTTTTTTTTTATGGATTAGTACGTATTCTTCTGGGTAAAGACGGAAGTAGACTAGTAAAGTGCTAGCAACATTATAATTCTTGATATTCTTTTTATTAATTCTGGCATTTTCTTCGGATTGACTTTACTAAGCGACAGTCTTGGATATTTTGTCCAGACAAACTTTGAATGCTCATTATGCATTTCATTATGTTGTCCAGTGAGGAGCTAGCCTCAATTGTATTGTGGCTGCCGCTTGTTAATACTGAGATTCTTCATTTGACTTTTTTTCTTTTTTTTATGTCGGTGAATAGTTGGTGTCTCAGTGTCTTCCTAATGTTTCTCCCCTCATTGCTGGTTTTCTTGTTCTTTCCACAGATTGACCCTTTGTCTGCCATGGGTTCCCTGAATCTCGGTGGTTCCACCACCTCACACACCCAAAACATGCAGGGCTTTCCGTCTTCACTGAGCTCTGCTTTCAGTAACCCACAGTCCCCAGCCAAAGCATTCCCACCGCTGACCAATCCCAACCCCAGCACACCCTTTGTGGGCATCGGCAACCTGTCTTCCCAGCTTCCTGGCATGGACTCGGGTACTGAAGATTTTCACGACTTTGTTGCCCAAAAACACAATTCAGAAATGATCATCCACATGTTGTATCCCTCACCTATTGGTTTGTTTGAGATATGTTTTCTTGTCTTCCCTTTTATATATGCCCTACTTTTAGGTCCTCTTGGATCAGGCATTGGCTCAAGCATTGGTTCTGGTCTTGGAATGCCTGCAGTAACTAGTGACCCATTCGGCACAAGGAAGATGAGCACACCGGGACTCAACCCACCAACCTTTCAGCAGAGTAAGAAGACGTGCCTAATACTGCATTTCCTCACCACTTGCACTCATACTAGTGACTGATTATGGTGTGGTAATCCGAGCTCTTCAAATGAGCAGGGTGTCCGCGCATCCTTAAAAAGTCTTAAATTCATGTTTCTAAATTTAAGGCCTTAAAAAGCCTTAAGTTCGTTACAAATGTCATATGCTGGTCTTAAATACTGTAACTCAAGGTCTTAAATTTGTCGGGGCAGGACTATATATATTTTTATTTTTCTCAGGGGACTTTTCAGAGGACATGTAGAGAGGCTTCTTTCTTGCCAGCTGCATATATAAACGATTATCTGCGTGCTTGCTAGCTAGTCTGCGACAATGGGTAGGTGCAAATTCAAGGACAGGTGGCTGGAAGACGTCCGTTTTGAAGTTGGCTCGCGTCTGTTGCCAACCCCCACCATCGTGTGTTTTAGGTCTTAAATTTCATTCAAGGAGGTATTAAAAAGTCTTAAATTTGACTTGCTGAAACATGCAGATACCCTGATGAGGAATGTCATTGAATAAATTATATCAGAATTCCAATACAAGTCTATTGGTTCCACTTTAATGTGAGTTTGGCATCAACCAAGGGTTCTACGTGAACTGATTGGTTCCTTCTGATACCTTGAGTTGTTTGGACCCATGTTGAGCATGGATGCTATAATGCTATTTCAATTTCTAACTTATTCAGGAGAACCCAACAACAATGTGGATTTAATTAATTCCTTTCTTCTCTTATAGCGGACCTCTCTCAGGTGTGGCCAGAGGCTAACCAGCACTTTAGTAAGGAGATCGATGATGAAGCCAACAGCTACTTCCAGCGCATCTATAACCACCCACCCCACCCCACCATGTCTGTAGATGAGGTATACAGCTTTATTCACTAGAGTCTGAACTTTGTACATTGTAGGGCTGTGCGATGTCCTGTTTTAGCATATTGTCAAGTCAGTTATCGCTGACATTATAAGTTGTCAAAAAGCTATTGAGTTACTTACTATCATTTCTTTTTTAATTGTAGTGAAAATGTATAGGCCTGCGGCATTGTTCTCCAGTAAGTTTTTTGTTAATTGTAATCTTTCTCCTGCTCCTTCTAGGTTTTGGAGATGCTGCAGAGGTTCAAGGACTCTACCATAAAGCGGGAGAGAGAAGTGTTCAATTGCATGCTGCGCAATCTATTCGAGGAGTATCGGTTCTTCCCCCAGTACCCAGACAAGGAGCTCCACATCACCGCCTGCCTGTTTGGAGGCATCATTGAGAAGGGCCTGGTCACCTACATGGCTCTTGGACTGGCACTCCGTTATGTCCTTGAAGCATTGCGGAAACCCTTTGGATCAAAAATGTATTACTTCGGAATTGCTGCTCTAGATAGGTTCAAAAACAGGTATGCAAACATTTTCCCTGGTAAACATTTGCTATCATTCAACTTTGTATCGGAGAAGGTTAACATTTTCCTTCATCTCAAATCTAGATTGAAGGATTATCCTCAGTATTGTCAACACTTGGCCTCAATTGGCCACTTCTTGCAATTTCCCCATCATTTACAAGAGGTAAACAGGTTTCCCTAATCTTCCCCTTTCCACGTTTGGTTTTTTTAATGATTTTCTTACTTTGTCCCAGACTTGGTTTGGGCCAAAGAATGCAACTCCAAGATAAATAAGTCTCCCGCTCTGCACTTTCCATATCCTGTGTGTACAGTATATCGAGTATGGCCAGCAGTCACGGGACCCTCCGGTGAAGTTGCAAGGCTCCATCAGTACCCCAGGCAGCCTAGCACTGGCCCAGGTCCAAGCTCAGTCCCAGCAGCCTGGTGTGCCCAAAGCCCCGCAGCCTGGTCAGGCTAGCACACTGGTCACCACCACCACCGCTACAACTACTGTGGCCAAAACCACTACAATCGCAAGACCGACACCCAGCGGCTTCAAGAAGGATGTGCCCGTAAGTACTATAATGGTGTGTTTGATTTATTTTACCTACTTCCTCATATTTAACAAAAATACACATAAACAATTGCAAGTACTTCTTCGTGTTCAGCTGAACCACCCCTCTGCAAATGTAATGCAGTATAGTGAGGGAATTGCATTCGACAGCCCTGTCGAAGTAGGTGTGGACGTTTAACTGTTACTTACCCTTCAAGCCTATATTGCAATAATCTTTGACTCTTGCCATATGTCATTTCTGTTTCCCACAGTTTATATTTTACCTATCTCCTTCCTGTATGTAGAATAACTATTCTATTAACATACTACATATATTGAGAAATTCCATTCATTTAGAAAAGCGGCGGGCCAAAGGGCGCCTCTCAAAATATCTGCAGCAGAAGTATGGATACAGTATCGCTTGGGATACATGTTCTTGCACATCTAAATTACCTTAATAACCCTTGTTGGGATTATGCATTGGGTCGTGTGGAAACACGGTCCTACACGTGAACCACACAAAAGGCAGCCAGCATTGTGTGCAGGCTAGTGCGAAAAAGAGAAAATTGGGGCCACAATGCTTTATCATGTTTTGGTTAGACGACTTTAGATTCCGGTTTTCATCCCTCTTGTATGGCAGTTGCCTTTCTGCAGTTCATCCGCATTATGTTCTAATGCCAGAACACACAAAATGTACACAAGATCTTGAAGTTCCAGTATATGTTGTAATTAATTTAATTTATAACTTTTAACTTATAATTGTCTGCAGCCCTCAATAAACACAACCAACATAGACACACTGTTGGTAGCCACCGACCAGACAGAGAGGATTGTAGAGCCGCCGGAGAACGTCCAGGAAAAGATCGCCTTCATCTTCAACAACCTGTCTCAGTCGAACATGACACAGAAGGTATAGTAGAGGTCTTCGGCCACGTGGCCTCACCCAATGTAACTCTGTGAACCTGGGCTGACTCTGACATAATTTTTCTCTGGTCAGGTGGAGGAACTGAAGGAAACTGTGAAGGAGGAGTTCATGCCGTGGGTGTCTCAGTACCTGGTGATGAAGCGTGTCAGCATCGAGCCAAACTTCCACAGCCTGTACTCCAACTTCTTGGACACGCTGAAGAACCCAGACTTTGGGAAGATGGTCCTCGGTGAAACCTACAGAAATATCAGGGTACATGAATAGCTTTTAAAAAATGTCTTTAGTGCTAAGCAGATTTTGATTCCTTTCAGTCTCTAATTAATAACCTTGCCCCTCCCACACACATTTGCCATTTGGGTGAATTAAACCAGATGTTATGGCCATTTTTGGTTGAATACACATTGTCATAAATGTTTCCCAGGTGCCTCATCTAAACTCCCTGTTTTGTATTTTGTATCATAGGTGCTCTTGACCTCGGACAAGGCTGCGGCCAATTTCTCTGATCGCTCCCTATTGAAGAACTTGGGCCACTGGCTGGGCATGATCACCCTAGCCAAGAATAAGCCTATCCTGTACACGGTCAGTAACTTAATTTGCATTTGTTAGTCAGATTCAGTAGACATTCTTGTAAACCTGGTGCCATTAAATCAATCCCTTTGCCAATCTGTTTCATTCTTAGGACCTGGAAGTGAAGTCTCTCTTGCTGGAAGCCTATGTGAAGGGTCAGCAAGAACTGCTGTACGTTGTTCCCTTTGTGGCCAAAGTACTGGAATCCAGTTTACGCAGTGTGGTAAGTGGAATAGGATTTTGTCTCACTGCTTCTGCAGTTATTATTTATTTTTTTTCAAATGTAGGGGCTGATCAGCTCTTAAATGCCCTATGGTTGACTAGAAAAGGGTATTTAATGACGGTATATTCATCATTACACTTCATTGCCTTACTTATACTGAGGAAAAATTCAACGCCTCAATTTGATTGAGTTGAAATGACATGTGTGTGCATTTGTAGGTGTTCAGACCACAGAACCCCTGGACCATGGCCATCATGAATGTTCTAGCAGAGCTGCACCAGGAGCATGACCTCAAGGTGAGGTGGTGGACCAATATGCACCACCATCAAGTTAAAACAAAAGGGTTTGATAGAAGACAGACTTATAAGATTGTTCAGACTCTTCAGCTGAGTCGCTGGGATAAAGTTAAAGGCTAATAGGGTGGTTTGTGAACAAGGAAAACTGGCATTCTAGCCAACTGGCTTTTAAAGTGACCTGTTACGGTTGTTTCATCGAGCCAATGTTTCCAATTGTTTCTCTTTGCAGCTTAACCTTAAGTTTGAGATTGAAGTTCTTTGTAAGAACTTGTCTCTGGACATTAACGATCTCAAGCCGGGTACGCTGCTAAAGGACAAAGAGAAGCTGAAGAGCCTGGAGGAGCAGCTGTCTGCACCAAAGAAAGAGGCCAAGCCTCCGGAGGAGATGCTCCCTATTGTCACCACAGGTGGGTTCACAGCTCAATGCTCTCAATCGTTTCTTTAAACGTTTCCGCTGTCCTTTTTCAGTGTCGGCTCTTCAAGTCTGAATGTTGCGTCGGCTGGTTTTATTTTTGCAACTGCAAATACGGTTGTACTTTGAGCCTTTGACGAGGTTTGTGCGTGAATAATCTCTGCTTGATTTGCTCTGTATCCAGCCTGGCCGTGCTTCTTCCCCTTCCATGATTTTAATCAAAATAGCGTTTTGTAACCAACAGGAGACTTTCTTCCATTTGCAGTTGCACCTTCTACCCCTGCTGCCACTACCACCGCCTGCACAACAACCGGTCCCCCCACCCCACAGTTCAGTTATCATGACATCAATGTCTACGCTCTGGCCGGCCTGGCCCCGCACATCAACATCAATATCAACGTACGTACGAGGCCTCCACCTGGCTGAGCCTCCATTTAGTGGCATCAGCCAGATGGAAGTTACTGTCATCAGCGTTCTTAAAATGCTCCTCAGTTACAGTGTGACAAATGTTGGGGAAGTAAAATGTTGGATATGTACTGCCAGTGAGCCAGAGTCCTGGTCTTTTGTACTACAATTGAGGGTTTAAGGGGCCTATGCTGCCCCTCCCATTGCTATACCTCATTCCAGTTTCTAGCGTTGTTTATAGATCTGCCCGTTGATGGGTTTTAACCTGAACATGTTCCGTCCCATGCTAGATCCCCTTGTTGCAGGCCCACCCTCAGCTGAAGCAGTGTGTGCGGCAGTCAGTCGAGCGGGCCGTCCAGGAGCTGGTTCACCCTGTGGTCGACCGCTCCATCAAAATTGCCATGACAACCTGTGAGCAGATTGTGAGGAAGGACTTTGCCCTGGACTCGGAGGAGTCTCGCATGCGCGTAGCGGCGCACCACATGATGAGGAACCTGACGGCCGGCATGGCGATGATCACCTGCCGGGAGCCCCTCCTCATGAGCATCGCCACCAACCTCAAGAACAGCTTTGCCGCGGCACTGAGGGTAGGTCGGGCCGTGAGCCTCTCTGATACACTGGTGCCTGACGGGGCATGAACGGCACAGTCGTTTGGCTTTGAAGAGGTCTCCACTTGTTCCTTGACCGGCTCCAATCGTTGTCCCGGCAGGCTCCCACCCCTCAGCAGAGGGAGATGATGGAGGAGGCTG
Source organism: Melanogrammus aeglefinus (assembly GCA_900291075.1). NCBI lineage: Eukaryota > Metazoa > Chordata > Actinopteri > Gadiformes > Gadidae > Melanogrammus > Melanogrammus aeglefinus. The sequence goes on along the minus strand of OLKM01000115.1, from coordinate 121,802 downwards.
CAGCCAGGATTGCCCAGGATAACTGTGAACTGGCATGCTGCTTCATCCAGAAGACGGCGGTAGAGAAGGCTGGACCTGAAATGGACAAGAGATTGGCCACCGTAAGACTTGTTTGGGCCGAGGATGGTTGTGTAGTTTGGTTCTTCTAAATAATGTGCATTATTTGAGCATGAACAAATGTTTTATGTTTAGTTCCATCCTGGACTCTTTTGCATTGTTTTCCTCTGAGAGAGAAACCATTAAGCGGGTCTGACTCGTTTGGATGTGGACTTTTCCTCCAGGAGTTTGAGCTGAGGAAGCATGCGCGCCAGGAAGGCCGTCGTTACTGTGACCCCGTCGTGCTGACCTACCAGGCTGAGCGCATGCCTGAGCAGATCAGACTCAAGGTGGGTCAAGGCATATAGGCTTTACTGCTGTTAACGCTTGCATTCCCAGAGGATTTCCTCGGTGGTGCCTGGGATGGCCTGGCTAACTATTTGTATGGTGTAGGTGGGAGGAGTGGACCCAAAACAACTGGCCGTGTATGAGGAGTTTGCAAGGAATGTTCCAGGCTTCCTCCCGAGCAATGACCTCTCTCAACCCACCGGTTTCCTCGCCCAACCAATGAAGGTAGGTTCTGTTGTAGAATTGAGTTTCTTTCTGGTTATTTATTTTATTTTACCAATACCACTTTTTTTATTTTTAGGTACTGTATGCGGCATGTCCCGATTTTACGAAACAAAACTTTTTATGCTGCTTATTTTCTGGAGTGATTTATAGGTCGATTTTTGCAAACATAATGACGTCAAATAAATGTGACGTCAAAAAAACTAGTTTTCATTGGTTTTCTTGGTTTAATCTGAAGTTAAGTTTTCAGTCACGATTGAATGGTGTTAATGCTAATTACCATTGGAGGTTTGCGAGGTAAAAAATAAACATTGGCCTCAATTTATAACTGACAAATGTTCCCCATATAATGAATGAATTGCTTGCAAAATAAAGATGGCTTTTTTTTCTTAATCTTGCAAAAAGTTTGTGGTTTTATTAATGCTTGACTTTGCATTGGCCATGCTGCTTACTCTTATTTTAACACTTCAGCAGTTTACAGAAAAAGTGGCTTTATTTTAAAAAAAAACCCGCGTCTATATTGTCTGTTGATTGAGATTGTTGGCCTCAACTTGGTCAAAAATGATGCCTTTTTTTTAACCAATTCTTTCCAACAATGCACCCTTATCTGGCAACAGCAACAGGCATGGGCTACTGATGATGTTGCTCAAATCTACGACAAGTGCATGGCGGACTTGGAGCAGCACCTCCATGCCATCCCCCCAGCCCTGGCCTTGAACCCTCAGACTCAAGCCCTGCGCAGCCTGCTGGAAGCCGTGGCCTTGGCCCGGAACTCCAGGGACGGCATCGCTGCACTTGGGTTACTGCAGAAGGTGAGATGGTGACTAGTTATTTCATGGAAGCCATGTTCTTCAGCCTATGTAGACTATAGCTGTAACTCTGTTAAAGACAAATGGTTTGAGACAAATGTCTTTGTTTGTCGAACATCACCTTAAGCGGGTCTGCATCCATTTTTCCGTTTTGTTTCTCAAACTGAGGTTTCAGAGACTGACCCGGCTCGTGTTGGCGTATGCTTCTGTTCTCTAGGCTGTGGAGGGTCTGCTAGATGCAACCAGCGGAGCTGATGCTGACCTGCTGCTGCGCTACAGAGAGTGCCACCTACTAGTGCTCAAAGCCCTGCAAGACGGACGCGCTTATGGACCACAGTGGTGCAATAAGCAGATCACCAGGTGAGGGGGAAGACGACCAGAATCTGAAAAAACTGTTCACAATGCCTTCACCGATATGGTGCTCCCGTTTTTAAAATGTGCATCCGTCATAAGTCACAAACTTGAATGTCCTAATGACTCTCTTGTGGTTGTTTAGGTGTCTGATTGAGTGCCGTGACGAGTACAAGTACAACGTGGAGGCTGTGGAGTTGCTGATCAGAAACCATCTGGTTAACATGCAGCAGTACGACCTTCACCTGGCACAGGTACACGGCACCCACCTGCATTACTTGGATCGTGTACCGAAAATTGCAGGAGACTACATATCTGCCTTGCCTGATGGGCATGCTTGTTGAATGTCGGAAAGATGCTGCAGAATAACCGGTTGTCTCTCGTCTCCTCCAGTCGATGGAGAATGGACTGCACTACATGGCAGTAGCCTTTGCCATGCAGTTGGTGAAGCTTTTGCTGGTAGACGAGCGCAGTGTTGGCCACATCACAGAGGCTGACCTCTTCCACACCATCGAGACCCTGATGAGGACCAGCGCACACTCCAGGGCCAACGCACCAGAAGGGTAAAGGAGGGCTCTCCCCAACTACAGTGTACTCCTCCTTCCAGAAGGGAAGCTACGATCCAGGATTGAATGAAATTGTTTTGTACTCATCCCCTGTCCCCCGGCCATCTTCCGTTACCAGTCTGCCCCAGTTGATGGATGTCGTTCGCTCCAACTACGAGGCCATGATCGACCGAGCTCACGGAGGACCCAACTTCATGATGCACTCTGGCATCTCCCAGGCATCGGAGTACGACGACCCTCCGGGCCTGAGAGAGAAGGCAGAATACCTGCTGAGGGAGTGGGTCAACCTGTACCACTCTGCTGCAGCCGGCAGAGACAGCACCAAGGCCTTCTCTGCCTTTGTTGGACAGGTAAACGGGCCCTCCATGTTACATTCTCCCCCTAAAGTAACGGCTGATTACAATACTTCAGATCGCAGCTGTTTAACGGATGAGTGTATGTTTTAACAAGCGCATGATTCTCCACAGATGCACCAGCAGGGCATCTTGAAGACAGACGACCTGATCACCAGGTTTTTCCGGCTATGCACAGAGATGTGTGTGGAGATCAGCTACCGGGCTCAGGCCGAGCAGCAGCACAACCCCGCCGCCAGCGCAGCCATCATCAGGGCCAAGTGTTACCACAACCTGGACGCCTTCGTCCGGCTCATTGCCCTGCTGGTCAAGCACTCTGGAGAGGCCACCAACACCGTTACCAAGATCAATCTGCTCAACAAGGTACTGCTCACATGCCATGAACCGATGCTGAATGGCAGTACAGTACCAGAGTAAAATGGGAGATGGATAAAATGCGTGATGGGGGTTTCATCTGCAAGGGGAGTTGACTGACGGGTGATTGGTTGTCTCCAGGTGCTGGGTATTGTGGTAGGCGTGCTGATCCAGGACCATGACGTGCGGCAGACTGAGTTCCAACAGCTGCCCTACCATCGCATTTTCATCATGCTACTGCTGGAGCTCAACGCCCCGGAACACGTCCTGGAAACCATCAACTTCCAGACCCTCACGGCCTTCTGGTAGGACGCCTCTTACAGCCCGATGGGCTCCAAGCGCTTTTATCCAATGCTCCCAATGGTGTCCTTACAGTGTTTCTAACACGGTTCTCCCTCCCTCCAGTAACACTTTCCACATCCTGCGGCCCACCAAGGCACCTGGCTTTGTCTATGCCTGGCTGGAGCTCATCTCCCACCGTATCTTCATTGCGAGGATGCTGGCGCACACGCCGCAGCAGAAGGTGTGGACCACACACTTGCCACCATCCTGTGACACCAACACTTGTTAAATGGATTAGGCCTACACATAATGGATGTCTTAATTGTATTTCTTTGTCTTCCAGGGTTGGCCCATGTATGCTCAGCTGTTGATCGACCTGTTCAAGTACCTGGCCCCCTTCCTGAGGAATGTAGAGCTCAACAAACCTATGCAAATTCTCTACAAGGTACACCAACCTGAACCACCATAAACCCTACCAAGCTAAACCTGCTGCTCCTGTACATCACGTACGAATTTCATAATGTGGACATTTGATCTGAGCGGTGTCTTATTTCTATAAACTTCATCAGGGCACACTGCGCGTACTTCTGGTACTGCTGCACGACTTCCCAGAGTTCCTGTGTGACTACCACTACGGCTTCTGTGACGTCATCCCACCCAATTGCATCCAGCTCCGCAATCTCATCCTCAGTGCCTTTCCGCGTAACATGAGGCTTCCTGACCCCTTCACACCCAACCTTAAGGTGAGTCGCCGACTAAACTGAATCAAGGCTTACCTGTTGATGCCTTGCCACAGCACATGATTTCACAACAGGTGGCTAGATCAGCTAAAGGGCGGATTATGGTCCCACGTTCACGCAGCGCGAGGAATACACAGACGCTTAGACAAAGTCCTCAACCTGTTTTTGGTTCTGCGTCGGGTTTTAGTGAGCCGACCAATTGCAGCCCTCGATGCTGCGTCGCATCGACGGAAGGTTACAATTTTTGAGAGGTGCATGTCAGGCCCTTGCGGTGGACGTAAAGGGTCCGTAACCCCCTTTCGTTGCGTGAAAGTGGGACCATAATCAGCACTTAAGTTGACGTCATTATAGAAGACTAGTTTAGTATAAAAGGCATAGCTACGTATTGCATGTATTATATTGATAGTAGTATTATTTCCTATTGTTACGATGGGCTAAAGAAAGTTGTGTAAAAGGAATTAAAAGTTAAAAATTAGTATCTTTTTTTTTTTGCAGGTGGACATGCTGAGTGAGATCAACATAGCCCCTCGTATCCTCACCAACTTCACCGGGGTCATGCCATCCCAGTTCAAGAAGGACCTGGACTCGTACCTGAAGACGCGCTCACCAGTCACCTTCCTCTCAGAGCTGCGCAGCAACCTGCAGGTAGGACCAAGAGCCCCCTGTGTTTTAAGATACAAGACAACTGGAAGAGAAGGAAATAGTTTCTGCTTCTCCTCGATACCTTGTGTTGAATTGATGGTGTGGGGTCATTAAAGACCCTCTCTTAACCTGCGGTTCATTCCAGGTTTCCAACGAGCCTGGTAACCGCTACAACATCCAGCTGATCAATGCCCTAGTGCTGTATGTGGGGACGCAGGCCATCGCTCACATCCACAACAAGGGAAGCACCCCATCCATGAGCACAATCACCCACTCGGCACACATGGACATCTTCCAAAACCTGGCTGTGGATCTGGACACGGAGGGTAAGACCATATGATGTGCATGTGCCTTTAGCGGTAATTTTGTTATTAATGAACTCTGATTCATTGAAGTGTTAAGGAATAATATACATTGTACAAAAATGTGAACAGGCTTGCAGATTGACTCCTTCTTGACATGTTTTCGGCAGGGCGTTACCTGTTCCTAAACGCGATAGCCAATCAGCTCCGTTACCCGAACAGCCACACCCATTACTTCAGCTGCACCATGCTCTACCTGTTTGCTGAGGCCAACACCAGAGGCCATCCAGGAGCAGATCACCAGGTACGGCTTCAGGTCTCCAGCTCACACACAAGTAGATCTGTAATATCAGCTGGCAGTGACTCCAGACCGCTTGACTTTCATTTAGCTTAATTTGGTCTGATTCCGGTTGTGTTTTACGCAGGGTCCTGCTGGAAAGGCTGATCGTGAACAGACCACATCCATGGGGGCTTCTCATCACCTTTATTGAGCTCATCAAAAATCCTGCCTTCAAGTTCTGGAGCCATGACTTTGTGCACTGTGCACCTGAGATTGAAAAGTAAGTTTGCGATGAGTTAAGATGCTTGGATTTACCGTAGGTAACCAGACCCTTTCACCCAATTCAGTAACCAAGTTTTCTTGTGATGAGCAAATTTGTTTTTATTTGATGGAACTTTTAATGGCTAAGCTTCCATGTATTACTACTACCTAATGACACCAATTGGGTTAGTACTTCTTGACGTTAACCTTTCATTCCTCCTTGTTGTAGGCTGTTCCAGTCCGTAGCTCAGTGCTGTATGGGGCAGAAGCAGGCCCAACAGGTGATGGAAGGTACTGGCGCCAGCTAGTCTATCCCAACCAATCCTGTTGTCTATGGGAAGGACGCTGGGGCCCCAACACACATCCACACACCACCTCCTGTACTGTTGGCACTGGACAAACTGGCAATGATACTCGCTCAAACAATGGATAGGACTACTGCATACGAATCTCAAAAGAGTTTTGAGTTGTCATTTGTCTCTCTGATGTTCAGAAGAGAGATTTGGACATGCTGTTAAATATATTTTTTTTTTGATCCTTTGTAAATATCTGGGCTGGGGAAGGGGATTGAATGACTAGGTGGATAAATTAAAGTGTCCATAACAAATGTAACGATACATGTAAAGACACATTGCCCTGGTTTGCCTCCCTCCCACAAGGTTTTTTTTTCTGCTTTGACTTTTTCTTTTTCAGTCAATATGGAAAGTAGAGGATGCAATAAAACGGCTATCTGCTCTTTGTTTTGCTTTTTTGAGCCTTTTTGGATGTGCGGCAAGAGGTTGAATTCATTGGATTGTCATCCTGACTTGAGATGGGGGTCCATTCTGTGTGTTGGGAGGAGTGACAATTAGTGTTGTCATGTCTATCTGTACCTATAAAATCTTCTCCCTGGCACTTGTACAATTGTCAGCAATGGTAGGATGGCAAAACTGCATCTTGAAAATTTGTACAAAGATCCTCATTAAAGAACAAGGACCAATACAGGCCATTTTGTAAGGATTTTGAATGTTTTGTAAATGTATTGGTCCGTGTGTTTTTGTAGTTCTTTATAGTTGCCTTTAGTTCTTGCTACTTAACTGCAGTATGCATACATACAGGAAATAAAGCATTAAAAAAAGTGAATCTTTCTGTTATTACAAATCCCAATGGTGCTGATACAATGAAGCTAATATTAGATTTATATATCGCCTTTAATCACAGGTTCATACTTGGAATCGTTTAATAAAATGCAAGCAAAAAATACAGAATCTCAAGAGTGCCCTCACACAGGAGTGCATTGAAAGTACTATTGCATCAATGTTCAATTGTGTGATGTGCTGTGCATCATGACTGGGTCAGTGCCAGCACTCTGTCCAAAATGCTCTTCTGACCGTGACGCACCTGAAGTGCCCTCAGCTGCCTGGGGTTGAGTCCTTGAAGCTGCACCTTGTCCTCAATTAGAACACGGTCCCTGTCCAAGCACCCTCCCTCAGCTGATCCATAGCTGTCCAAAGTCAAACGGGCTGCGGCGTGGATCAACCACTTCCATGGAGCCGGAAGGCCAGGCAGGCCCTCGTTGGAGAAAGCCAATGAAACCTTCTCTTCGTCTGCCTCTTCATCCTCCTCCCATCCCTCGTTCTCTCTAAACTCTTGGAACTCCACCCTTGACATGCAAAGAACCTGCCGAATAAAACAAGTTCATCAGGGTCCAAGTATGTTTATCCTCATTAAACAGACAAGTCACCATCACTTTGAGAAAAATCAACCAATGTTTTTACCTTAAGTGTGGTGTGGAGCTCCATGTCTGTGAGACAGCCCTGCTTGCCAAAGATGAAAGCCCCTTTCTCTCCCATCTTCAGAATCACTGCTCTCTTCTCCTCTACCAGCTGTCTGTCGAGGTCAGACTGAACGCCTGAAGAGTGAAAATAGGCCACTACCTGTTACATTTTCCTCCTTCCATCTCTAAGCATCTCTGAAAAACCCTCAACCCTGAGACCAACCCTCCACTGTACACTATTCTAAGGCTGTTGGCCTTACACATGAAGGTAAGCAGACAGTGAACTGTTCTAAAGCCTGCTAGGGGAGGCTTTAGACTTTAGAACAGTTCAGTCACTATTTGCTTAACTTGTGATTCAATTACAATCACAGATAAATTTGATTGATTTATGGATGTAGAATGATGGGTAAAGGTCATAGATTAACAATATATTTGGTCACCTTGCACTGCAACTTTGTAGAGGTTGGCCATAGGGATGTCTGCAGTTTCATTGCAGTTGCTAGGGTATGGCTCAGTGAAGCCGTACATGTGTAGAAGCTGCCAGTTGGCCATCTGGCCGTAGGTGTTGAAAACTTCTTGACCTTTGCGAATGGGACGCACACAAATCATCTTCAAAAACTCCTTAAAGAAAGGGCAAGAAAACTGATTTAGAATGGGTCGAAATGAAGGGAAGTGTGTCAGGTGTGTAGATGCAACTGCAGTGAAATCAGACGCCAAATAGAAACGCCAAACGTAGCCAAGCCTGCAGACATCGCGTGGTGACATGGCAGTTGATTCTTGCTGTGTAGAGCTAAGGTGCGGTGGGTGTCTCCTCACCGGTGTGTACTCAAGATGGGCATTGTGATTGGACACGTGGTTGAGCATGTCGGCCATGGGGACCATCATTGGTAGGTTGGAGGCCTTTTCCTCCTCTTCCTCATCGTCATCTGACTCTTCTTTTTCTTCTTCTTCTTCCTCCAGTGGCTCTTGGAAACTACCCAGCAAAATAATACAATTACTAATGATATAAACAATAATATAATAAAGGGGGGCGGGGGGGTACTATTCAGTATGTGAGTGAGTGCATGAGCCTCATTACCTGTAGGCCATGATGAAGGCTACCAGGCGTGTGTATAGCTGCAGTGTGTGTATGCTGGGGTTCCACAGGTCGGTGTGTTGGGCGATAAAGGGGAGGACCACAGTGCTGTACTCCTTCTGGATGTTGGCCAGGTCCTGCTCCACAGCTTCTGGGACGCCCGTGCCCCTGAGGAGGGTTTCCCGCTCCTCTTTGGACCTTCACGGACCCCAACAATCCCCCCCGACAGCGGTTTAACACAATAACAACTCTTGAATGAACATCATGACTCAAATGGATAAAGAAAATAAACACTGAGATTATATTATTCTATCTTACTACTGACTAATAGTCGATGCAACTAAACTATAACGGATATAAATGTTTTTTTTCTGACCAGAACAAGGGCTGGTCCAGGCGACTGAAGTCGGTCCAGAGTGACAGGTAGGGAGCCCAGGGCGACTGCGGGCTGGTGTACTCGTACAGCAGGGCCATAAGTAGTGGCACCCATCCCGACGAGCTCTCCAGCAGCTCCTTGCCTGGGGGAAGATGGAGATGTGACACCGAGTGTGGGTGTGATGTGTTGGTGTGTTGAAGTTACTAATGTTGCAGCCTGATTAGATCTGATTATTAATTTGCTTTCCCTTCTGTAAAAATGTGTACGAAAACAGAAAGTACCAGATAAGACATGAGATGATATGAGCTGAACAGCCCACCATGCTAGTATTCAAAAAAAAAATTTGTGTGACAGTGCTTCACAACAAAAGATCGCACCTTGTTCGAGTACTGCAGAGACCTTGGATGTTCCCTGATGTAGCAGAACCGACCTGGGAATTATAAACAGAACTTCCCCTTCCTCTATATCCTCCTTAGCCAGCATGCCGTAGTCTGCTTGTGTTCCCTTTCTACTTACATACACCTAATGGGAGAAGGGTTCATTTGAAGGAAGTTAGACATTCTGTAAGGTCACAGCTATATTGACCAATTGTTTTATTTTTCTGTCAAGGCAATTTGTCAACTGTAATCTAGGTGGACATGACAGGTAAACATAAGGAATAACACTGCACTTCAGAATAATATATACCTTGTTGTGGTTGAGTTGAAGGCCCACTCTGTCGCACCACTGTAGGAAGTTTTGCAGAGAGGAGCCATCATCTGATCCATCATCTAGCTATCATGGGCACAGATCGGGGTTTGTGTTTCAAGTTACAGTTCCATTGACCCCGACCAAACATCAGAACTATGTTCCTTTCTCCAGTCATGTTAATATCAACATAAAGGAAGAAAGGCACAATAGCAAGCATCAGTCTTTTGGAATATCAAGTTCGCTTCGTAATTCAAAAAGTCCATATATAAAACCAACAACAACTTTCAAATACCAGGCAGATAGTACCATCTGAAATCCGCAAGCACTTAGTAAATAGATAAACAAATAGCATGAAGCGTAGTAACTATGATTTATTTCACAACGGACTGTAGCTGTGTAACTGTGGCTGTAGCTTATACAGTCACACATTTCACAAATGGGTCGAATTTCTAACCTTGAATCGTTTACTGTTTGTTGCCATTTCCGTGCCCAAAACCCAATCCGAGAGTCCGACGACTCAGTTCAGTATCTGAAGTTATATTAAGTTACTACCAACACGTGGAAATTGTATGGTGAAAACTGGCATGTAAAATATGACTGCAGTCACAGCATGCATGTATGATGGGTAACGTTTGGGTGCTGGATGGTACGGCATACAAAGATGGCCGCCATTTAATTTCATACCAACTTTATTGAACCACCGAACCACATACAGCAACTGATATTTATGTAGGGAAAAACAGACTTTGCACACTGAAAATGGTTCAATTAAGGTCAGGTGAAAGCACGTTTTCAGCAAAAAATAAGAATGCATGTACAAAAATGTAACACCGTAAACGATGCCAAAATAAATGCTAGTACATATATCTTGCATTAAAAATAAAATGTATTATATTAAAAAAAATGACAGAGCGGCAAAAAAAAAGAATCTGAACACAGTAATTGTTCTACCAGAAAATATGCCCTAATTTAAAAGAGGAATCTATATCAACAGCAACAGCATCAGCAATATTGTCCTATATAATATGATGCGGGAAATGTTTCCATTCTGTTGACAATCAATAGCCCTAATCTTTTTCTGGGTTACAGGAAACTATCATTCATTAACTAACAAAGGCCTCCTGTCAGTAACTACAGATTGTATTTAAATAAGTAGGCCCCTCATATGCTTGGATCTGCTATCTATAATCACTGTATGTTGGTCAACTTGATGCAATATTTGGTTTGCTGAACCAAACTTTTTTGTGATAACGTTACTTAGAGTCTTCTTCTTAAAGTTTCAATATCATAATTACCATTTCGATATCAATAAGATAGATAGATAGATAGATAGATAGATAGATAGATAGATAGATAGATAGATCTATCTATCTATCTATCTATCTATCTATCTATCTATCTATCTATCTATATAGATAGATAGATAGATAGATAGATAGATAGATAGATAGATAGATAGATAGATAGATAGATAGATAGATAGATAGATAGATAGATAGATAGATAGATAGATAGATAGATAGATGGATAGATGGATTCTCGGAAATCTTTTAACAATACGATTTCCAAGAATCCACAAGTTTTAACGATCTGAAACAAAGAAGCCAAAAAGAAATACGAGTGCAAAACAATGACGTCAGACGGTTGTTTCCTAGGCGCCGGACGCCGAGTGCAGAGCTGAGGGGGGCGTGTGGCGCGGCGGTCCGGTCACACGCTCGTTCCGGAAGAATGACAATGCAGCATTGGAAAAAAAGGTTGTTTACTGCATCCAAAATGTTGTGTGCCGTGTGCACTATTTAACATTTGAGTCACGAGCAATTAAATTATGAATGACCCTTTTTAACACACGACTGAACAAGGACAAGTCCGGTGTTCTAAAATGTATTCTGGGATGAACAATATTATCACAGCGTTATATAGAGCCTGCCCTGATCTCTCCGATTTCCTTGCATGTTTACCATTCTCCTCTTAGATGGACGCAGGATCTTAAATCTGTGGAATAATCCAATCGAACACAATATTATGTTGACATCACATCATCAGGGCACAGCACAGGCTACCTGAACATATTCAGGTGTATTAGGGTTAATGTTGTTTCTCCTAATATTTTCTTCGTGAAAATTCGGTTAGACTTACGCAATTTGAAAATAGCACACCGCCCAACTGGAGGAATGTGCTTTTCTTTCGAAAAACCCGTGCGCAAAATCAACAGCGACGAGGGCCGTGCGTTTTGCACCCGGGTTTGTTTCGATCAGGACACTATAAAGGGACACTCCAGCCACATGCAACATACAATCCGACGAGACAAGAACAAATTCGCTGAACACAGAGAAGTGCTGACCACTAGCTGAAAAAATGGATCCCTGCGACTGCGCAAGAGTGAGTTGCACTGATTGTTTTGTATTCATCGTGCTATGTGATTGACGCAATTGCCGTTATTCCAATCAGACTCAGAGCAGGGTATTTTATAACGGCGTATCGTATTTGTGTTTCTGTAGCTGGAACCTGCAACTGCGGCACATCATGCACCTGCGCAAACTGCTCCTGCACAAAATGCAAGAAAAGTAAGTTGAATCGCCTTCGGCGCAAAATATGTCATTCAATATTTTAATCATGTTGGGGTAGGCTATCTTCAACCAGCCCTTCCGTTAAATATAACTGACTTGATGTTGAAATAATGTGTATTATAGACGGGTCTTTAGGCCATTTAATTCCATAACCTTGTGGTCCGCTATCCCGATCTATTTAACTGACCCCTTTTTTTTCCGGCAGGTTGCTGCGAGTGCTGTCCTTCAGGCTGCAGCAAGTGCGCCTCCGGGTGCGTGTGCAAAGACAAGACCTGCGACACAAATTGTTGCCAGTGAGGACCGGAGCTGTCAAACTCTACTTTATGTAGCCTTTGAAAAAGGGACCAATGTTAACTATTTGAAATTGTGTGTATTTGTTTGTACGTATTGATGTTTAAAAATAAAATGCGTTTACTCTACACGCTTGTTTTAAGTAATTTGGGTTATCTATAGGCCTACATGTCCTCCCTATAGGCTACACGAACCAGGCCACATGGAGCCAGCTTAGTGCACATGTTTTCTTTAAAGAGTTTTAAAATAACAAATGTAGCAGTTTTTTTATGACCGTGAAGCGTTTCCATTTAGAGAATTTTAACTTAATTTAGCGTACAATTCTTAATAAACAGGCATTTATCATTTTGACCGTGTAATAAAATGAGGGGCAGGGGTGTAGCCACATGGGGGGCCAGGGGGAGGGCATGCACCCCCCCCCCCCCCCCCCCTGGTCAGAGGTTGCCCCCCGAGTCTTAAAAAATAAAATTAAATCCTTAAACGGAACGGTCTAAACAAAGCTGAAATATACTATTGGTTTGATCTATCTTTGACTTCTTAAAAGTGTTAGGCCTATATTTTGATCAAGTCCCCCCATTTGTTTGGCATTGTGTAATCTTACAGCATGTTTACAAATGTAGGCTACTTACGTTACAGTAGTAGCATACAAACATAATAGCTATCAAACAAGACTGGTTATTACATAATTGCTGAGAAACATTAAAAATATTGAACAATTTAGACCAGGGATGAATTTTCTCATAAGCTAGCCCTACATTCATTTCGGATAATTCCAAAGGATAGACGACTTGGAGACCACTTACATCGATGGTCCAAAAACTTTAATGATTTGTATTGGGGGTCTTCCATGTTATATTCGAGTCTTCCATATTAGCGCTGCCACGATTTATAGGATTTTGAATGGACCCGACAAATCGTACAGCGCTAATATGGAAGACCCGAATCTAACGGGTGCCTGAATACATTTTCGGAATTCAAAAGTATTTCTTGTTCAAAAGAAGTACAGCACTCGGCCCAACTTAATAAGTATCCATTGCGCCGAATAATCGAAAAGTGTCTAGTTGCAGACCTTGGTAATCAGCACGACAGTCGCCTGGTGTGTTTTGCACCCGGTTTTGTTTCTTACCGGACACTTTATAAGTGACACTAAACAACATTCCAGCACAAAGTTCAATTTAACGAGAAGGCATTAGCGCTACGCTGAGAAGGGCTGACCAAGATCTGATAAAATGGACCCTTGCGACTGCACCAAGAGTGAGTTATACCCCTAAAGATTACTTAATTGTTTGTAATGTGATGACGTTAGTGGCCGTTGTGATACAGGGAGTATATTTTAGTGTATTAGAGTGTATTGTAAGTCTTCTGTTTTTAGCTGGAACCTGCAACTGCGGCACATCCTGCACCTGCCTAAACTGCTCCTGCACAACATGCAAGAAAAGTAAGATAAATGCCCTTTAAAGGTGTCGGGCATTTTTATTTCTATTTTGTGTGTGTGTGTGTGTGTGTGTGTGTGTGTGTGTGTGTGTGTGTGTGTGTGTGTGTGTGTGTGTGTGTGTGTGTGTGTTGTGTGTGTGTGTGTGTGTGTGTGTGTGTGTGTGTGTGTGTGTGTGTGTGTGTGGGGAGCACTGCTAACGCGTAACTCTCACGACTCATGCCCTATACCAGCCTGCTCTATATAACTGATGTGTTTTCCTACTCTGGCAGGTTGTTGCGAGTGCTGTCCAGTCGGCTGCAACAAGTGCGCCTCCGGGTGCGTGTGCAAAGACAATGGCTGCGGTACAAATTGTTGCCAGTGAGGACTGGGGCTGTCTCAAAAGCTTCCTAATGGGGGGGGCTTGTTGGAAGGGACCAAAGTAATTTGTTAATTGCTGTACTCTTCGAAAATAAACTGCATCTTCTCTACCTGTTCACATTTTGGTCTTTGGTTGAAATGGGGGTTCCTATGATGACTTCCAATAAAAATGCCCTGCTCGTTTACATGGTCAGGCAAACTGAACATGTAAACGAAAATTTAGCTATAGGCCTATATGTAGCCTAAAGGCTATATTTGTACTGGATTTCATTTCTTATCTGCCATTGTTCCATCTATCTTTTGGGGGGATTTGAACCTGCACTATAACTTCTCTACGATTGTATATAGGCCTAGGCCTACTCCATTAAACTAGAGCCATAACGGCAATTTCTATAAATAGGTTTAGTTCTCTGATCTGGTGTCTTTACCAATAGGCTATTTTGAATAATTCATCTAGCCTCGATTTCTATAATGTGGGGCTATGGAATAAGTGCCATATTAGTTTAAAATAAGATTGGAGATCAGTTGGGCTTATGACTTTATTTTGGCATCAACATACACTTGTAATATAGAAACACGTAAAATACCCAATGTGTTTACAGAACAATATGGAACTGACATCAGCTAGACATTGCCATGAAAAGTTAAACTAGATTTACCAAGTGTAAACGTTTCAACTCTGTAAATCAAAGTAGCCTACTTCCTGCGACTCGCATGCGGACAAACCAAACTTAATTTAGAAATGTTCACACTAGTCTTATTAAACTTTATACGTGTAGGCTATAGGCCTATCAAATTCATTTAATCAGAATCATGGTATAAAATGTTTATGCAGTCTTTTCAATTGTGTTTTTTTTTTGGAGGAATTTGTTCGTCTCTACCAGTTGATCCAATATAGATTACTTAAAATAGGTCAAACTGCAAGTGAATGGACCAAGTAACACATTTTCTACACTATTTTTTTAATACTATTTTTCGTCGCTCGGCAGAATACAGACGGGATTCAAAGGCCTATAACTTAAACCTAACAACGTAGAACATAACCAAAATACCAAAGACGTGTATGCAGAAATTATGCGATTATCGATTTCCCCAAGCAGAACTCAAACGCGCTTGACGTTTCTACTCGGAGAGTCAAAGAGACCCACCGGAAGCAGTCTTGGAGGCTTATCCGTGTTGACGATTCGCACTCCGTATTGTGTTTATCATCGAAACGAAGTTCATTTTTACTTTTACGTTTGGACTTTTAAAGGAAACATGCCTAAAGTTGTTTCAAGAAGCGTTGTATGTTCGGATACCAGAGACAGGGAAGAATACGACGATGGGGAAAAACCACTTCACGTCTACTACTGTCTGTGTGGTCAAATGGTTTTGGTACTGGATTGTCAATTGGAAAAACTCCCCATGCGGCCCAAGGATAAAGCGAGAGTCATTGATGCAGCCAAACATGCCCACAAGTTTTGCAACGTGGAGGACGACGAAAACGTCTATATAAAGCGACAAGATGGCATCGAGCGACAGTTCCGCAAAAAGTGTGGTAAATGTGGGCTTGTACTTTTCTACCAGCATCAGATGAAGAGCACCCCTGTCACGTTCATTGTAGACGAAGCTGTTGTAAAGTTCGGATCAGGATACGGGAGAACGAGTGTCTACAGCCAAAAGCCAGTCGAGGCGCCTAAAAAAGTCCGGGTCATGATGACGAAGCGGACCAAAGACATGGGCAAGTTCAGCTCAGTCACAGTGTCCACCATCGATGAGGAAGAAGAGGAGATTGAGGCAAGAGAGGTTGCAGACTCTTACGCCCAAAATGCCAAAGTGATTGAGAAGCAGTTGGAGAGAAAGGGAATGAGCAAGAAACGACTTCAAGAGCTGGCTGAACTGGAGGCAAAGACAGCAAAGAACAAAGGCACACTGATTGACAACCAGTTTAAGTAGTGCCAGAAGAAGTGACACTTTTTTACCCGTGAAACACATTGAGACTATTGTCACACATTACCTTTTTCAGTGCCCCTAAAGAAGGAGGTCACGTGAAGTGACACAGATGAATGATTGACATTTGGCTGCAATGTTTTAATACTTATAATTTCTTTTTGCAAATGTGAAGTCCAACGTTAATGGAAATATGCTGATAATTAAATTGTGCAAAATGCTTTTTACCCTAGAAAATCATATTATGGTTATTTTGTTTCATTGTACGTATTGTTTATTTGGGGTTCATTTCAAAAATCTGGGCACCCCTGGTCAGATGGTCAATTTACAATGATCTTCAGGTGAAGAGAAGTTAACCGGATATCTTTATGGTCCAAAGTTAAACTGAAACATTTTTCTTGTATGGGTTATTTCTGTCTCAAATGTTGAGTTTAAAAAAATAAACGGTGCCCAAAGTCCCTTTCAGCAAGTACTTCGTTATTTCTCCTCAGGCAACCATAACATCTTGCAAGCTATTACTAGCTATAAGAGTATTTAATTTTTTGTAATTTCCCCCCATTGTTGTGGCATAACACAACAATGGGGAGTCTAGATCAGAAGCATTCCTCAGACCCCTTGCTTGAACTTCAATAATCATGAAGTCTGTGGACTGTAGTGGCCATCCAACACCGCAAAACTTCCTATCGTGGAATGAAATGCTCAAATTGAACATTGGCCTCTAGATTTGATATTTGGTCTCATTCTTCCACCTGCTCAAGATTTCCTGAGTGCATATCTTAATTGTATGCTTTTTTTAGGTTCTCTGCTTGCCTGGTTCCGGCCCCTGACTCCGTGGCCATCTTTTAAAAAAGTTCAGGAATTAATACAAATTCAGGATGGTTATAAGGATACTGCTCTGCCCCACTTGCTCACACTATGCTCCTATCCAGAAAGTTTTTTGCAGACATGTCATACAATTTAGGACGTTGAGTTTAAAATACTTAAGATGCCTGACCGGCACATTGTATAGCAGGGGTCTTAAT
Source organism: Melanogrammus aeglefinus (assembly GCA_900291075.1). Taxonomy (NCBI): domain Eukaryota; kingdom Metazoa; phylum Chordata; class Actinopteri; order Gadiformes; family Gadidae; genus Melanogrammus; species Melanogrammus aeglefinus. The sequence continues at coordinate 104,758 of OLKM01000115.1, read as the reverse complement.
TAGATAAAAGAAAGAAGAAAAATGTTGAACTGAAGTGTGACTATTTCAGTGGTATTTAATATGGGAGCTAATTTGCAATGTTTATATTTAACTGTGCCTGTTATTGTTTCCTTGCGAACCAACAAGGGTTATCACACCACTGTGTCTTCTGGTCTGTAATTATTTATTATAAATTAAAGGAACATTGCAACAGAGACATGGTAATTTAACACCCTGCATACAAGTTATGTGAAAGCCTGATTTGAACATTGGGCTTGGCCCACAGAGCATTAGCTCTGTGCAAGTCTTAACCCCAGGTGAAATATATTTGATGACTCCTGCTACATAACTTCAAATATAATGCACACTACAAAGCGAAACCTATAAAACCGTGTAAACAGGTGCCCAGCCCAACCATTGTAAATGAAAGCCCCTCGGCTTAGGCCAGCTCTGTGAAGGGACTGTGTTATTATCCAGCAGATGGCAGTACTGCTGCACTGTGGACGTAACAACGAAATACATTAGAGACGAAGAAAAGGCCTCGTCCAATCAGCGGCATTCTTAGAAATGCCGGGTTATGTCCGAGAGACCATACACGATTTACCATAATAATATTAAGTTTCAAGCTATCTTCTGAGGAGAAAGGGAATATCTTAAAGCCTGGCTAGATAGCAGGTTAGTTGTTTAATTGTCTGCCGCTTATAGCGGAGCTACATCATCAACATCCCATTACTATTTCCTGAACAATTTTCCAACTAGCTAACCTTACCCAATTTATCAGTGATTGTGTTAAGCTAACAACGCATGCTAACGAAGCAAAGCTAGAAATGCTAGTATTATAAATGATTAGCGAAGTTTCCCCAAACCCCCTTGTTTTATAATGTTGTGTTTTGCTCTGTCTTAATTGCGTGATAGGCCATAGTCTGTCGCTTATGTAGACGATCAGGATACCATGGGCTAATGCTATGTAACCTCACTGTGACATGTGCGCTCTTGCCAATCGAAATGAACATGTAAACATGAAAAGTCTCAACTTCTTAGCAATAAATTAATATTATTCTATATATGGTTCAACACAATACCACTTGTTATTAAATGTTATGTACAATGCTAGCTTTAAGTTTATTAAGGCTTTATTATATATTAAGTAAATAAACCTTCCCTTCTACTCTACTTTGTCATTAGTGAAATGGAGAACTGTTCTCCTCACCCTTTTTTTCACCCTCACCATTTTGATTTTTTATCTTCTCTAGAGCTATGGACACCGAGGGTTTTGGAGAGCTGCTACAGCAGGCAGAGCAGTTAGCCGCCGAGACAGAAGCGGTGTCGGAGCTTCCTCATGTGGAGAGGAACCTGCAGGAGATCCAGCAGGCTGGGGAGAGGCTCAGGTCCCGCACATTGACCCGCACCTCTCAGGATGCTGCAGATGTCAAAGCGTAAGGATGACCAATTTTACAGCCAGCTTTTCTGTTTCAGTACCATAGTGCTCTGTGTGCAAAATATATTTGCAGGGGACCAAAATCATAATATATATGTATTTTTTTTAACTAAAATAAGCGAAGGGGATAAATTTGAAGATATATTACCATGAACCTTGAACATTTTCAAAATGAACACCTCTTGTGTACTTGTTGGCTAGCAGAATTAGTCTTAGTTAAGAACCACATTCCTAAATATGCACTGTTGACTGAAACAGCAAGAAATATAGGTTGGCTGTTATTTCCCTCACATCCCTCCCCACACCTTGCCCATTCCATTTCTGCTTTCTCATTCTGTCCTGACTAACAAGCTCCCCCGTCCGGTGTGGAGCATAGGCAGCTCTGTGCAACTGCATAGGCAGTCAAAGTCAAAGCAACGCAACAAATCCACTACTAGCCTAAAATACTGTATATATATATCTAAGCCAAAAACAATCCAAATAGGACAACTACAATTAGTGTAGTTGTATTTTATATTCTGAAGTACAGTCACCATATACTCATGTTTCCAAGCTTTTTTTTGTCGATCTCATTACTTTTCTCTTGTCTTCCTTGGCATGTGGTTATGCCTGTAGAAATATGAATTCTGCTCTGAATATATACCCCGTATACAGCATAGATTAAGTAAAGGTAATAATTTATTAGTTTATTATTCTTGATTTTAACTTGACTTTGTTTTTCTTCCAAACAACATATTCGATTGTTTATTAGTCTTAATTTCTAAGTCTTGAGCGAACTTCTTTTCCTTTTCCATGTTAATGGAAACAAAAGGACTGTTCCCTAATTTAGTCCCATGTATGTTTTCACTTTCTTCAGGTCCATCCTCCTGGGCTCCAGAGGACTAGACATCTTCCACATCTCTCAGAGGTTGGAGAGTCTGAGTGCTGCCACTAGCTTTGAGCCCTTGGAGCCGGTCAAAGACACTGACATACAGGTGAAACAAGAGAGCTTATCAATATTCATGTGATTTTCTGTGGTGCCAGTCGTACTGCAGGAGTAAAACAAATTCCCTTCTTGAGTTGCCAAATGAGGGGATGAGTGGGACTTTTATAGTGACTGATATCTACTAGAAGCTTGATGTAAGGCTGTGCTAATAGGTAATGGTCTGCCACAGAAGACAAATGTCCACAATCTTATTGTGCCTGTTGAATTCTGTTGAATGCTGTAAAATAAGAATGTCTTTATCAGAATGATTTCATAGCTGCTCGCGGTTAGATTTGAGAATTGTACACAGAAAGAGCGGAAGAGAGCAATACTTTGAAAATAAACAACCCAAAAAACTACGCCCTCCCTCTGCTTGACAGACAAGATAGATTCCCCTTACCAATCAGGGATGAGAAGTCCTGATTGATCGGAAATGAGACGCGAACTGTCTAAAATCGAAATGCTCTCATTAGAAAATTCTCACAAAGCATTTCACTCACATAAAGCTGACGTTGACTTTGCCATTTCTAACAAATTACTCTCCATTTGTTCTCCATTTTGATTGCTCATAAGATTAATTTATATTATTGGGTATTGATATAGTTGAAATCAAGCAATAGTTTATTGTTTTGTGTCAATCTCATGCTGGATGTATTACACATTGGCTGTTTCTGTCTGTTTTAATGATGGTCCTTTTGTGGATTATCCCATTGGTCTTCGTCAAGCTGTATGAATTGCCCTGTGATGGAAGATTGCTTTATAAGATATGTCTTGCAGTTAGTTATTTATTTAGTTAATATCTTACAAAGATTGTGTATTATTTCTAATTGTTACCAGGGTGTCATGACACAGCACTTTTTCTATCTCTCCATCACGCCCTCTGTCTCTTACATAGATACCTCATTTAATCAATATGTACAGTAAGGAAATGGATTTGCAACTAATCTTACAGGCTCTCACACGGTGGTTCTGGGTAACGTAGAGACCTGGTGTTACTGAGTGCCTCACTCAAGGCAACCTGGCGGTTAACTGTTTTTTCGGTTCATTGGCACTGTCTAGGCTCTCTTGTTCCTTCCTCTCATTATAATCTCTCACACTCTCACTCTGTGTGTTACCATTCGTCTCTATCCATCCTTTGATTATCGTGTGTAGTATTCCTGTATGATGTTTCTTGACACAGTCAACATCCTGATGTCTGGATCTTCCTCTCAGTCTGGTGTCGTTTTTTCCTCTTCTCTCTTTTTGCATTTCCGTCTCAGCCTTTGCGTTTTTAGCCCGATATCTCCTCCATTGTTACCTTTGATTGACTTTCCTTGCTTCCCCCAATCCTGCTCCTCTCTTTACATCCATTGGGGCATTGTTTTCATTATTTCTCCCTTTTCTTTATTTCTCTCGTGCGCAGTCGGCTGTGTCATGCTGGCTCTGGTTTCTGTTTTAGGAGCTTTGTGTTGGTATTAGTCAGGCTGATGTTTGCCAGGGTGGGTGGGATGAATTGAGTGACTGACTGGAAGAGCACTTAGGCTCTGGCAGCAGGGTGGTGCAACCAATTCTCTCAACCATTAAAGAAAACACGTCCTCTCGCCTGTTTTTATTGGTTTATATGAAATCCAGTCATGAAAGTTGGAATTTGTCTGAAAACCCAATTTAAATGTTCCTATTTTGTGGAGTAAGTGTGTGGCTGAGAGTGGTTGAATTCAGTCCAGTCTTCTGTGTCTCTCTACCATACCCTCTCCCTCTAAGGAAACCCTGTTAATAAAGGACAGTAAGTGGGGAACACAGCATATTCAGGAAGACTCATTTAAATGTAAATGGGCATATCTACCCTTGAAGCAACTCTTTTATCCTAGATATTTCTACATACTTTATATTTGATTATGTTCATATTTTAAAGTCAAAGGGAAACCACTTTTGACAATGGCTACACAAGTATGAGCCACATGCATTAGGGTAGCGTATGGCTCTCTGTATATGTCTATAGGGCTGAACTGTCATGGTTCACATATAACCTAGATAGAACCAGAGACACTTGGGTCCTGCTTGAGGAAAGCAGGTCGGTTTCTGGAGCGCAGCGGCCAGGGGCATGGTGTATTTAGGTTACCAGTTTGACTAGCGCATAGGCATGTAAGCGTTTGTGTCTAATTCCCCCATCAGCTTTTTATTAATATTAATATATATTATTTTAAGGAAATTTCGTCATGGTAGTTCTAGTGTGGGTACAAAAATGAATCCGCTATCACAACTGTAATAGTTCTACCTGCATTGTTGAACATCCTTCATAATATGTATTGGCCTAGCTCTCCACCAGGCTAACACCTAGCTAGCTTGGCTAGGCCAAATAGAAGTCATCTGTCAGAAGCCTCAGACCCAGCCCCCTTAAGTTTGATGCACTTAATGTTACTTAATTCCATCTTAAATTGTCCTGAGTTTCACTTGAGTTCACTTGAGAACTTCCCAGGCCCGGTGTCCTTGTTCTACAGCATTTTGTCCTGTGATAAGCACTATTAAGTGGGTCACACACCAGTAGGAGTGCTGAGTAACAGATAACACATTTGCTACAGACGGTTTCTGGGTGCGTTTTATTGGAAGGATTACAGTTGGCTCTCCAAGTGTTGGAAGCTGCTGGTTGGTCAGGAGAAACTTTTTTTTAAAGTTTTAGGTTGTCCCTTTCTAGGTTATTGTAGAAGCAAATTGAATGGGTTTCTTTTTTTAGATGAGCATATAAAGAATCTAACCACATTCAGCCAAGTCATTTGTAACCTTATTGAATTATTGTGTGTCTCTTTATATGAGCACAAGGCTAGTTGGCTAGCATGTTGTTTGTGCCAGAAAATATCCGCTCTCAAAAATGTCTTGCCCATTCATTTCCCTGGCTTTCTGGGACACTACAGCTGTAGTTTCAGATGGAAATTAACTGATTTTTTTGGGATTATCATGCATATGATGATGATATTGGCATATCTCTAAACAGCTAGAATAACATAATCTGAGAGTTTTGCATAGATATCCATTGCCAAAGACCTCTTTGCTTATCAGATTGGGTTTTGCTGACACCAGATTAGTGGTTATGACCACAAAAGAAAACAATGTGTTGGATTAATAACTAGAGGTTGTGTGTTCATGTGGCCGATAAGGATTGTGGGTTTGTACTTTTTCTCCATGTCATCAAATTGGCTGTATGGAGACCAATGCCAGAAACATGGCAGTTAGTTCAAGAGGTGGCCATATGGATAGAGAAAATGGACACTGAAAGGCCTTAAACTGGATGGTATAAAAATGGAAATGTGTCGTCGGCATAAGAAAAGAAAGAAAATGGCGCCCCTCCACAAGGCAAACCTTAACATCATCATTTTTTGTTCTCTCTGTGTTTCATCTCTAGCTTTCTGCTCATTTCATACCGGCCAACTCTCCCTCTCTCACATTGCTCTCTTTGTCTCTCTCTCTGTCTTTGGCTTTCAGTCCTTTCGTATTCTGCCTTCCCATCTGCCTCTCTTCCTGTCTATTGCAGCCTTCCCTTCTCCAGTGATGTTATGCGTTAAGTGGACACAGTTCGATAAGCACAGAGCATCTGCTAAGAGAGACTCACTATTGACACTGCTTGGCTGTGTGTGTGTGTGGTTGTATGTGTAAGAGGAAAACGTGTGTGCATGGAGCCCCATTTGATGATTGTTGTCTAGTATGTAGGTCCCTTATGTGTCTGTTAAGGGAGAGGTGTGTGTATCTGTGTGTGAGGATTAATCATGTATGATGCTCACCACTTTCGCACTAGTTCTGCACTCACAAGCTAGCACATGTGCGATCTGTGATAGGAAACCTAAACACATGGAGCTTCTGTATGCATGTGCATTTGACATCCCCCCAGCCATATCCCCCATCCCTTCATTAACTAAACATGACCCTTAAGAGCATGATTAGCCTCCTTTTAAGACAGGATGTCGGAAGCCATCAACGGGGGAGTGGGTGGTGGTGGTGGTGTGGAGGGAGGGCGGGGGGGGGGGGGGGTCCCATTACTGTAATTGCATTGCGCTAAGGGAGGGAGGGAAGAGAAGGACGTAGGGAGAGGGAGGGAAGAGATAAAGGAAACGATGCATAGACAGCTAAAAAAAACAAAAGCAAATGAGTTAGACTGAGAGGGACGGACGGGTGTCAGAAGTGTTGGGAAGAAACGAGGAAGGAGGGAGGAAGAGATGGAGAGAGAGCAGCTAGGAGGGAGGGTGGGAGGGAGGAGGGTGGGAGGGTGGGAGGAGGGAGGGGAGGGAGGGGGGGGGGTGCTGGCTCATGGTATGATCGGCAAATCTATACCAATCCATAGTATCATTCTCCCGGCTCCCCCTGTCTCTGAGCGGAGAGTTGGTACAGCCCTCCGACGATAAAAACCACCTCCACTGAGTCTTGATGTGGCACTGGTACTCCCCACTCGGGCTCAGACCAAAAGTCAGCGGCCTTCTTCTTCCTGCTTCGTCTTTTTTTAAAGTCTCCGAATGGACGTCCATGCTGGCTCTTTGGAGCAAAGGGAACACGCCCCAGAATGGCGGGCCCTCCTCTGGTCCTGTCACAGCCAGAGTGCCAGAGGACCAGCGAGTGCAATGCAGATCTCCCGGGCTGTCAAGGGCCTGCATACAGGAGTGCACTTCTTTGACTTTTTTTCCTCTCACAATTTTTTGCCAAATCCTGGTTTCTTTCATTTTCTCTCCATGCCTGTGAGCCATGGCGTTCAACATGCGTGAGTATCCCATACGGATATGGATAGATATTGTACGTCGTCTCTTAGTTTATATATTGTTTCTGTCACAAAGGCAAACGGCGAGGATGAAAGTAATTCCTACTTGATGAAGACAATATAAGAGTCTATTGACAGCTGTAATTGATGAATGATGATCGTGATTATGATATGAGCATGCTTACAGGAAGTGGAGGAGTTAAGGGTGGGGTTCTCTCTTACACACACGCACATGCACATTCTACACACACACACACACAATACACACTAGTGCTGACAGGTTCATTGTGTCATGTCATATGAGGACAGATGACCATCGTATATGCATCCTTACCCTATTATATAAATATTGGGTAAGTATGATTCAAATATAAAACACTTATATTACAATCAACATAAGTACGATGAAGAGGACAGTCATTTTTTCCTCCGTAAAAATGGCAATTGCTGCACATGACTTCATTTATATATATTTATTAACTCTCTTTACTCCTAATATTCAATTTTGTATCATGAGTCTGCAAAATTAAAGGCTATATTCTTGATTTAATCCCATGCCACATGCCATCTTCCTTGGTAAGGCGCTATATTTAGATTCATTTCATGATGCGTTATAGTAAATAGCTTTATTTTATGATGAGATATTATGTATCGATTTTAGTTTTTATGTTTTATGTTGACTATATATAGAGTTGCCTCATAAGGCTCTATACAAAGATCGATTTTATAATACGACTATTGATTTATTTTATGATGAGGCACTATAAATGTAGATTGATCTTATGATCAATGGCCTTATATATATATTTTTTAAATTATATATATTTATTATATATGTTTTGGAACGTTATATAAATGTAATATATGATAAGGAACAATGCAGATGTATTTAATGATGTAGCACCCTATATAGCTTTATTTTATAACAAGACACTATATATTTTTTGTTTCACCGTGCAGATGGTAAAAAGCTTTATTTTATAACAAGCCACACTGTATTTCTTGGTTCACTGTGCAGACAGTATATATAGCTTTATTTTATAACAAGGCTCCATGTATTTTTTTGTTCCCCGTGCAGACAATGCGACTCATAACCCAGAGTGAACAAGTGGGACCTGCACAAGGCATACATGATATAAATGTGACCGTGTGTAGATATGGCAAGCATTATTGTGTGCGCAGCATGTCTTGTACATGTGCGCATGTGAAAGAATGTGGAACAACACTATCATCCAAAGTAGCGATAATCATTTTATCACCTCAAAACGTCGCAGAATGATATTTGGAGACATGGTGGGATTGGGTCTCTTCTTTCGGTTGTAGGGAGTGTGTCTTCTGTTTTTCACGGATTTTGGTCATCAAGGAATATTGGGACATAACACACCTATTCTTGATTTCTCCGCCATCACTGCTGACATGAATTGTCTTCATTTTCATGTTTTGCTTTATGGCCTTTCCTCTAGTTTTTTCTTTGGTGGATTTTTCTGCTGCCTTGTTTGCTTAATCCTCAGAAGCTTCTGGGCTGCTTGCCCAGCAGGTTTTGGCAGAAGAGAGCATTTCTTTTTAGTAAAGTACACAATACTGGAGTAAGGGTTTGAAGCCTTGTCTCACCGGACAAGTGTTTAAACTGATTTTGTACTGTAAGAAAGTGCTTGTGAATTATTGTCCTGAATTTCTCCCTTTTACAGCTACTGTGGACGATTATTAACACAAAAAAACAAAATGAAAATGAGCCCGGCCATAACTGAACTACAAACTCCAACTGTATGTTCTAAACGCATGGCTAGTGCCTTCCAGTCCAGTGTAGTTTACAGTAGCGTCTGTGCCTTTTCTTAAGCCCAAATCGTGCTAATCCACTTGGCTTTACACTCTTATTTATATTCTGATGCAGCTCTCCAGTCAAAATGGACGCCCCGTCGCCTTTGGTTAGGGCAGTTAAATATAGAGCTTTTGTCAGCCTCGGGGAGGAGAGGAAGGGTGACCATCAGCAGGGAAGTCTGTGTTTTCAGTGTAATTAATATGGCACGTAGAAATATAAACCTGAAATTTAAAAACAAACTGAATAACATTCCTTCAACATATAGACGTTAGGTCCGCTATCTCTCTCTCTCTCCAGCTTTGGGTGTGCTTGACTGGGGAAATATGTTATCCTCATGTATGCTCAGTTGTGAGTTGAACAGTAGCACAGCCTTATTAATAAGTGGCCAGGAAAGGAAATGGCGACAAGCTCAGGTCTCGGTTACCGCACAGCTGTAATAAACGTGACAAAGCGGTACCTGGGAGAAAGGCAATTTCTCCCATGAAATTATTTAAGCCCTTCTTAAATTAATCTATCAATCAATAACATATTACGAGTGTGATATTCTAAAGCTGACTGTTAACAAACTATCTAACTGGCTATTAAACAGATGAGCCATGGTTCACGTAACATGGTGCGTTGAAGGAAAAAAAGAAAAGAAAAGATTTTCTCAGCATTTCTTTGTACCTGATCACCCTCTGCCCTGCTTCCTCGCCGTTCAGGGTGAGCCGGGCCTGGGGGCCCCTGACCACTGCGCACCAGACAGGGAGAAGCAGGCAGGGTGTGCCGGGCCTGGGGGCCCCTGACCACTGCGCACCAGGCAGGGAGAAGCAGGCAGTTGTCCCTGAGTGACAGCTAATGGAAAGATGGGGGCGGGTTGGTTGAACCAAGCAGTAGGGTCTCGCGCTGTAGATGCGATCTATAGCACCAGGACGGAACAATGGGGATACAAGGTAGGGGACGGGCAGCTCAGAAGATGAATCACCTAAGGGAGAGTGAGATGGTATTGGCTTGACCTAAGCCGCTGTACTCTACGTGACAGTGACGTCTGTGTGCAGCACTAAGCAGAGAAACAGACAAAACATTTGAAATCGCCAATCTTTTATCTGAGATGGATGATGGTGTTTGGCCATAGCAGTCTAGCCTGTGTGTAACAAGCCTTCTATGTTTTAACGTGTACTTCCTGCGGTCCTATTTTCTGTTTTTAAACGCATGAAAGGTACCAACATGTTTCCTCAATCTTTCAACTTGATGGAAGGTCTTACCTTTTTTGTTGTTCTGGTGTTATTTTAGATTGACTGCTGCCGAATCTGCGTGACACCTATCAGAAACCTATCTGTCTATTTCGTGCTCAAATCCTGCAAATGTAATTTCAATCATTTAAAGCAAGACTTGATAACACATTTGTTTCGCCCTCCATATTCAATATACATTATCTTTTTTAAATTCATTTTTTATGGGTCCTTTTATGACTCACAACCACGTTGGTCGAATCCATATTATTGTAGTCTTGAGAAATGTAGGGTTCTGTGTTTTTTGGTATCTTGTAAAATCAAAAAGCATGCATCCTTATGGGATTATCCAGAAACACCTGAGCATGACAGAATGCAGCCATGCAGAACAGAGACAACATAAAATACAAATAGCCACCATTTTGCGGTTTTCTCAAGATGGCCGCCTTACCCCCCCCCCATCCCAATTCACCATCCTTCCCTCTGAACAGTGCAGTTAAACACCTCGCTGGGAGGGAAGAAAATCATATCTCCCACTTATGCACTCGAAAGCACTGATGGTGAGTAGGATAAGTAGCTAATGCTTTCACTGTAGTATGTGGGACATAATAACATGACTGGGAGGAACGGAGGAAAACAGACCATCTAAGACAGCATTCATCTGAAAGCTTTTCTAACTTTCTTCTTACCACCCCCTCCGAGCTAATAGTCATTATATTTTATATATATATATATATATATATATATATATATATATATATATGAACACAAGGAATAATAGACCATGAAATATGGGCACACAAGCCGTACACCTGCAGTTGTGTGTGAACGAGGGGTATTAATGGGAAGGCTCTTGTTGTCTATATGTATATATGCTGCTGACTATAGTTTGAGGTGGTGAAGGACCTGCTTCATAGCAGCAGCGGAGAGAGTAGCACATCAGCCTGCCTAAAATGTCTTGACTGTTGTTTACAGTCAGTTGTTAACGTCAGTCCTATTGTGTCCCCATCTCTCTCTCCTTTATCTCTCCTTCTATTCATCCTCTTTGTCTCTCGCTAGGGCTTCCTGAAAAACGAGAGGGACAACGCCCTCCTCTCAGCCATCGAGGAGTCCCGACGCAGGGTCAGTGTCTGTTACACCCATCATAATCCTACATCCTGCTCCATCAGAATCACCGTCACCCTGCAACCTCAAGTCTTTAGTACCATCACCAGCAGAACAGACGCAATTAAATAGACATGTTTGGTACACTAAACATGTCTATTAACGCAGCAGAATTCCTGACTAACCTCAAGTTACGAGTCAGCCGCAATGTAGAGCCTTTTGAATATAAAAAAGGCCAGGTTTTGCTAAACCGTGTCGGTTACCGATGGGCACGATTTTCGTCTTGCCTTCTTCTACAACACACTCGCCTTCGGGGGGATCGTGGTGAAATGGTTTCTCCCCTGATGTGAGGCGCTCAGAGGAGCTGAGTTTAATTAGCCTGCGTTTTCATTCTTTCTCTCTTTCCATCGCCCTTGGTCGCTCCTCTATGACAGAGAATAGCTCGTACCCTGGTGGGGGAGATGGGTTAGTAGTATAGAGGCTAATATGCAGTGCAAAAGGATTTATATAAACACGTTTCACATTCAATTGTTTCTTTAAATGATTAGCCCTGAGGCCAAGGCATCAACTCTCTGAAGGTTGGCTGTAAAGAGACTTTTGATGGCAAATATCATACGTCAATTATTTGCAATGACATTTTTGGTAAAATATGAATGATGAATTGATGTCAATCCAACCCATCAATCATATTATTACATATTGTTTTCTAAATTAATTTGGTAAATCACAATACCAACTAATCCTCAAATGAGTTTAGAAAGAAATTATGATTCATCGGACGGATTGGTGCGTCACCCAAGCATCCAACATGGGCAATAACATGGTTCCTAGTTCTACTAGTTAAACGCAAATCGGTGGAGAACATGTTGATGGCTATTACGTATCAAACACAACATTTCAACTTTTATTGACGCACACAGACATGTTTGATATATTATGAAAAATGTAATTTAGGTCAATCATCCTCTTCTGTTGCCTCCCAACTGCGGGTATAGGTCAAATAGGAATGAACAAGTACTGGCTCTCGTCTGTATTCGCAGAACCTCGCCTCCTCGTTCTGCAGTCGTCTTTTGTTTCCTCCTGACCTCCAGAGTGGCACCGCTTAATTAGCTGATGTTCCCATTATCTCCCAGCTCTCTGAGGAGAGACAAAATAGACTTGGCTCGGCCCGTGGAGGGGGAGGCGCCCCCCGGGGACTCACCGTACACCTGGTTAGCGTTGGCATGTGGGTATCATGTTGCCGTGCCATTTATTCCTACATGAGCGCGCCGTAGGTCGGCTGAGAGGATCTGGAAATAGCCTGCGCTTAATCAGGACCCACCTGAAGATATGTACTCACACCTGCCGGCAACGGTGTCCGCGTGCTGCCGACACGCTGCGTCTCCCTCGCGTCACTGTATCAATATCCGTCCCTAGTCGCCTCGGCTCTGAAAACCATTTGAGGTCTCGACTCCTCGACAACAAATGTTATTTTCCTGCTGAATATCCCTTCTTATACTTGTTTTCTCTCCCTCGTCTCCCTCCCTCCCCATTTCTTCTACTATTTTATCTCACCATCCCATCCATGCATGTCCCCCCCGCTGCCCTCTCAGACCTTCCTGCTGGCGGAGGAGTACCACCGGGAGTCCATGCTGGTCCAGTGGGAGCAGGTGAAGCAGCAGGTGCTGCGCACCCTGCTGGGGGCCGGAGAGGACGCCCTGGACTTCAGTCAGGATGTGGAGGTACAGCTTGCCAAATGCACTCACCAATTCACATTGGTGCTCAATATTAGACTACCCTCTATTACGTTTCTATGTATTTTTTAGTAATAATATACTTTATTTCAATGGGACCTTTCATGCATCAGAAAGCCTTTAAAAGTTTTTAATTGTGGTTAATGTGCTTGCTGCCAGGTGCTTAGTCTGAAACCTGAAAGGGAAAACATCAGACCGTTAGAGTAAAGTAACACCTTTTTAAATGCCCAGGAATAACCATTTAATAAACATAGGTGCTTGTGTTGGTCGAACAGTGCTATAATTGGGGGTTTAATATTCTTGAACTGTTGCACCTTCAAACATGAATTTTCATGCGCATTTCATTGAGGTTAAACAATGATTCATCCAGGTTGAACACATTTGAGATTAAAAATCTGTTTTACAAGGGCAACCCAACTGGTCCAATTCATTATTAATACAATGTCTTCATTTCTCATTATTATTCTTAATCTGATGTGCAGATGGCCATAGATCTGAAATGAAATGTGGTTCTATGATAAATTATTCAGACACTTTCAAATTTTCACTCTGGTATCTCTTGCCAAATGCCCAAAACAGACTTGTTTTGATGTACAGCTTTAATACTCCTAATCGATGTCTCCTTACCAAACCCCAGTCTTTTCTGTTGTTTTTTGTGGTGTAGGTAGTTGTCAGTGGGTTGGCGATTGTATTATATATTTTTTTCCCAGACCAGTGGGAAACCATTTAATTGGGGATGGTAATCCCCTTGTGTATAGGCCTATCCCTAGACCTTGACGTGTTGTGTTTGTATGTCTTGCAGCCTAGTTTTGTGAGTGAAGTTGGGGTCCCAGGAAGGAGTGCCTTGGACAGTGTGGAAGTGGCCTATGGACGACAGGTGGGTTCCCTTCTTGTTATGCCTCACGCTTTAACCCATTTACTCCTAAAACGCCTGCTGAAAACGCCTGCTAAAATCCTATGCTATTCTAGGAAAAAGAACCTCATTGCCTGAGGCTTTTCAGAGAAAACAGTAAGAATGGCCCAAAATGCTGCGCCAGGCAGCAGCCAGCAGAAGTGCTAATGTTGCGCTACGCAGCTCCCGGTAGGAGGGGCAATGTTGCGAGACGCAGCATCCAGCGCAAATGGGTTTTAATTATTATTAATCTATTTTGGCCTCCAGATTGTGGTTCAAAGGAATTTTACATGCAGACTTTCTTTTTCTTTTTCTTTTGTCTGGTCTCGGTACAAATCACCACCACCCAAAAACATAAATGGGTTCATTGAATAGTTTCTGCTAACAAACACTAATATCATCATATTACGGTCAACTAATCTTCATTTTATCAATATGGCATTGTTTATATGAGGTCAGGGTATATATTTAGGTATTTAGTTACTGTAGATACATAGTTACTTTTACCCTTTTTCTATGAAGCCGTGTAAATCACATGTTACATTCCATATGAAAAAATAGGTCACAGCCTGAGAGACAGCAACGGATCAAACATATTGATTGATTGGAGTGAGAGCTAGGCACTCTGGGTAATTTCCCCAGCATTGTATAAAGATTAGCCAAAGCTCTGCATCTCCTCCAGTGTAACTTTACCCCCCCTCGTCGTATGTGTGTTTGTTCTCTGCCACCCTATTGTAGCCTCAGACTCTCGTTGTCGTGCCCCCAGTGTCTCTCTGCCTGTCCCCCCACCCACCACCCCCCGTAGCCGCCCCTCTGACCATGTGCCGCCACATCGCCTGCGGCGTCGTGCTCCTGGTGTTTGTCGTCTTCTTCAATGACCTCCTCAACGTCTTCGTCCTCTTTGTCTTGTTCTTCATCATCAAGCGTTTCGCCCGGCAGCCCTAGCCGTGCGAGCAGCTGCCACCGCCCCCCCCCCCCCCCCCCCCAATATGGCCTCGTTTGGTTTAAACCGGTCGCCTCCTCCTCCTCCTCCTCCTGCGCTCACCCTCCTCTCTCCGTTCAGATCTACATCTTCAACGAGAAGATCGTCAACGGCCACATCCAGCCCAACCTGGGGGACCTGTGTGCCTCTGTGGTGGAGAGCATCGACGACAAGGTGGGAGCCGCCGGGATGAATGGACAGATCCATAGACAACGCTTTAGGAACGCAAAGGGACATTCAGGTGTTTCAGCCGCCGCAGGGGACAGAGCGGTGTAATTAAAGACGGAGTAAGATCATGTTAGGGGAACTCAAATCCAATCTTAACCTAACCCGCGCATAACAGGATAATAGTGCAATGAAAGAATAGCAGTCGGAAAGGGGAGACTGGGCACAAAGGACTACAAAGTGGTGGCGGTCATTGCGATGTGACCAAATATACAAGCCCTACATTGAGCATATTAATAATTGACAACCAATTTGGTTGCAGTGTTGCGCCCCCTATTATAGCAAAAAGGGCGGATGAGCGGCTCGCATAATTGCTTCAGAGTTCAGTCCAGTTTGTAACTGTCTCCCTGTGCTGTCACTCCCTCCCCCCCCCCACCCCCAGAACGTGTCAGACATGTGGCTGATGGTGAAGCAGATGACTGACGTGCTGCTGGTGCCGGCTAAGGACACCCTGAAGAGTCGCACGGCGGTGGACATGCAGATGGCCTTTGTGCGCCAGGCTCTCAGCTTCCTGGAGAACTGGTGTGTGTGTGTGTGTGTGTGTGTGTGTGTGTGTGTGTGTGTGTGTGTGTGTGTGTGTGTGTGTGTGTGTGTGTGTGTGTGTGTGTGTGTGTGTGTGGTCTTCTCATGTGTGTGTGTGTGTGTGCGTGCGTGTGTGTGTGTGTTTAGTCTTCTCATGCCTGTGTGTGTGTGTGTTTAGTCTTCTCATGCCTGTGTGTCTCCTTCTCGGCTGCAGCTACAAGAACTACACCATGGTGACGGTGTTTGGAAACCTCCATCAGGCCCAGCTCGGCGGGGTGCCTGGAACGTACCAACTGGTCCGCAGCTTCCTCAACATTAAACTGCCCGGTCCACTGCCTGGCATGCAGGTGACTACGCTCACAGCCCACATACACTCGTGACAAATGAATGGGGTGACGGGCTGTCTTAACGGATGGTGATTTCTGGGTGCAGGACGGGGAGGTGGAGGGTCACCCGGTGTGGGCGGTCATCTACTACTGCCTGCGCTGTGGGGACCTGAATGCAGCCATGCAGGTGGTGAACAGAGCCCAGCACCAGCTAGGGGACTTCAAGGCCTGGTTCCAGGAGTACATGAACAGCCCTGACAGACGGTGAGCCCCGGCATGCTACCGTCGGCATAGCTACCACACTGGGCAGCCATGGCCCGGAAATCAAAGTCGGGTGTCGGGAGATGATGGCTGTATCTGTCATTGTTTATCTTTCCGTCTCTCTCTTTCTCAACGTTTGACCCCTTTTTTCTCTCTGTCCCCTCCCGCTACTCTCCTCGTCTCCGTTACATCTGTTCCTCTCTCCTTCTCCGCTCGTCACCTCCCTCCCCTCCTACCTCTCCCTCCCGCTATCCCATCTCTCTCTTCCCTGGTCCCCAGGCTCTCCCCGGCATCGGAAAACAAGCTGCGTCTCCACTACCGCCGGGTCCTGCGGAACAGCGCCGACCCCTACAAGAGGGCCGTCTACTGCCTGATCGGAAAGTGTGACGTCAGCGACAACCACGGGGAGGTGGCGGACAAGACGGAGGACTACCTCTGGCTGAAGGTGCTGATCTAGTTTACTATAAGGTCCCTGTCGGCGGCGGACGCCTCGACCACGTGCTGGTCTTCCACACGGCGACTTCATTACGCACGCGGTGATGAGCGAAACAAGACAAGACATTAGCGTAAACACATCATTTATAACACAACACAGAACTGGCAACACGAGTTGAAGCGCCATAATCCCCAGCCAGCCATATTCCCCTGTGTTTAATGTGAGGGAAGTGTGTTTTCCAGCGTAGCTAATGCACTTGTTGTTGATGGGTCGATTACCGTTTAAGGCGGTACACAATGTTGAGCATATTAGCTGAGATGTTGTTGCTACACGTCGGGGCTATCAGCCGGTCGTGATGCTAAAGCTGCTGATGAACTCAATCACTGGGATTGCTCGCATGCCAAGAACACACAAGCGCACTCCGCGTTCACCAAAAAGGAGCCGTCCCACTGCGAGGGAGGGGTGTCTGAAGCCGTGTCTCTGCTGTGCCCTACAGCTGAACCAGGTGTGTTTCGACGACGACGGCAGCAACTCACCGCAGGACCGACTGACGCTGCCCCAGCTGCAGAAACAGCTGCTGGAGGACTACGGTAGGCAGAGGACCACCCCCCCCCAGCCATCCCCCTTCTCCCTACTGCCGCACTCCTACCCAGCCGTACTCCACCTCCACCGACCCATGCTCTCATTGTAATTCAGCACTGCAGCTTAGAAATACAACAGTGGGAACATTTAGGGAGGCCTGAGAGTCTGTAAAGTCCATAGCTCAATATTATGAATATTATGACAACTGGCAGAAAATGAAGTCAAAGACAACTTGGATTGAAAGAAAATGGACGTATGCTTGTGCCTTCATGTGTCTTTTCTGCGGATGTGTTGTGACCCTACACACAGGGTGCTCGCAGAGCTTCCCCTCCGACAGCTTGTAGGAGCACTTGTTTTCTCTCCCGGGCGCTCCCTAGCCCGCACATCTTCTGCTGCGGCTGCTCCACATAGATAAGCCCACACAGGGTTCGCGCTCTCGCTCTCTCGCTGTCGCTCTCTCGTTCTCAGTAGCACTGCTGCTCTCAGCAGGGGGTAAAGCTTGCTTCTCTTTCCTTCTATCTCCTCTCTTCCTGCTCTCTTAGTCCTCAGTGGCCATGTCCCCCGTCCGCTGCTGTGAGGAGGACGGGGGATGAGAGAGGGATTTATTCCCTGCTGTGAACTGAATAAAGGCCGGAGGGTTTTTTGACACCTTCTGTTTCGCTCTGTTGTCGCCATAATTGTGTCACTTTTTCCTTGCACACCCCCATCGTGGCTCGCCCCCCTCCCCTTCCTTTATCCTTCCATCTCCTTTATCATTCTGTATTTACAAGAATATTTTTTTTTGCATATTCCAGTCATTCTGCGTTATCTCCATCTGTTTTTTCCTTTTTCCTCCGTCCTCTACATCTTACCCCCTCATTCCTACTCGCTCTCTCTTGCTCTCTCTCTCTCCCTCCCTCCCTCTCGCTCTCGCTCTCGCTCTCTCTCGCTCTCTCCGCTCTCTCCCTCCCTCTCTCTCTCGCTCTCTCTCTCTCTCTCTCTCTCTCTCTCTCTCTCTCTCTCTCTCTCTCTCTCTCTCTCTCTCTCTCTCTCTCTCTCTCTCTCTCTCTCTCACTCTCGCTCTCTTCCTCTTGGAAACTAAAGCACTGGAACATGGAGATAAGGCTTTAAAATGGAGGACACGCTTCGCCCTTTTTAATGTTCCTGCATGCAAGGGAACTTTTTCAGCCGGCGAGTGGGGATTAAGAGTTTTTCTTAATTAAAAAGCCAATTTGATGACTCAGTACCTGCAATGTTGCAAAAAATAAAAAGCCATTGCTCTCTATCGGGAGTGTGCTCAATGTAGAAGTCATTCCCTTCTATGTTGATGTCACCAATACATGACCTTACCCTGACCTAATTGTACTATTAAAGTATAAAAGGGTGAAATGTATTGCCATTCTATATATATACTATGGGTTATATTTCCCACAAAGTCCTTACTTCTAGATTGGATAGGTGAATCCAAAATTGGTTGAGGTTTGTCTGCAGAAGTAGTTTGTACATTCTCTACCATTCAGATTCATCTTGTAGGCCGATCATGAGGAGAAGGACGCCATAGCACACGTGAAGGAGACGGGCGGAGGCTCTAATAGAAAGCCTCTTCCCAGGAGGCTCAGCGTCTCATCTCCGCTCTCCATTTCCTCCACCAGGGGAGTCCCACTTCTCGGCCAGCCAGCAGCCCTTCCTGTACTTCCAGGTGCTGTTCCTGACGGCCCAGTTCGAGGCGGCCGTGGCCTTCCTGTTCCGCGTGGAGCGCCTGCGCAGCCACAGCGTTCACGTGGCGCTGGTCCTGTACGAGCTGCGGCTGCTGCTCAAGTCGTCAGGCCAGAGCGCCCAACTGTGTGAGTGGTCCCCAAGCCCTCGCCCTATATACACCAATGCACAATACAAGGGTCCGCTGGTCAGGGCCTTTGACTCCCAGCCTCACGGTTCTGGTTTTGATCCACAATGTCTGCAGTCCAGCTGCAGACCTTACCCCTACCTGCTCATTGATGCCGTCTACCTGAAGAGGAATTCACCATTAGTCAATTTGTATTAAAGTCAACGGCGCGATGCTCACCAGTAAACAACAGTACATGATCCCTTCTTCTTTGTGGTGTCCCCCCCCCCCCCCCCCCCACCCCCGTAGTGAGCCAGGAGCCCGGGGACCCCCCCATGGTGCGCCGGATCAACTTCATCCGCCTGCTCATGCTCTACACCCGCAAGTTTGAGTCCACAGACCCACGGGAGGCCCTGCAGTATTTCTACTTCCTCCGGTAACTAATCCAGCGCACACGCAGCACCCTCTGACTTCAACGTGCCTCTAATGTACTTCAGGTTATCCGAGGACTCTGACCCATCAAGTCCTCTGCAGGCGCATACGTGTTCACGGCGGTGATCTGTAAGCGTTGATGGCTCCTTGTGTCTGCCTCCCCACAGCAATGAGAAGGATAGCCAGGGAGAGAACATGTTCATGCGCTGCGTCAGTGAGCTGGTGATTGAGAGCCGCGAGGTAAAGCTACACTTCTACACCATACTATACTTGGGGGGGCATCATGGCAGTAGTGTAGGGTTTATACTGAGTTTACCGTTCATACTGCATCAATCATTTTATTTCTGAAAGAATCTCAAAATGTTCAATTGGCCATATCAAGGCCACAGCCTGAATAAAATGGTGGTTATCAAAGTCACTGCATGGATAGTTATTAGTAGCACACGCTTGGCACTGATGAGATGAGAAGAGTGGGAACAGACAATAAACCCTTCTGACAACTCCAGGTCAACATAATTTTAAACATGAATAAATCATATCAAGAATTATTCCCTGATTTATTTCTAAAATATACCGCGTGTACAATCCTTCGGGATGCAGTGTGTGTTCATGACTGTTGACTCTCTCCCTCTCTCCTTAATGGATAGTTTGACATGCTGCTGGGAAGACTGGAAAAGGATGGCAGTAGAAAGGTAGGGGTACTGCACCTCATCTCACGCTCCCTGTCTCCTACTCCTTGGAAATGTTTCACACAGGTTGTTCTGTTTCACATTGACCTCCTCCTCCTCCTCCTCCTCCTCCCCCCCTTTCTTCGTCAGCCCGGCGTGATCGACAAGTTTGCCGGAGACACCAAAGCCATCATCAGTAAGGTGGCGTTGGAGGCAGAGAACAAGGGCCTGTTTGAGGAGGCAGTCAAACTCTACGAGTTGGCCAAGGTAGGAGACCCTGCAGCTTTTACCCCTCCATACGTCCAGTTGTACCTATAGTACACCTGTGATGATGAGGAGGGGGGTGATGATGATGTGCCTCTCCTTGTAGAACCCGGATAAGGTGCTGGGGCTGATGAACCGGTTGCTCAGTCCAGTCATTGCTCAGGTCAGCGCTCCCCAGTCCAACAAGGAGAGGCTAAAGAACACAGCCCTGGCCATCGCCGAGAGGTGAACACACACCCCCACGCCCAAGCAGGACACGCACACACACACACACCCCATGATGAAATACATACTTAGGGTATACAATGGCCAAGACAAGAGCACATTAACGGAAAAAGAACCGCAAAGTATTGAGTCCACTATTGTATTGCAGGTCATTTTCTTTGTTCTGGATCATGATCGTGAAATGACGTGAACTCGCTCCTTATGACCATTTCAATCCCTCATGATTACAGTCAATTAATCAATCTGATTTGGACAATGTTTGCTGTTGACAGACTACTATTGCTTGAACTTTGGTAGCGGTCCCAATTAACAAAACCACAACAGAAGCTAGCTGTTAGTCAGGCCACAGGGGGACATGCACAGACCCCAAGGCTCACGGGTGCGTCTCCACGGCGGTCTCTGGCCCAGGTACCGCTCACAGGGCACGGCCGGGGAGAAGTCCGTGCACAGCACCTTCTACCTGCTGCTGGACCTCATGACCTTCTTCGATGAGTACCACGCCGGGCACATCGACCGGGCCTACGACGTGAGTACCACCGCATCCATACCACGACGAGCGTGGACAGACTCCCCTCGCATCTGCCCCAGTGTGTGTGAGTGCGAGTGCGTATGTGAAACTCCCCTTTACCGCTGACTTTTGACTCTTCCGTCATGATTTGTTCTTCGTTAGGTGATGGAGCATCTGAAGCTCCTCCCACTCAGTCAGGACAGCGTGGAGGAGAGAGTCGCCGCCTTCAGGAACTTCAGCGACGAGGTGAGACCAGTGAGGACTCTGCCTAGGGCTGCTAGGGATTGGTTAATGCTCCTAGGGCTGCTAGGGATTGGTTAATGCTCCTAGGGCTGCTAGGGATTGGTTCTAAGCTCCTTGTTATAAGCTGAAATGCAGAGATCGCATTTTGTTGTATACCGTCAATTATACCGTCAATATAATTGGACATTGCACCATCCTGAAGCGGCCCCATCTGCTCCGTGCATCTCCAGGTCCGTCACAACCTGTCCGAGGTGCTGCTGGCCACCATGAACATCCTGTTCACGCAGTACAAGCGCCTGAAGGGGGCGTCGACGGGCACCCCAGGCCGACCCCAGAGGAGCATGGAGGACAGGGACATGGTGAGAACGGGGGGGGCAAAATCTTATCTCAAAAACAATTCTAAAATCATTTGTATGTTTCAATATGTATGTGCTATTGTTTGCATTCCACATTTGTGTAAAAAAACATGAATTGTGTAAGCATGTGTAGTTTATGCGACTTATTCCATCATGTACATTTTTTTCCATTTGTTTTGTGGTTATAGCAAATGCGCAGCCAGGCCAGAGCCCTGATCACCTTCGCTGGCATGATCCCGTACAGAATGGCCGGAGACACCAATGCCAGATTGGTGCAGATGGAAGTGTTGATGAACTGAGACTATATATATACAGAGACACACACACACACACACGCACATACACACACTCACACACTATGAATTGCATTTTCTTGTTTTGTTGTTCCATATTTTTGTTTTTCATGATTTTGAAATAAAAAAAGACAAATTTTCAGTTGCCTATGTTTCTTTTCATCTTTATATTTTTTCCTATTTTCTATCACCCCAACCTTCCTCATTATACTCAACGCATTTTGTTATCATATTTTATTTGAATCACTCACTTGTTTTCCACAGACTCCATGTTTCCCCAATGTCTGCCCAGTGAGGAGGTTACCCTCTTGGAGAATATTGTTCTAGAAAGTATGTGAGGTTTACAAAACAGACTGTCGATAATGTGCATATCTGAAATGTGCGCAAACAGGATGACGTACTCGATAAACCTGGCTAACAAATGCCTACAACATATACTGTCACCCTGCTTTAGTGGGGTTATACTAAACCAAAGCCTTTACATGTATTTGCATTTTCCTTGTCATGTGTGAGGCTGAAAAGTAGGGAGTGTTTTTTAACAAGATCCGACAGCTGAGTATACTTTTAAGGAATCCGATTTTTTACCTTTGTTATTTTATACGCATACTTTATCTATTGTTGTCCAATACAATTGCTTTTTGAAGGTTGCCAGAGGCTCTACGGCAGGGCGATAAGTAGCTTGATTGTGTACCTAGTCAGGCATGTTAACTCTGGATTGAGTCTCTTCTTAACGACAGTGTCCCTTGACGTTCATCAGGAGACAGGCGCCTGGGTAGGACACTCGGCTTACTCAGTGACATTACGTGGGTGAGTAGTTGATGCCTTCACTTCAATGGAAGTAATCAAGGTGTTGACCTTGATGGTGGTGACTACAGGAAACCACTGAAGCAAAATGAAGAGCTGAATAATTTGCACGCTTCTGTGGGTTGAACACCCAACATGCTCTGCATGTTTAACGATCTGGATGTTTGACATGCCTTTTCTGGTAGAAGAGAACCTTTTATGGTTCAGTATACGCATGATTTTACTGGTGCAGGAAGTGAACGTCCCTGATGGAACTGAGTCGCCATGTCTGTCTTTGATAGGTTGACAGGAATATGAAGGTCCTTTATCCTAACAAAGTCACCTCTTAGGCAATCCATACAAAGACTGGGAAAGAACAGTATAACTTGGTGCCACTGGTATAGAAAGGAGAATCATTGTTTTGGTTGCTATGTACACAAAAGCAAGAGGAAACAGCCAAGCTACAACATCACCGGCTATAACTAATTCTTCACCAGCCCATTACTTATCATTGACAATCGAGTGGTATATTTAAGATTTGCAATTATGAATCCAATCATTATTTTTCTGTGGCATAAATCATCGCTGGCATTTGGTAAAGGAGCTTAATCACAGAGTGATGCGTGGGAACCTGAAGCCCCCATCTGCCCAAGTCCTTCCTTCTGACTTGGAGGCCCAGGGGGGGAAGAAGAGGAGACGTGTGTTGGGTGTGTGCGCTGCAGCTGGTGTTGTGAATCAGGCCGACGACCGACACATTGATTACCGGCTACTTCACAACACCAGGGTAGTACCACACCAATGTCTACAAGACCCACCCCTTATCTTCAGCACAGGACCGCAGTCGATAAGCCGCCCCAACGCCACTGGACGAAACAGACCAAAAGATGAACCGGGAGAAAATGTCTCTGAATGACCTTTCAAAAAGGTCTTTGCCCACAGAGGTTTCATAACAGAATGTACAGCCGATGCTCTACAACCAATGTGAAAGGGCCCCATTGGTCACTGATGAGCCCAATTCACTGGTGTGAGAGACAGCACTTGTGTCATTCAAATGAATTCTGCCTTAATGGCAAAGTATGTCAATTCTTCCACTCTTTCATTGTATGTTGATTTCAAGTATATCTTTATTATTTTTTACCTCTAATAAACAATACTTTATTCAAATGTTAATTATTCGTATTGTTCCAGTCTGCTCATTAAATACAGGAAGTTTCCTCTCACTACATGTTCTTGTAATTTTTGACTTGCTGTCTTTGTGTGAAAATCAATCAACGGTCTTAAGATGCAAGCGCTTCAGACAGACAAACAGCACTGATGAAGCAGCCACAACAAAACCACAATTACACTGAAGACAGAAGTGGGTATTACCATATAACTTCAAAATAATAATTGAACAATGTCACATCATGTGCAATACATTGCATTCACATAACTATGCTTATTTTTCAGAATTCCTTGTCAAACTTAATGGCCCTTTTAAAACACAAATATATACCTATAAGGTATGCTTCCTTCATATCATTGTCATTCAGAATAAGATTGAAAGTGAGTTGTGATTTACTTAGAGATTAACACAATGACTATTGTATAATGACAATCAGTTGTAGTAGAAAATACGTTGAAGTAGAGTTTGTATATCATATTGTGTTTCGTTTTCCCTTTCTGTGATATACAAATAGTGAATATTGCACTTGCAAGTTGCAAAGACAGTTGTGTTTTTTTTTAATCTATGCAACATAACGTAGTTGAATACTTTTTTGGGGCAGTCTGGTTATGAATGGTCACTTTCCTTTGCTTTGTCTGAGAATATCTATCTTTCAAAATTGACCAAGCACACACAGTTCTTGTTTGATAACAGATAAACCTAAAGTCATTTTTATATTTCTGACTGGCAATCTGTACAACCATAAAAAAAATATTGAAGTCAACCATGTGAAACTGTAATGGCAGTTAAACCGTTGGCTAAGAGATCTGGCACTGTTGTACTGGGAAGGTTGCAGGCAAGGTTATGATTTAATGGGCCCCCAAACTAAGAAAGAATCTCAGGAAAAGTATAACATTTTAATTATTTCCAACGTGCAAAGGTACCTTAAGGTACGTGGTAGGGGAGGGTCTGCCATTCAATGTGGACATGGTCTGTCAAGTCCCTAATCGCTTTAGGCTCTAAATGGTTTCCAGGTCATACCTAACCCTAAGCCAAACCCTGTTTCTGATGACAGCACCACCCTAACCCTATCCCTAACCCTAACCCTCAACCCGTGAGGGATGGCTTTATAATGCCATCTCCCAACCATTTTCATCTCACCCTCCATCTCTTGACTCTATTGTAAGGACGAACAGAGCCCTGTCCAGCTTTGTCCCGGCATCCATAAGACTTTTGATTTATTGATTATTATTATTGATCATAAGACTTTCGAACCACTCTTTGAACTGTGTCCTCTCGTTTTAACACCTGGAATCTTTTTGAACTGTATCTCTCGTTTTAATACCTGGAATCTTTTTTAAATTATTTATTTATTTCTCCTCCACTATGGAGGTAATACTATTTATTCATTAGGCTTAGGCAAGGATTTTTATTTTCTGCAGGGCTGATGGTGTGTGTCAAATAAAGTTATTTGAATTGAATATGACTACCTGATTGAGGGGTTAAACAACACCATTTTAAGAGAGATATTTATATTATATATATTTCGTAGTGCATGAAATGTAGGCCTTACAAGCAGCTCTCTTTAACAGGTTTATTTTGTAGACCTTAGCTATCACTCCAAACCAAATATATACATAAGAATATATTGTAGAATTTAAGCTGCTCGGTATGTCTGGATGGATGCACCTGGGGTGAGCGGTGACGGGATTTACCTTGCCACCTTCCGACACCAACTTCCACCATCGGTCAGCAACGGTAAGCCGGGGTCAGGGGTCAGGGTCAGGGGTCCGGGGTCCGCCTCGACAACGGCCTTGGTTATCATGGCGACGGCGATGGAAACAGTGTAGCAATCAGCGCACTCCGTGATGGGCTTGGTGGGCTCCAACACACACCGGAGGCCCCTCTGCACTATGATTTCCCCGTTAACAGAGATGCGTGGGGAAGTCGCTTCAGACCATCACTGGTTCAGCTGCATTCTGAACCAGCGGTCCATTGCGCATGCTGTGGGGAGTTCCGTGGCTGAGCTTGTTTTCTAGTGTCACCAAAACATCTCAGGCTGTGAGTGACACTGTGTAGGCACTTTTATGTTTTGGCCCAGGACTCAGCGATTTTCATGTGAGAAAAATGACCATTTCTGGATTGGTCCCCTGCTACAACCCACGAATGGGCCGAGAGCCACTATTTGAAGACCACTAACTATTCTAGGCAAATTATTGCACTCCTGTTTCCTTTCTAGTGAAATAAGATACTAAGCAACAAAATCATTTCAGTTTATTTGATATTATATGATACAAATATATAATGTAGTATAGAATTATGGAATGTAATATCTCATAATATCTAATCATTTAAAAGGTTACTGATGAATGTCTCCTTCTTCCAGGACTCCAGACCCTTGCCCCTGAGCGAGGAGGATGAAGATGATGAAGTGCAGGGAGCGCGAGGAGAAGCGTAGACCTGTGCAGCCAGGTGCATGATGGGGAAAGGAAGAGGACATATGCTGCTGAAATGTTAAGCTCCCATCTCGGACTGGCTCTCTCTCTCTCTGAGTGATGGGGCCAGCCTCTCTCTGTCTCCAGATCTGACTTGTGCTCCACCTCAGGGAGGTGGTCTGATCCGCCCTGGGTCACCAGTCATGCTGGAATAGGTTTGTTGATAGACCAACGGTTGTTTTCTAATTTGTCCCCAATTTTGGTCAACATTTTCTGGCTGGTTGACAGTTGTCGATCATTGCCTAAATCTCCTGGCGATGTCATCGTGTGTATCACGTGCGTCACTGGTCTCAGCATCAGCCATCAACCAATGGCAAAGACAAGGGAGATGAACGACTGTGCACCCAAGTCCATTGCAGGACCATGTCCAGACTTGTTGTGAAATGCCTAGCCATAAGGCTGTTGAATCCAGGATTTCTGACTACTTTTCAAATGCACATGGCTTACTCAAAACATATTTATGGGCAATTCAATTGCTTACCACTTTATGTAGTTTGCATCTTGCAATATGAAGCAAATAATATGACATATTGTTCATCAGATGTTCATCTTGTATGCTATGAGTGCCGGCCACAAAATGAAAAAAAAGTGTATGCGTGTCTTTGTGTGTGTGTGTGTGTGTGTGTGTGTGTGTGTGTGTGTGTGTGTGTGTGTGTGTGTGTGTGTATGTGTGTGTGTTTGTGTGTGTGTGTGTGTGTGTGTGTGTGTGTGTGTGTGTGTTGTGTGTGTGTGTGTGTGTGTGTGTGTGTGTGTGTGTGTGTGTGTGTGTGTGTGTGTGTGTGTGTGTGTGTGTGTGTGTGTGTGTTTGTTTTTGTGTGTGTGTGTATGTGTGTGTGTTTGTATGTGTGTGTTTGAGTGTGTGTGTTTGTGTGTGTGTGTGTGTGTGTGGAATAATCATTGGAATAATCATACCTTCCACGCCTGAAAATCAAGACGACTGATAATGTAGCTATAGAAGTCACATCCCCAGTCCAATTACACATTATAACACTGCTAGAAGCATCCTATTCACACACACTGAAGTCAGTGTTCATTGATTTGAGTGATATGAAATGCCTGACCGTCTAACTTCCTCCATGTGTTACTTAATCAAGAATAATTAAATAATTGAACATTAAACATACCAAACCGAAACACACCCCAGCCTCGACCCCATTTTTGATGAGAGAGAGCTTTTCTTGATTGCGGTTGTTTGATTGGTTCAATTAGTGACACTGGCTTAACATTTCAGGAATTGTGTAGAGCGCTGCCCTGTGGTGCCAAAGTATTGTTAGGCTATGTTTAGATGCTCACAAGATAACCAATTTGTTGCCATCGCTCACAGCGAAATAATCACAGCTGATTTTTTGCCCGACTGGCACAGACCAGATGGCTCCTTCTTTGGAATGTTCTCCATTTTCTTTCCCTTGGCCACAGGCGTCTTGGCTGGAGCCAACATCTCTGGAGACCTCAAGGTATCCCTCCCTCTCTCTCTCTCTCTCTCTCTCTCTCTCTCTCTCTCTCTCTCTCTCTCTCTCTCTCTTCTCTCTCCTCTCTCTCTCTCTCTCTTCTCTCTCTCTCTCTCTCTCTCTCTCTCTCTCTCTCTCTCTCTCTCTCTCTCTCTGTCTCACTTGCTCATGAGTTCTCTCGCTTTTCAAACGCTGTCTGTGAACTTTGTCAAAGCTCTGTTTTCTCTGTTGGCTCCTGCATTTATTAATGTATTAAGGTTAAAAAACAAACAACAAGCCAGGTTAAGAGCATTATAAAATTTCCTGATTAAACAGCACATTATTTAATCATTGTAGAAGGAGAGCTTTCCAACAAATGCTGTTAGCTTATATCATTCATTTTTTTTTATTTTTTGGGAACATATACTGTATAAGTATATAATCTCTCCCTCTCTCTCTCTCTCTCTCTCTCTCTCTCTCTCTCTCTCTCTCTCTCTCTCTTCTCTCTCTCTACTGTCTCTCTCTCTCCTCTCTCTCTCTCTCTCTCTCTCTCTCTCTCTCTCTCTCTCTCTCTCTCTCTCTAGTCACCTAGTGAGTGGAAATGCGTCTGTTTTTGTGGTTATGAATGGTCACTTTCCTTTGCACCATACAATTACCATAGTCCTCTGATACCAAATAGGAAATGTCTCTACCGCTTCACCGATCCATTTTCGCTGTAAAAATGTATTGGCTGCATCATCTTCTTTGACGCCCTCCTCATCTTCCTGTTCCTGCTGGGGGTCCGATGCATCCGGCCCCCAGCCACAACAGCTGCCTGGGTCTGGCCTCTATATGGCTGGGACTACAGTGGCTGCATTAGGAACAACAGGAGGTGGGGTGGGTGCAGAAGAGGTGATATGAACCCTTGTTATTTGGTCCCCCGGCCGAGAATGATTATTTAGAGCCACGCTGTCTTCTGCTCTGGCCTGCCTGGTGTCTGCTCCTAAGGTGTTTCAGGTGCACTCACACTCACACACACACACACACACACACACACACACACACACACACACACACACACACACACACACACACACACACACACACACACACACACACACACACACACACACACACACACATACAACCACATGCCTGATGCATAAACACATGCATGCACGCATGCACACATGAACACGCGGACACGTATGAAAATCAACTCACACACAAAGACACACACACACACACACATGGGAAATGTTCCGGAAGGCATGCCGAGCCGGCTCGGTCCTGACCTAAATCATTGCCGTCTGCTTCACCCTGATTGATGAGGCCAACCAGACCAACAAGACAGACTTCTGCCAACAAACACTACTATAGCACAATGTCAGGATGAGACAGATTGAATGGCTACTGTAACTATTGATAAAGATTCTTCACATTAAAGGTACAATATGCAATCATGTGTTTGAAATGTGCTCTAAAGCACACTCTGCCATGTAGACGCTGACTTTCAGGCTGAAGGGATCTAGGTTTATTGCTTCTCCAGGGGAGAGAAATCTCAAGTTAGGTTTAATGAGGGTGGGAATGGTTTGGAGATTGCAAATCTTGCATACCTTTTGTTAGCTATTGGATATCTTAGATCAGGGTAAAGAACCTATAGCTCTAGTCTAGATGCATTCTTGGATCTTTCAGGAGTTACATATAGCATATACATGCTGCTACAGGTTTGAGCTCCATCCATTGAGTTCGAAAACAACTAGTTATGGAATGGTAGGATCTCTAATCTCTCCACCAGGGGGCAGGACTGGGTTGTATCAGGTCAAAGTGTGTGTGATGTGTTATACATGTGTTTATTCATGTGTGTGTGTCTGTGTAGTGGTGCATGTGTATCTAAAGTTAAAGAAATAGCTGTAGTTTTGATTAGCTGATTAGCTGAAACAGAGTAATCTTTATTTGTTGTTCCACCAGGGTGCCGGCTCTTATCAAGAAGTTCTGCGTTGGTTTTCCATGACATCCTCGTGCTTCTGGACATAGGAGGTCTCAGCCTGAAGCGTCCTGAGAGGCACCAGTGAGGCGCCAGTGAGGAACCAGTAAGGAATCAGTGAGGAACCAGTGAGGAACCAGTGAGGAACCAGTGAGGAACCAGTGAGGCACCCTGAGAACTGGTCCTTCTTTATCTGAAAGACGAACGACAGACAGAAGCACTTGATTTAAGATGAACCAAAGAATTAAAAATCTGTTTGTGCGTGTTTGTGTGTGCCATGCCAATTGGAAGGAGAGGTGTGTGGCCCAGTGTTCTCTACTTGGCCTGGCTAGACTCCCTGTCACATGAGCTGAGGCCTTCAGTTCTAATGGTCAGAGGGAACATAAAGAGTGTTCTCACGTTGTACTGCCAGTGATCGGATCCCTCTCACATTCTACTGCTGCTACTGACTTTAATTCTGAGAATAAATTCAGAATTATTATAAATCTAAATAAATGCATTCTCAGAATTCAGATGTTATTCCCAGAACTCAAATATGAGTATAAAATCAGAATTCCGAGAATAAAACAGAATTCAGATGTTCAGAACTCAATTAATTGAGAATAAAATCAGAATTCTGAGAATAAAACAACGAATTTATTCTTAGAATTCTGACTTAAATCTCAGTAGGCCTACTAGGCCTATAAAAATACCACATGTGGCCGTAATTCTTCCGTAGTATGGTATTTCTTGATTTACGCACGAAAAATATTAACTTCAACCTATTCTTCCCATATTTCTTGCAACTTAATTTACTTCACCCGAACGATTTACTTATATTTCTTTACTTTTACTGATGGCAATAGTTTAGGCCTTTGTCCACGAGACGTTGGCCTATCAATCTTATTGTGGTCGATGAAATTCAGAAATCATCAGCGAAATTACATCGTTGACTTTCCAAAAACAAATGTAGGCCTATGCATTCTCGTGCCCGTTGCACAAGGTTGCACCCGAAGGTGATTCAGGTTGGGTTGGGTATGTGTGACGGAATCGCGCATGCGTGTTGAGTTGTGTTTCCTCAAGTCTCCACGTCTGAGCAGAGTAGCAATAGCCAATCAGCAGAAGCCACCGTGTGTTTGGAAACAACATTCCTTGGTGAAATAGTCGCGTGTCTGCTACATCCGCCAGCGTCAGCACATTTGAATAAGTGTAAATTCAGTCGGATGAGTTCATGTTGTTGCTTAGCCGTACTTCTATCGTACCAAATTTACAAATTGCAGCGAGTACATTGGATAAGGTCAGACTGGTCTGAGCTCGAAGGCATAAAATGGACCGAGGAGGAATCCAACAAAGGGCCATCACGCTTGTGATAAAAACGCCCAGTCAAGCTTACGGGGATCAAACCATCGAAGGGGTTCATCTGGATTGGACTGTCAATGATTTAAAAGTGCACTTGTCAACAGTGTATCCAGATAAACCGGTGAGTTACCGACTGAACCGCTAGCTATAATGCTGGCAGAGCTAACTTTAATGTCCGATAGTTGCTTGATATGTAATCAGCTGTTTGTCTGCTGACAGTAAACAGTAAAACACACCTTGTCCCAGCATAGCACACAAAGCGGGGAAGTAAACATTGTCCTAATTAGCTGATGATTTTGCTTGTCAACCAAGTGATAAATGGAATAGTGTATTTGCATTACATCATGTTAGAAAGATGAGATGCTTGTGTCTGCGACAACACACACCAGCCTCTTCTCTCAGGCTGTTGATGGGGATTGTTTATTGCAATACTTAATGGGTACAGAGATCAAATGTTCTGCATCGTCTTAGTAGAATACACAGTACACCATTGGTACACACAAGGGAAAAGACACCTGTTGGGTTACCTGAAGTAACCAATTGGGTAGGGGCCAAGCCTAGCATTGTATTGTTAGTTGGGTTTAGACACGTTTGGATAAACGGATATAAACCGTTTTTTTAACCAACATTTCTAACCGAAAAGGCATAAATAACAGCCTAGAGTACTAACGTTACTTTAATTTGTCAACAGGTCTAATATAATCAAAATAGTTTTTGCAAAAATTTAGTTTGATTGAAGCAAACCCCTTCCATTCTATCTGATTTGCATATATAGAAAGTGGCATTGCCATTGACTTTGGCCTGGTAGGGCGTTAATTGTGGTCTTCAACCCCTTTCTCAATAAGCCTGTTTAACTTGAAAAACCTTTCTTACCTTTGTTTTCTAAACAGGCGGTGGGTGACCAGAGGCTGATCTATGCAGGCAAACTACTGCCCAACCATCTTCACCTAAAAGATCTCTTCAAACAGGTACTTTATAATCCTCTCTGTAAGACCGGAGTGTAAATAAGAAAAGTCAACAAGTCCTCTTTATCAGAGCAGTAAACAATGCGTTATAGAGTTGAAAATATTTGAGAAAACCGTGATCCTATTTGATGCTATAATATATTATAAATCGTTTTATTACTGAGAGAGAGAGGGAGGGAGAGTTTCAGTCTTGCCAGTGACAAATACACACATACACAGAGCAAACTGCTTAACTTGTTCCCAAGCAATTAAAGAAGCTATGCATGTTTTACTTGCACGTTTTTCTTTGATATTACATCCACTACTACATATGTACATAATATATATATTTTTTATGGTTTTGAATGGATATCTGCATCTTAGAATATATTCTAGGAATTCTATGTGTTGATGTGTGTGAGTGCCACGTAAGTCTTACTTATCAGGAGTGTCTCCCTTCTGTCCTAGACGGACTCCACTCCTACGCTGCACCTGGTGTGTTCTGTCAGGAGCCCAGCCGATAACCAGCTGGGAGCACGACCAAAAGTAAGTAGGACATCCTATGGTGAATGATTGGTAAAACGGGTATCCCAAAAAAGGGGTATGTTTAAAGTATGTTTTAACAGCAGTAGGGAAATAAACAAACAATAAAAAAATCTGTTTAAAAGTCCCTTATTTCAATTTGATTTAGTAAATAGTAGCCTTTCTTTAGCTTCGAACTCCAGACGGTAGGCTATGTTAGTTTGCTTTTCATACGTGGCTGCTGAACAGAAAAGTACTGCCAGTCATAGCCGTAACTGAAACACAAGTTTCAGTTCAACACTTCTTGGTCCCTAAGCGAGTAAGGTAATACGGGGCTGGGCCACGAGGAAGTGGAAGAGGATGTGATTTATTCACTGAGGCGAGGACAGTGAGTGTGTCTCTAGGGACTAGTTAGACACGTGTTGGCCTAGATGAACTGAACATCTAGATATATTTATATTCATTTGGCTGTGTAGATGGTGGTTGTTTTTCTTTTCTACCATACTTTTTTTTCCTCTACAGGTCAGAGAGGCACAACCTCTTCATCCTCATCCGCCGTTCACCTCCAGGCCCCCGCCCATGGCACAGAGCCCCGCGGGCAGCCCCGGGTCCAGCCCGAGGCCTGCCTCCGCCTCCTCTCCCCCCGGGGCCAGCTCCTCCTCAAGAGCACAGGCCGCTGCCGGTCCCGACGTGGCCTCGGCCCCATCAGAGCTCAGGCAGCGGAGGGCTCCCTCCACGGGGTCTGATTCGGCCCCCGTTCACAGAGCTGCACCCGCTGCAGCTTCCAGAATGTGAGTCAATCATTTGTTTTGCGGGACTAGAATATGGTGACAGACCAACCGGAATGCTCAGGAATCCATTTGACTGGTTTGCACTTTAGAGAGCCGCTCATGAAGCTCAGTTTCTCCTCTCCACGGTTCCTCTCCAGGCCGGGCCCGGGGAACATGGCCCAGCCCACCTTCCCCACGTACTCCCTGTACAGCCCTCAGCAGCTCCTGTGGCTGCAGCACATATACGCCAGACAGTACTACATGCAGTAGTGAGTCCTCGCAAAAACACCACAATTTGGCAAAGCAAATTTAAATGGTATAATTGTATTCCATAATATTTGTTCCGGACTTGACAATCCAATGGCTGGCCAATTAGAGTTCAACCCCCCCCTGACCCTTGCATTCCTGTGTTCCACCAATAGCCACGCGGCGATGGCGGCGGCAGGTTCCACGTCGCTGGCGCCAGCTGCCACCCCTGCCCTGCACGCCCCCGTTCTCGCTCACCAAGCACCTGTCCCCGCCCACTTACCCAATCCGAATCCAATCGACAACCTCCCGGCCAATCAGAATCCAGCACCTGACGCTCCTTTCATCAACCCCGGTGCTGCCAATCAAAACATGCGAATGAACGCACAGGGAGGGGCGGTGATGGAGGACGAGGACGAGGTGGAGCGGGATTGGCTGGACTGGATCTACTCGGCCGCCCGATTGGGCGTCTTGCTGATGATCGTGTACTTCAACTCCAGCCTGAGTCGGTTTATGCTGGTGATGGGCGCCCTTGTACTGATGTACCTGTGAGTATCTCGTTCTGTAGCCTGAAGGGACTATAAATAACACACAACTCCTACCCAACCAGTCCATTGAGTCCAGCATAGGGAGTAAAAGTGCATTATCTATCTGTTGTTTACATATGTTTTGGTTAATCTGTGAGCCAACTCCCAATTTAGTAGCCGAGGTGAACATCTGTGTGGCAGGATGTGGGTAGTTCCTGTAACTTCCCTTTCTCGGGTATGAAATTCAACTGCATTTTCTGAGCCAGTGGATTATGAACAACCTTAAACAAGAATCTATCAAGATTAGTGTGTGTTTGTGTGTGTGTGGCAAAAACAGCTGCTTCAGTTGACCAAGGAACCTGTTTATGATATATACGGTCACAAATGGTTAGCTTTGCTGACAGCACACACTCGTTTAATGTTGACTCAATAGTTGAAAAACGTCTCTTGAGAAACAGAAAATTAGTTCCTTTGTCATTGGGGAATTGTTAGCCTTTAAAGTCAAATGTTTGTGAATGTGTAAATACACACCTTATGTTCTGTCTTCATCCCTTATTTATCACATTCACAGCATTACATTTGTTATTCATCCCCTTAAAATAGTGAAAGGTGGGTTTTTTTTTTCTGGCATTTAAAAAACCCATCACAAAATGGAAATATTTAGCAATGCAACAGAATGTGGCACAAAGCATATTAGAGACCTGCTGAGACAGAACCGTGGAGCCACCCTGAGTCTATGCATTAGAGGTTGAACTCCATGGCTGAAGAACCAGAGGGAAGAAACCTTGACAAGGATCATGTCTACACAATCAATAATGGCAAAGTATCATGAAAAGCTAAATTGAGAGCAGTAAAAAAAGACTATACAATACATTTGCAACATTAATGCAATACAGTAAAAGTGAATTGGGTCTTTATGAAAACAGCTCCTGGATGGGGGAGTCAAGTGTTATGTATTTATAATGGTGCGTTCAAGGACCTTGTGGTTCTATTCCCTCACATGGCCCATTCTCACACACTGTCCCCATTTCATCATCCCCCTTGTGTGTGTGTGTGTGTGTGTGTGTGTGTGTGTGTGTGTGTGTGTGTGTGTGTGTGTGTGTGTGTGTGTGTGTGTGTGTGTGTCACAGCTTTATCTGTTGAGCACGCAGCAGTCTCAATATGTTGTTAATGATTACCTCCACCTGGTGGCTGTCAGACCAGAAGCGCCCGTGGCTTTCCTTTCCGATCGCTTTCTCCTTTTATTTTTTTTGTTAATAAATAGCCTTCCTCATATTCATTCCTTTCCTATTTTGTTCCTCAATGTCGCCTGCTCTCTCTCTTTCTCTCTCTCTCCCTCTCGCCTCCCACCTGCCTTTTCAAAGGAATGTGAACAATGGGGAAATGGAACCATGTCAAAAATGTAAAGTTCATAAACACTGAGCAAGACAGTGGCTGCTGGAAGGCTTTGCTTTTAGATAACCATCGCAACCCTTTTCTGGGTTGCGATGGTCTTCTCATTGGCACAGTCAAATATGGCTTGGACAAGTGGGTGTTAGCACACACGCACGGACATGGATATTCCATCAGGGCTAGCCTTTGAGAGGCAGGAAAAATAAAATGTATAAATAAATCCATAAAAAAAAATATACAGAGATGGAAATGACTCATCACTGTTTTGTGTTCCCCTCCCTGCAGACATACAGCCGGCCGGTTCCCCTTCCGGAGAAGAGCTGCCAATGTGCTGCAGCAGCAGCAGCTGGAAGCCCTACACAATCAACAGAACCAGGTAAGATCCATGGTGCCTGCTTCTCACCATGTCCATGAGTAGGGTTACTTTATAATCAAAGCGGGTACCTGTATAGCTGCAAAAAAAAAAATACTACATAAACAATTTATTCTAGCAACTTATTGCACTAAACCAACCATTGCTGTTTGTAAAGGTATTTTATAAAGGACGAAATAAAAAGGCATTTTTGTAAATCCTTTCAATTCGGATTTGCTTGTCTCTGGCCAGGCAGTGGAAGAGCCTGCTGATGTAGAGAGGGAGGAGCCTGTCCACGCAGAGGAGGAGCCTGTCCATGCAGGGGCGGCCCCCGAAGAGCAGGGGCCCGTGGCCGCTGTGCTGGTGCCTCCGTACAGGGTGTCGGCCGTGTGGACGGCCTGGGTGTTCTTCAAGTCCTTCTTTTCCTCACTCGTACCGGAGGCACCACGAGGTATAGCCAACTAACCATCAATCAACCCCTGGACTGTCCCCACTCCCTTCCAATGGACTGACTCATGCTGAAGAAGCCATGGCATGTTTAGAAAAAATAACTAAGATCCTCATGCCGTGAAAATGATTCTAAAAGGACCCACTTCAACGGGACCCATTGCTACACGGGAAATCGTTTTGAGAGGATAAACGAAAACGCTGTCATGCCAGCAATAATAAGCAACCGACCGAGCCCTAGATCAGTCAAGAAAATAAAAACGTGAGACACAAAACAGCTTTGTGTATACGATGCATACCTCTTTTTGCAATGATCAATGTGATGCCAACAGATGGCAGCACAGAGCTTTAGTATCTGTGCAGGTTTGGTGGGGTTCAGCTAGAAGTCTTTGTCTTCCTTTTGAAACATGTTCATGTCTGCTATAGGCCTTGGAGGTATTTTTTGATAATGGAGAATACTGTACACATTGTACCATCGGAAAAGGGCATTGATATTGTGTATTTGAAGTCCAAACTAACCCTAAACAGAAGGATCCTGTAATGGCCTTGTCTTCAGATATAATACTTCTGTGTTCACTGTTATTGAAACAATAATCAACAGGGAAAATTAGCTTCCATTTTAGGTGATGACTCTTGGTGTTGTAATGTAGAGACATCGGCTCCTTTTATAGCAGCCAATGACAGCAGCTATAGTGTTGGCTATGTTAGGTAGCAACATACCATGCCTCTGGCCACCAATCAAAACTAGTCCTATGGCATTCTTTTGGTCCATCACTTTAATTTATTATTTCAACAGAATAGAATCATCCTTTCATATCTTACCAATATTTTCTTTTTCTTTGGATATGTCTATGGTGTGTCTGATTTTGGACCAATCCTAAACTCTAAAGACATTTATATTTTCAATTGTGTTGACATGCATGTCTGTATGTAAAACTGGGTTGAAACGTATCAGACATTTGACCTACAGCAGATATTATGTTTTGACCAGCCTTAAAAAAACAATCTTTTCATGAATTTGTTTTGCTCATAAATATGATTCCTAAGGTATCTACCGAAAGGTGATTGTGACCAAACACAGGCTTAAGCACTTTCTGTTTCTGCCAAATGCTCCGGTTTGTACATATATACATATTGTGTGTAGTTTTTATATTGGCATAAACAAGAAAGAAATGATGTATACCTAATATAAGGATGATAATATAAATGTATCTTCACACAGCACTTTACACCATGTATTCTTCTTATGCAAGTTTTTCTGGAGAGTTCAAACCTGACAGTTGAAATATATTTAGAGTAGAGCGGATCAGAGGATTTAATCTAAAACAAAAAGGTTAAAAATGGGACGATGCTAAATAAAGTTATACATAATATTGTTATGATACTTGGATAGAACAGAACCAGCTCTCAAATGAAGATGGATACCTTCAGGATGTGTTTGAGTTATGTTTTAAGCTAGTTGTACACACACAAACAAAGTAAACAGAAACCTGAAGGTTGCTGATTGTGTTCTTTATGCAGACACTTTTGAAGAATCAAAACGGACCTTGCTATACCTAAAAATCGACTGTTTTATGAGTGCCACCATCTCTCAAATACGTGACTTTTTTATTTTGTTATCAGAGCAGATTTCAATTAGTTCTGCTTTTTTAAAAGCCTTTCAAGCTCCATTTAATGTAATAACATGAAAATAATTTGAAAATAGTTGGTCTGAAGAGTTTAAAAATTGTTTCAGACCATTTCATAAATTTAGTCAGTGTCTCAACTTTATTGTATTTTTTATTTGCTCTATGTTTCTCTATGTACATTGTAAATGCTTATCAGTTTTAGCTTGCATTTTCCATGGTTTCTCGATGGGGGCGGGGTAATATTGATGCAATAAATGTTGTGTTGAAAGGAATTTAACTTGGTTGTTTTTTTTGTTTGTTTGCCCTAAATGTGTGGAAAAAATAGCAAGCTGAATAGTTTACAGCAAGGCGGAGTGGGATTTCGAGTCTGTGTTGTGGTGCCATTAACCATGACTAATAATATTTGCATTAATAATATTCATATATATTTGGGCATGATTGCTTCACAATTAATATAATCTCTGTTAATGCTGACCATGAAATAAAAGTAATACAAAAGATGGGTTGAAAACATATTAACTTGCTCAGTGTTACTTTCTTTTTTCTTTTGAGCTTTCTTCAGCATGTTTTTTGAAGAGCAGCATCGGAAAAATGTCTATAAATTGGATCTCATCTAACATTGGTTTGTGTGTGTGAGGATACTGAATATGTAGTATGTTTTTATATTGGACTGTATTTACTGCCCTGCAGTAACCTCCATTGCATAGATATAGCTTCCAGCTTTCGAGCCCCCCCCCTTCCCCTCTATGTATAGACACACACACACACACACACACACACACACACACACACACACACACACACACACACACACACACACACTGATGTTATCTTGAATCATGGGTCATTTGGATTGACACAGACGCAAACATCTGAGAGGGCTGTAATCAGTTCCATTGTTCTAAAATGACTGTCACTCTCATCAAACCTTTTGTTATTTAGTTATTTTTTTCCATGGTAGTCTCTTCTTTGACTGTACCTTAATTTCCCTATCTTCCCCTCCCCTCTTTCTCAGCTGTTTGTTCTACCTTCCTATGAACAACCCTAAAACCCAAAGTCCAGGGGAAGGTAAACCAAATGAGAGGACATTGACTGGACGGTTGGGGGATATGATGTCAGGGAAGGCTTTTTTTCTTCCATAGTGGTGTGTTCGTTTGACAGATGAAATAATTATAGGAGCGTCAACGTGTTGGGGTCTTTGTAGCGCGATTAGAATTAAATAGGCATTTGTTAGTGAGTGGAGGGGGCTTTCACAGAGTGGAATAGCAGACGCTAGCAGAGCAGTTTGCAAAGCGCTTAGTGTGTGTGTGTGTGTGTGTGTGTGTGTGTGAGAGGTCCCGCCACAACCAAACGATGCCTGGAGATGTGGTTCCTTTGCTGGTGCTGCTGCTGTGTGTCCAGGCAGTGTGTGGAGCCTCCCAGCACAAGGGCTGCATGCCAGACCCGGCCTCTGCCTACCGCTTCACCGGGGCAGTGTGCCGCCTCACCTACCCCGCCGCGGCTGTCCGTGAGTCACTCAACAACCCTAACCCTGAACCCTCTTTTGGTGGTCTTTCCATTGCAAGTTATATTTCATACTTATAATAATACTATATAAAATATTTTCTATTTCAAAGAGGTTTAATATGAATAATAATTTGGCCTGCACTGAGTGGAGAACCATCCCATCCTAGTATGCATGTGTGTCTTTGTGTTCTACAGTGAATGAGAAAACCACTGAGGTGATTGAGGCAGCTTTCCAACACGCCAGATACCCCAAAATAACTGGAGAGAAGTCAATCCTTCTCATTGGCACAGTCAAATATGGCTTGGACAAGTGGGTGTTAGCACACACGCATGGACACAAACACAAACTGGCTTTGCAACAAACAAACGAAAGGCTAACAGTGTTTGCTAATGATGAAA
This sequence comes from Melanogrammus aeglefinus, assembly GCA_900291075.1. Taxonomy (NCBI): domain Eukaryota; kingdom Metazoa; phylum Chordata; class Actinopteri; order Gadiformes; family Gadidae; genus Melanogrammus; species Melanogrammus aeglefinus. Next base: position 64,891 of record OLKM01000115.1, on the reverse strand, counting down.
TTGAATGATGAATTGAACAAATCTTCTTTAATTCTTATTACAGCAACGTTGTTTCTGATTGGGAGCTGGGAAGGGGAGTCTAATTAATCTAAATTAACCTTCTGCGCAAAAAAACCCCAATATAACATGTCTAGTAATGATTAATAATGGAATGATCTAATGATTTTGTTTGCTTTCCTCCTCACCAGTCTTGAGATCCACAACCTGTCCATTGGTCAGAGTGAGTTTGAACTGCGTCCACCCAATGGCATTGGCATGAAAATCAGCAACGTGTCTGCAGTGTTCAGGGGAACACTTAACTATGGATACGGCAGCTGGCTGTGAGTGTGTGTGTGTGCGTGTGTGTGTGTGTTTGAGAGAGATATAGCAAAAGATATTAATATTATAGTGATCTGTACTTTAATCACAAAAGTGTGAATCAAAAGATTGCGGAACAAGGAATATTTGCTGGAAATATACTGCATATCGTACAGCAGAGCTATAGCAGGGTATCCTGTGTGTCTGACTCTCTGTTATTGTATTTCTGTAAACGGTTCATTGATTTGAATTAGGATGATTTATTGCCAAATACCAATAACTAGCTCAATTGATTTCTGAGTATTCCTCTCTCTCTCATATAGGATGAACATCGAACATTCAATTGACTTTGAGATAGAGTCACATATCGACTTAGGAATCAACCCCATGCTCTGTGAGTGAGATTTTTATCTTTCTCAATACCTTTGGATGGAACATATTTATTATGTATTTTTCTCATACTTCTTATCTCTCTCTCGGTCCATCTGTCTGTGTGCGGCCAGACTGTGGTGCGGGGAAAGTGGCTGCAGACACCTCTGACTGCTACCTGGACTTCCACAAGCTCAGCCTCCAGCTGCAGGGAGACAGCGAGTAGGTTTTTCAACTGCATTTTGTGAACATTAGAGGTCTACAGTCATGTTGGAGCATAAAATAACTAGTGTGGATGGTCTAGTAGCTCACCTGCTTTGTGTGTGTGTGTGTGTGTGTGTGTGTGTGTGTGTGTGTGTGTGTGTGTGTGTGTGTGTGTGTGTGTGTCTGTGTGTCTGTCTGTCTGTCTGTCTGTCTGTCTGTCTGTCTGTCTGTCTGTCTGTCTGTCTGTCTGTCTGTCTGTCTGTCTGTCTGTCTGTCTGTGTCTGTGTCTGTGTCTGGTGTGTGTTTGTATGATGTTGTTTTTTCGCAGACCAAACTGGCTGAAGAAGCTCTTCACGGATTTCATCACATTCACTGTCAGGCTTGTCATCAAGGGACAGGTGAGCCTGGATACAACAAGGGGTTACAATTATTATACACATATATAAACATCATTTCTATCTTGATAGTTGTTGTTTACTTTAGATTTGTAAAGAAATCAACAAGGTGGCCAACATCCTGTCTGACTTTGTGCAAGAAACAGCAGGTGTGTGTGCATACATACATGTACATATTTATTTGAATGTTAAGGTAACAGCTTTTACAGGCTTGTTGATTTGTGTGTTTGCGTGTGTGTGTGTGTGTGTGTGTGTGTGTGTGTGTGTGTGTGTGTGTGTGTGTGTGTGTGTGTGTGTGTGTGTGTGTGTGTGTGTGTGTGTGTGTGTGTGTGTGTGTGTGTGTGTGAATTCTCTCTTACAGAGGCATTCCTCAGTGACGGGAGCATCAGCATGGACATAGGCGTCATCGCAGCCCCTGTTATCACCACCAACTACATAGAGTCATACCACAAGGTGCACACAACCCTGGTGCATCTGACCTCGGAACCAAACACAATATGTTGCAGGGGCATGCCTGAAAGGCTGCTAAACTAATGTGTTTTCTTTTCTTTTGTGTGTGAAAAACAGATTCATATTTAATGCGTGAATATAACCACGCCTCTTTATCCGATTAGTCATTCTTTGACTTAACACCAGCATGTGACATGTTTCCAACAATCCTCCAGGGCCTGACGAACTACAACAACGTCTCAGCGGTTATCAATGAGTCTGTTTTTGATCCAGGTCAGCTCACTGAAGACAGGATGCTCTACTTCTGGATCTCAGGTCAGTCCTCGTGTTTTGTTTGGGTTCAAATAGACTCGGGCTAGACTTGTCAGAACCAGACGGGTAATAGAAGAGCAGGAGACGTAAAGGTCTGTTGTCCCAGCCCTTTTACTCACGGGTTGTTGTTAGTCAGAATACAGCATTGCAGAAAGCGCTCCACGATGAAAGCCAACAATGGAAATACATGGGATTCTTAAATGCAGGAGCTGTATCTTAATGTGGTGTTCTATATCTCTGCTGCTTGCTGTCCTTAAGTGCGTTCCTTTAACCTCAGACCAAGTGCTCAACCCCATGCTGGCTGCAGCCCACCAGGACCAACGCTTCCGCTTCGAGGTCTCAGGAGATGAGATCATTGTGAGAGAACCTTCGACACAACACCGCCACTATCACACAGAACACAGCTGGACAGGCGCACATAACGTATTGTTATAGTAATATGCCTCCATGAACCATTGAGGTAAAACGCATTATACTTTATCAATTCTCAGACTGCACATCATGAACTCCGGAGAGAATATTCCAGTAGTTAATGTTCTAGCCTTTGGAAAGTTTGTTGATTGAGTGAATTATAATTAATTATAAGAGTAATGATAATAAATATATAAATAAATATTATTAGAATAATAATTATTATAATAAAGGGTGAATGAATAATGGGAATTTTTGGCAGTAGGAAAGTTGTTGTAACTTATCTTGTCTACACCTGGTCAATATGTCACTATTGCACCCAATGATATAAGATGTTTTCCTTTAACATAATTTTAGGTGGCTTACCTTTATGCATATCTATTTTGTTCCAGGAGCTGTTTAAGAAGGAGCTTGTCAGTCCAGCACCTGCATTTATAGAGCAGGTGATATTCTGTATACTCTCATTTGCATCAACCAGAATGCTGTGTAAAACATTTATTACATGTATAACAGGAGAGTGTGTGTGTGTGTGTGTGTGTGTGTGTGTGTGTGTGTGTGTGTGTGTGTGTGTGTGTGTGTGTGTGTGGTGTGTGTGTGTGTGTGTGTGTGTGTGTGTGTGTGTGTGTGTGTGTGTGTGTGTGTGTGTGTGTCCCAGTGTCTGGGGGAGAGGGTTCCTCCAGTACTCAGTGTGTGGAGCTTCTCCATCCCATTGCTGAAAACCTCTCCCAGTGGTATCAGTGTCCAGACCGAGGTGTCTGGGATGCTCCAATGTGGAAATCCTCTCACACCCACCCTCTACTTCCAAATGGTGAAGACACATCCAGGGGAGTTAGGGATGCACCAGGCTCACAATATGTGTCCCTAACAATTGTCTGTTGCTCTTTCGCATAGATTCATGTTGGATAGCTCAGAGGGGAATGTAAATATTGCTCATAATTTACCCCATAGGAATGGCCTCAATTTAGAATATTAGAACAAATAATTGGAAAGGATCAGCCCGGGATATCAGCCAATACACATGTTCTTTTGCTAATCAATATACACACAACGTTAATGCCATTCGCTGCGGGAAAAGTGTTACCGGTGCATCCATTTTAGTAATCAATTTGGATTCTGTTTTAGAGGAGACGAAGAATCATTGTGTGTGTAAACTTTTTCTGTTTGATTAAGGGGGTCGAAGTGGTGGTCACTGCTTCATACTCTGAGAAAAAGCTGTTTCTCCATGGTAACGCCTCTGAGTAAGACCACTCCCCAAGGCTTTTATCTAGTTAAATACCTGTAAAACCACATTTTGCAGCATTGTTTTTGTTTCTTGTGTTTGCCCTTGCGTAAGTTCTTTGTTGATACCTTATTTCCTTTAGAATCACTATACTGAAGTCAGAGCTTCAACAGAACCAACAGGTACACAATGTTTCGTTGTTTCTTTGTTTTGTTTGGGTGTTTTGAATGCTTTTTACCTTAGTTATTCAACACATACCCACTAGATTGTTTTGTTACCGTTTCCTTTTTATGAAACCAAACCCTTCCTGTCTAGCTGCTAGATGCAGTGCAGCAAGAGTACTTAAGAGAGGCTGTGGAGAAGATTGGCATCCCAAAGATCTTGTCTGGTAAGATCCAGAGCCTTTTCTTTTTTTTTTTACATGACCAAACTCAATAGTTTGTTGATGATGGTACTGCTTGTGTCTGTGTTGTGTGCTCTAGTTCTGGAGCCTGAGCTGACAAGGCTGTTGGACAAGCAGGGAGCCAACTTGTTTGATATTGTGAACCCTGAAGTGCTTCCTCAGAACGTGAGTTGGAAATTATTTAAAAAGTTACTTGAACTTTTCATACTGTTCAAATATTGTCATTAATCACACCTCTTCTCCCCTTCTTTGTGTGCTAGGGATTTGTGTTGATCCAAATGGACTTTGGTTTCCCACAACATCTCCTGGTTGAATTCCTCCGGAAAACTCTTGAATAACAACTCTGGAGTTCATTTTAATAACAAACTAACTAAAGTGAATTTTAGGGATGTTTTTTATAGGACACGTGAGCTACGTGTCATTGCAGTAATGGAAATTCTTTATCATGATTGTTTAAATTATGATTTACTTTAAGGCTATGAATCTAAACAAATATATTGTTGTACTAAACTAAGTGCAGGTTTGATTGAATCCCACCCAATCAGTCTATCTTAATAAAAAATTCTTACTTTAAGCCCTCCCCTTATTTTTTGCGTTGCTTATGTTCTCAGTCCAATGTGACATTGTGTAATATTTTTGGCTGGATTACAGGAAATTTGTAGTTTTCTGATCAAGATTGCGTTTAGACATGCATTCTGACTTTATTTTTAACATGTAAAACACTATTCAAATCAGTACAGACAAGTGCCCATTTCGGTTATTTTTTTATATGATTGAAAAGAGTTCGGGCTTTGTGGTGTGGACATTTGATTTATTTATTGTGCTTTCAAGGATACAATACATGCCTTATTGACATTTCGCTAACCCCATGTAAAGAGCATGTCTGTTGGTGGCATGCTATAGAGACAAGACAAGAAGGGACACATAGTCCGTTTACGTTCCAGTGTTGTGGGTGTTTTCGTGTAGGCTTTGAAGGGCCAGGTCCGTCCATTTCATCTCTTGTTCTTTCACAGACTCTGTTGACCCGCCATTATCCTGTTCAGCCTCGGGCAGTTCACTCTGTTGCGGAACAAGGACGACCAGAAATATGACTTAAACTGTAATAAATCCCTGATGCAAGTTGTTCATTCCCACTTCCTTGTAATTTCAGCATTATCCTATTGATTAATACACGAAGGCCTACCAAATAGTGTTACTTAACAGCATAACAAGCACATTGGTTAGTAATATTAAGTTTGCATTACAAATTATTTCAATAAATAACTACCAGAGGAATAGTGACATCTTCGTACGGCAGTCGGTCTTCTCTCCAAGCATCATCGGTGAGGTCCAGGACCCTTCCATCTCGTTGGAATTCACTGTCCATCTTCTAAAGTTTGCCACTTATTTCATTACAATGTGACTTTATAGATTAATTATATCAATGTTTTTATAATGCGGCTGTCAGAGAAAGGTAGAGCAGCTAAAGTAGCCCATCACTTTTTCAACCAAAAGACGCGTTATCCAGTCGCGGTAAATGTGCGTCATAGGAACCCGCCTTCATGTGCTCTGATACTTGCCGACCAATAGCAGCCAACGTTGTAGGGACGCTGGTTTTGTAGAACGCTGGTTGCCTAGTAACTGACTCCATGGTAATTAGGGACCGGTTGCTAGTGTCAGAGTTTATGTAAACACCAGCCTGACGTTGCGGTTGGAATCAAGGTAATGAATATGTACGCAGAAAGCTTTACAGCAGTATGTTAAAAAGTTAAGCCAGCAGTATGCATTTTATTGAGTTATTCAGCCAATCATTGGGAAGAACTATATAACACATATTTAGTTGCTGACTTGACGAGAGATGTGTTTGGTGCAGTGAACGCTACATCACATATGTTTGAGGCTAAAGGCGCTGTCAAAAATAACATTGCATTGAGTTTAATTCATGCTTTTTTCTTAATTGAATAGACACTGACAGGAATGTCATCTGTTGAAGACCACCACGTCGGAGACAGTAACCGAGCACCAGCATGCTTCAATGCAGGAAATCCCGTTTTTTCGTGCATGATTTCGGTGAATACCGAAACGTCCCCGGCGAGGCACGGCTTCAGTCCCTGGTTCAAGACCACCTCGGGCGAGTACGGGGCGCTGCGGCCGACCCCTGAGAGCTCTCCGTGCACCTACCATCCTCTGACACAGACCTTCTCCAGAGACCTGGGGAAATGCGGCATGTATCGTGACAACTGCTTCAACACCTCTCTGGACAGAAGCCGGGTACATGATTGACCTAAGTTGTATTCCCAAATTATGCATTCTATAACTAGTTGAACAACTATTAACAGATACAGAATGCATTATCTTGTAATTCGTTTTTGCCGTGTTGAAAACTATACCCTAACCATTGTAAACTTGTACAATGTTGAATACTCTTATTTTGGGCTATACATCTAATATTTTGAGCTGTTTCTCCTTACCAAGATTTATAAGATTTTTTTCATCTGCTATATATCAGCCATGACGTCTCATGTATCAGATTTGTTAGTATTTGTTTAGGTCTATTCCTATAGCACTGCCACCTATGCAGGAATTAGGTACAGTATTTGTGTAATCTCATGAAGTTATGATTCTGCCAAACTGTATGGAACAACATAGTTATCAATAAACATGTCTAAATACCACAGGTTTCATTAGTTCCAAATTACTGCCATTTCCTCTTTCAAAATCTCAACTCAATGTGATTTTAATCCATTCATAACTAACGACATCATCGTGCACTACCATCACTGGAACCTCAGGGTTGATATTGTTTAGGGAAAGGTTAGAATTACAAAACATATCCACCAATATTTCATTAGATCTAGTTTTTTTCATTGCCTGGTGTAAAAGGATTTCAAGATATCTCCTCTATAGAGTCAAAGTCTGACTCATGTAATTAAAATAAAACATACAAATAAAGCTTGCAAAAAGATTTTGGCACCTGATTCTCAGAAATGAACCGCCCCATGAATATTGACATTAATGAAATGCAAAGTAGGCCTTAAATAGCTACCATTTTATTTATCAACATAATGAAGGTTGAAACTGACAAATAAAATGTTACAGTTAAATACAGTAAATACCTAAAAAAAAAAAAAAGACCAACACATTTGCCCTACAAGTACAAATTGCCAACTCATGTGATTGCGATCAGGTCCACCACAAAGCCTCGATGCAACAGTTGTGGTACTGACTCCTTTGTATGGTATTTGTTTGGAGACCAGTAACGTCACGCCCCTAGTCGTCAGCCGCCCAGCCTCCGCATCCACATCCTCCTGGAGCTAAAGCTACGGAACTTAGCTTGCGCCGCTAGCCTTATGGTGTGTGATTGTGTGTATACGAAACGCTTGCTACCGTCAAATGAAATTATTATTGTGTATTCGTATCGAAGCGTACATAGTCACAAATATTTGAATTGTACGAAATTACAAAAATGATGACTGAATAGTCCGTTGTTAAATCGGTACGCGTTGAAAATTGCTACCAATCCTAGCTAACTTGTATAGCTTGCTAACATCATAACCAAGAGCCTGCTGAACCCGACATTACACACTGTGGGCTGCTTCAAGCTACACCTCTTGGTGGATTCAGTTTGAACACGTATATCTCAAGTAAGTAATGGTCTTAGGCAAATATGTTGGTTGCATTATTTGTGTTAACGTAATAAGCCCGGCTGTAAGGTGGGACTGACATTTGATTTCTGCTTACACGCCTCTTTCACTTTACAAGCTTATTGGGTGGCTAAATAGCTTACCATCTAAATAACTTGGCGTTTTTCTAATCATACTTACTGCAATCATTAGACCGTAGCGGTGTTCATGTTATGTTATTAGCCATTGAAGAGATCTGACTGTCCTCGACAAAAAAATAAGTATAGTTAGTTAGTATCCTACATTAATGATGGAAGTGTCAATAGTTATGTGATTAATGCTTTACCTCATTTCATATGATATACAGTATTAGGTACAGCTTTCCCAGTACTGTGACAGGAGGAAAAAAGCAAGACTTACTTAGGAGTTCTTAAAAGATCAAATATGTGAACACGATGAGTTGGCTATATTGTAATAGATGTCTACAGTTAAGTGTGGACAACGCAGAACTCGTACTATGAGCAAAATGAAGGTGGTATACCTTTTTGATAACATTTTCATGGTTCTCTCTGTTATTCTCAGGTTTGGGAGACAGTGGGGAAAGTTGGACCCTGTGTCGGTAACATCTATAATATCTAGAGCTCTCTCAATTGCATTCCTGCAACTTGTCACAGCCCATTTAACCAACCATAACGAGTATTGAAAGGAGTAAAGAATTTGGCTTCCCCGCTAGGCCACGCTATGATCAGCGCCACTGATCCCACCTGGTCGATTGGGACAAGACTCCCACACAACCATGCGCTCCAAATGATATGATAGTAGCAGCTTGGATCACTTTCTGTGCCTGCAGGAGCCTTGTGCAGGTTCTGCTCTTCCTTTCCTCCTCCAAACCCCCTCGTTCATTCTGGGAGACCCTCGCCAGGGCCGTCTCCGGCACAGTAACTATGGGTAACAGCTGTGTGTGCCGAGAGGACAGTGACTTGGAGGACCACTACCACGGCTCATCGAGGGCCGTCCGAGGGCAGGCCCGCCGGGTGGATCAGGGAACGGGAGCCACCGTAGACACTAGCGAGACCAGAAGCAGCCGGCCGAGAGACCCAGTGAGACCACCGCGCCGCGGGCGGGGACCCCATGAGCCAAGACGGAAGAAACAGAATGTAGACGGGCTGGTGCTGGATACACTCTCTGTCATCAGGACTCTTGTGGACAAGTAAGTCCAGAACTAGTATCATAACAACTGTCACAATTTCCAGTCGTTTTGCAGCCCATAATCCCTGTAGTATTCTCCTTTTAAGATTCTGACATGAGCGACTTTTACTCATGGGCTGTTTTAAGTGCATTAGGTTTGATGATGTGGCTTAAAGCAGCTATTTCCTAGAAATGTGATTTTTGATCTTGCACGGAAAGTTGATGTTGAACAGAAGGAAATAATTTGTTAACTGTTGCTTATCTCAAGTCAGAGATGTCAAAGTTAATAGAATATAACACAACTAGCAAAATAAACATAAAATACTTAAGATGTTTTTAATATACCATTAGCCGATTGATAAATGTGTGAATGAAATGTTGCTTGTCCACAGTAACATTAAATACTTTATGTTGTCCTAGCTGATGAAAGTGTTTACGGTATATTCTTTGCCCAAGCATCGTCATCGTTATTTGTATTGTATTATTGAATTGCTTGAACTTGTCTGGACAGTTTAAGTATCAATTAGGCTACGTAATGATTCCAGGAAAGCACCTAAATAGGAATATGCTCTAAGTGGTTATACTTCTCAGATTACATGGGTTCTGAATCATAGCTCACAACAATAATGGTATCATCTAGTCAAAAAAGCCCCTTAAAAGTCTCCCTCACAAAGAACATATTATAATTGAGTAATATATATATGACAATTATAAATTGCTTATAACATGCCACAAACTATGTATAGCTAAAATACTGCCTTGAATGTTACTGTATGTGAGTGCAATACAAAGCCCATATTATCCTAATATTCTCTTGTGTCTTGTTTTGTAGTGAACAAGAACCCCCCTTCTCCATGATCACCTTGCATGAGATGGCAGAAACAGGTAAGAAAGATGTGTGTTGGCATATAATGGTAAACCCGTCAATTAATTTACTACCTGGGAAACTCTGGGAAGTGAGTGTTTTGATTGTGATATGTTAAACGAACCTGTGTTCCAATAGGACAGGTATTAGCGTGTTTGTGTATGTGGGTAAGCATTGATATTATGCATGTGAGCACAAGCAGTAATGTGGGATACTGGGAGTTGTTATTCGAAAGATATTCACGCTCTGAATAACAGCGATGTGATCACCATTCAGGCAGCAGTGCTCCTCCCTATAAATTCATAATTTTCTCATTATTTCTACAATAGAATTACTGAATAGATTTACCTTCACTAAATAATAGCCTAACTAATATGCAATTAAACCGGAGACATCTTGTGTTTCAATTTGTTCCCAATGGATTAGAAGTGATACGGTTCTGTTTAGTAGTGGATCCCGCTAGCTCTACAAGAAGGTAAAGCACTGTATGTCCTGCATGGCATGAATAAGGCTGTTTATACTATTATCCTACCGTGATTCATTTGCTCTGCAGATAAGATCTGGCTCCCCTCCCCATACAAAACATTTCTTCCCGGTACGAGATGGAGCGACCAACCACAACCATTTATCTAATATGATGCAGGATAATTACGATGACTGTGCCGTGGAGGCATTTTCAACAACAACAAAGATTGCTGTTGCTGATGTAGGACAGTCTGTTGAATCTGCTATCAAAACTGTTCTAAACAAACTGGTCAGTAGAGAAACACTCAAAGAATAACATATGACTGCGCACTAGTTGCATTTGTTGAGGAGAAAGTGTTTTTGTGGCTCAATGCAGCGGCACCCGCTTTGCTGCTATGATTGGTGGTAGGCCTATCCCGTTCCATCCAGAGGCATTTTTGCTTGGAAATCGGAAATGATCAGAGAGGTTCCATTCTGGCGATGCCAAGCTAGCATCCCTCATACTGATCATGAACTCGGGATTGATTCTTTTAATGAATATGGCCAGCCGTCTTCTCTGCGGGGAAAAGCCAACAACAAACCTTCCGCCTGCGAATGGTTGTCTTGATTCAGAGTGTGCACAGAGAGGAGGGGCCATTCACGGATGGTGTGCTGGTGAGAGGGAGAGAGAGGTAGCGAATCAATGTGCTGCGCACAGCTCCACAATGAAATAAGAACATTTATGGGAACCATCGTTGATCGTTGTTGTCGTTGTCTCTGGCCGATGCAAAAATTAAATAGAAAAGGACCCATCCAAGTGAAGTCTGTATTGTGCAATACATTAAAACACTGCATTCACTTGGTTGCTGGCATGAGCCACAGTTATTAAAGTGACACATTGTAGAAAGCTAGATCACTATCGGTCTATCTTCTTAATAAAGTTCTCTACTGGATAACGGATTTTAAGTGTTTCCCCGGAAGTTAAATAGCATAATATGCTATTTAAAAAGTTAAAATAGCATTAAATAGCATAATATGCTATTTAACTTCCGGGGAAACACTTAAAATCCTTTATCCTTTTTGTGTAGAAATATTGACGAAACAAGTGCTTCTCCCAACTCCTTTGCAGGTGTGGGTGTGGGTGTGGGTGTGGGTGTGGGTGTGGGGAGAGAGATAGATAGCGGAGATCTCGACCTTCGTTTTCCGGGTTACATCAATGTAATTCAGAACGTGAATATCTGTTTAATATCCAAGATCTTTCCAGTTAACAAAAAAACAACATTGTCAACTCCCCCCTCATCGGCTACATCCACAAATTGATTCTAATTCTGTCAAACTAGTAATTTCTATGGTAATGTTATAAAATTACAACAATGTTCAACATGCACATGTTTTTTTTGTATGATTGTTTTGACTATGCATAACCTTGCTTGTCTAACCCACAAATCATAATATATACTGTAGCTGTGGGTAGTCATCTAATGGTGGGCAAGCAGTTAACCTCACTTGACGTAAGGTGAATAAATAAACTTGGCTGTGAACATGACTTTTGCGTAGTTTACTTCATATCGATTTTCAACGGCCATGGTAGTGAAAACAACAACTCCTATGTTTTCATGTTGCTACACTGCATCGTTAAACTACATCCTTTGATATTGTTTGATTAAGAGAACCCTAGCGGCAAAAATGACGAAAGACTAGAATAGATATACTATTTTTCAATTGTTATGTGTTTGTGGTTATTCTCCGATAATATCTTTTTCTATTTGAATGTGTGCGCCTCTGTATGAATTACGGTTTAGATGTCTCCTGGCTCATTTCTGACCCATCAAATGTAATAATGTCTCTCCAGACGACGGCTGGCTGGAGGTTGTGCAGTCTCTAATCCGAGTGATTCCATTGGACGATCCCCTGGGTCCTGCTGTGATCACCCTGCTGCTCGACGAGTGCCCCTTACCCACCAAGGTGTGTACTTGCTGCATCTTTTGTAGAGATAGTAATGAAGGATTAAAGAGTGATACAAAAAGGTGTCCAGATGATCCATGGGGCAGACAAACTCGTGTAAAAATGTGTGTTTCTGTGCCGTAGACGACCTCAGGTTCTTAATGTGGTCTCTGTTTGTAGGATGCTCTCCAGAAGCTGTCAGACATGTTGAGTCTGAGTTCAACTGTGGCGCGTCAGGACGCTCTTAGCCCGGCGAAACACAGGAACACCACCGCTGTCCTGGGCTGCCTGGCAGAGAAACTGGCTGGTACGGCACGCACACATACGCGCACACGCACATTTCCTCAGGCGTTCACTGGCACATGACCAGACGTACAATCACACCACATGAGCACATGACCACACATGACTGGACACACTGACATTCCCTGGACCTCACAGCTCCTCCAAGTGGTGCGTGGTGTTTACAGCACACCAACGTGGTCAAGCAGGCCCATGCAAGCATGCCAAGCTCCAGATCGGGGGAATTAGCTGACTTTGTGGGATTTGGCTGGGCTTCTCTAGATAATGACAGAGCCTGGAGTACTTTGAGATGCAATCGTCAAGTTCGCTACAAGATAATATTACACTCGTCTTACTGAAATAGATTCTCAAGTAGCCCTCTGCTAGCCACAGTGTAGCTCAACGTCTCTAAGGCTGCAGTACTCGGTCTTCCACTTGGTTGCTATATATATTCACATATAGCTGGACAAATGGGTCAAATGTGGACTGCTACTTATTTAATCTTTAGCGTTTTGTCTACACTACCATTTACACATGGTAAAAATAATATTATTGTGCATCAAGAAGGGTTAGGCACTGGGTTAGGTTTAGCCTCCATTGAATTGCAGAGTTACAGTTGCCTACTTCTTGTTCCTATAAGCAAGGTGAACACACTTTTGAGTACGTGTCAAAGATTTCTAATGTGTTCCGAATAGTCTCTTATTAAAGGGCGTTTCTTATTAAATGCCAAATCCAACATGATTGAAATCAGTCCGTTTTTGAAAGACGCTGAAATTGGTTTTGCATAAATTAACAGTGTGAAAATAATAAGTGGTATTTCTTACATACAGGCACATGTACCCATATTCTAGTAGTACCCCCAAATATAACTATTAACCCTAAAAAAACCATGATATGGGATCTTTAAAAACGAGTTCACTATTTTCGGCGCTGAGATTATTAGGCTACCTGTGATGCTGACAAGTAACCCGACTTGTAGACGACCCGGCCAGAAGAAGCTGATCATATAATTGCGCCAGCAGTGCATCTCAAGTGGCATTATAAGCACCAGAAATAATGAAGAATTCTCTGTTTAGAATAGTAATGTGTTTGAAATGGTGGCTTGGTGTTTGACGGACCCACCCTTTCTTTAAGAATGTTGTGTTATTCCTTCTCTTAGGACCCGCTAGTATCGGACTATTGAGCTCTGGAACTCTTGAATATCTTCTGGAGAGCCTGGTGAGCATCTTTACCACTCAACCACTTTTACATTAACCTTTATTGGTTGAGACCCAATGGATCAAGATTTACACATTGTTGCCTCATTTCCACAGTCATCGTTAACATTCACCTATAAAAAAAGGTAGATATTTTATAAAGGATGACTGAATTAGTGTATTAGTATTAGCCTAGTGTAGAAAATGAAAAGATGATTCAAACAACCTCTACTAGTGAAGAAATCGTAATTTTTTTTCCTCTGCCCCTCAAATATGTCCTTCAAAAACAAAACACTGTTACAAGAAGCTGCATTTCAGGTTAACCAGATATGTTAAGTCAGAATTCAGGGAATGCCTACATTTTTTGGTTTCAAGTACTACAATTAGACTACTTAGGGTTCAGTTAGGGTGTGGGAGAAGTTCGGAGAGGCCATGGAGAAGGACTTTCGGTCGGCACCAAAGTGTTTCTGGAAGACCATCCGGCACCTCAGGAGGGGGAAACGGGGAACCATCCAAGCTGTGTACAGTAAGGATGGGACTCTGTTGACCTCAACTGAGGAGGTAGTCGGACAGTGGAAGGAACACTTTGAGGAACTCCTGAATCCGACTAACATGCCCTCTATGATGGAGGCAGAGCTCGAGGTTGATGGTGGTTCATCGTCAATTTCCCTGGTGGAGGTCACTGAGGTAGTTAAACAACTCCGCAGTGGCAAAGCCCCAGGGATTGCTGAGATCCAGCCAGAAATGCTAAAAGCTCTGGGTGTTGAGGGGCTGTCATGGTTGACACGCCTATTCAACATTGCATGGGAGTCGGGTACAGTGCCAAAGGAGTGGCAAACTGGGGTGGTGGTCCCCCTGTTCAAAAAGGGGGACCAGAGAGTGTGCCCAATTACCGGGGTATCACACATTCTCAGCCTCCCTGGTAAAGTCTACTCCAAGGTGCTGGAAAGGAGGGTTCGGCCGATCGTCGAACCTCAGATTGAAGAGGAACAATGCGGTTTTCGCCTCGGACGTGGAACTACGGACCAGCTCTTCACTCTCGGATCCTGGAGGGGGCCTGGGAGTATGCCCTTCCGGTCTACATGTGTTTTGTGGATCTGGAGAAGGCATATGACCGGGTCCCCCGGGAGAAACTGTGGGAGGTGCTGCGGGGGTATGGGGTGGGGGGGTCTCTCCTCAGGGCCATCCAATCCTTGTACTCCCAAGGCGAGAGCTGTGTCCGGGTTCTCGGCAGTCAGTCAGTCTCGTTCCCGGTGGGTGTTGGCCTCCGCCAGGGCTGCGCCTTGTCACCAATCCTGTTTGTGATATTCATGGACAGGATATCGAGGCACAGTCGTGGTGGGGAGGGGTTGCAGTTCGGTGGTCTGAGGATCTCGTCACTGCTCTTTGCAGATGATGTGGTCCTGATGGCATCATCGGCCTGTGACCTTCAGCACTCACTGGATCGGATGGCGGCCGAGTGTGAAGCGGCTGGGATGAGGATCAGCACCTCTAAATCTGAGGCCATGAATCTTAGCAGGAAACCGGTGGTTTGCCTACTCCGGGTAGGAAATGAGTCCTTAGCCCAAGTGAAGGAGTTCAAGTACCTGGGGGTCTTGAACGCGAGTGAGGGGACGATGGAGCGTGAGATTGGCCGGAGAATCGGAGCAGCGGGAGCGGTATTGCGTTCGCTTCACCGCACCGTTGTGACGAAAAGAGAGCTGAGCCGCAAGGCAAAGCTCTCGATCTATCGGTCAATCTTCGTTCCTATCCTCACCTATGGTCATGAGGGATGTGTGATGACCGAAAGGACAAGATCACGGGTACAAGCGGCCGAGATGAGTTTTCTCAGGAGGGTGGCTGGCTTCTACCTTAGGGATAGGGTGAGAAGTTAAGTCATCCGTGAGGACCTCAGATTAGAGCCGCTGCTCCTTTGCTTAGAAAGGAGTCAGTTGAGGTGGTTCGGGCATCTGGTAAGGATGCCCACTGGGCGCCTCCCTTTGGAGGTGTTCCAGGCGCGACCAGTGGGGAGGAGACCTCGAGGAAGACCCAGGACTAGGTGGAGAGATTATATCTCAACACTGGCCTGGGAACGCCTCGGGATCCCCCTGTCAGAGCTGGTCAATGTGGCTCGGGAAAGGGAAGTCTGGGGCCCCCTGCTTGAGCTGCTGCCCCCGCGACCCGACCCCGGATAAGCGGTTGAAGATGAGATGAGATGAGAGGGTTCAGTTACCAAAGCGACTCAGGCTGTGAGCCTCACCCAGAGAAAACCTTTTGTTAGTTTGTTCATTGGTTTAGGTAATTGCAACAAGCAACAAGCAATTATATGGTTACATAAAACTGTTGTATTCCATGCTTTTTTTTATGTGTGATTTGTCTAAATTGAAGGAAAGGCAATTTATATATACACACTTAATACATTTTATTATTAGTTTCACTATTAATGAGTGATTAAAGCATTGTAGGCACTCTCAACTTCTACATTCCGCATGACATGGCACTCTCCACTTCCATATTCGGTAGGACAACTTGCATAGTATAGCGAAAGCACTAGCCTCTTTTTCCCTTCACTCTTGCCTTCTGTTTGGTTTTCCAGAGCTCGGAGGCCCACCCTACAGTCATGCTGTTTGCTCTGATTGCTTTGGAGAAGTTCTCCCAGACCAGTAAGTTCAAACAGTTGACACAGTGTACTGCCGTATTTGACGTTGATGGGCCTTTTCTTTTTGTGCTGGTTTCATATACAATTTCAAGTCAGCACCTGGCTAAAGAGAGCACCACTCTTTTCCGACACCATTGCCACTTCACTATCCTGCCCCTTTTTTGATTAGCACATGCTATGTGTGTGAAAGTACAGGGTTTGTGAAATGGTGGGTAATTCTGTCTTTGACGTTTGATGGCCTGGGGTGACCTTTTGTTTCAAATACAAAGTCTATTATGTTCTCGGGAACATACATCAATTACAATTCGTACACAGAATATCACAGATCTCCATGTGTTCTCTTCCTGTGTCCAGGTGAAAACAAGCTGACCGTGTGTGATTCGTGTATCAGTGATCGTCTCGCTGTTCTGGAGTTGTGGGCAGAGCAGTCTGATTACCTGAAGAGACAGGTTGGATTCTGCTCCCAGTGGAGTCTGGACAACCTCTGTGAGTAACCCTTCTTGATGGAATGTAGGTCCTTGTTGAGAGTGTTTGGATTCAAATGTGTAATTTGTACTGTACAAATAAAAGTATTAAATGTAACGAAAAAAATAGATGTTTAACGATTTGTTTAATTTGTTGTGCCTCTCTCTCCAACCAGTCCTGAAGGACAGTCGACAGTTCACCTACGAGAAGGTCAACCTTACGCACATCAACGCTATGCTGAACAGCAACGACGTCAGCGAGTACCTGAAGATCTCCCCTACAGGCCTGGAGGTGGGCTTTTGTGTTCCGCAGTCTGCTGTGTTCTACTCATTTATAGAGCTCTTTATTCAATCAAACATTCATTGTTTGCTTGTGCATACTGAGGGTGATGAGATTTTCTGAATTATAATGTAGAAAATGTTTTGCTACCGGACATGAAGAGTAAATGTGTAGCAGTCTGGCATAGCAACTAGATATGTGGGTGGACTTCTATTACCCATAATACAGTGAGTGCCCTTGAATAAATAGTTAAAGGACAAGGCCATGGATGGCCGTTCTGTCAAAATGGGAACCAGAACAGCAGTAAAAGTCTTCTTAGTGGACACTTTCCAAGCTAAAACTATTAAAAAGAAAACAGCCTAATACGATTGAGGGTACCAATAATGGGGTCATAATTAGATTTATTCGCTCTGCTTTTTCTGGTTTCTAAAATCAGTCTGAATGGATGTTGTTCTCTCTTGATCCTCCTCCTCCCACCACACACTCCCTCCTTCCCCCCCGCCGCCTCTCAGGCGCGGTGCGACGCGGCGTCCTTCGAGAGCGTGCGCTGCACCTTCTGCGTGGACTCTGGCGTGTGGTACTACGAGGTGACGGTCATCACCTCCGGGGTGATGCAGATCGGCTGGGCCACCAAGGACAGCAAGTTCCTCAACCACGTATGCTCAAGACATTCATCCATTTGTTTTACGTCTCGGCTGTCCGATAGGATCGCTCATCATTGGTCTCCGTGGCATTTGTAAAGTCATTATAAAAATGTTTAGCAGATCATTCCTACATCTTGTTTTATTAGAAGCTATTATTATAGACCTATTTTTGCATGGCATTTGTGTGATTTATAACAATCCATCATTGTCACCCATGAGAACTTTTTGAAGCGCCTTCGATGACATATTATTCATCGGATGTGAGTCTGTTTCGTGTTGTTTTTCTTGTATAAGAAAAGTGGTTCTATGGTGTCTTTTGTCCTACAGGAGGGTTACGGGATAGGAGACGATGAGTACTCATGTGCATACGATGGCTGCAGGCAGCTGATCTGGTACAACGCCCGCAGTAAAGCCCACTCTCACCCCTGCTGGAAGGAAGGTATAACGTCATTAAATTACCATATCTGTCAAATCTAATTCTGGGTTCTACTTTCAATTACCTCTTAAAGGAGAACCAAACCCTAACACCACTCATAGATTTGTTTGCATCAGATGACTACCCCTATAGGTTAACTTTTAAATTTCATTATTTTGTTGGATGATATCTGCTGATATCTGTGACCTGCTGATTTAGCGCTGATGTGATACACCTGCCCGCCGCCTACTGAGGGCCCGTCCACACGGAGACGTTTTTTGGTTAAAACGCAGATGTTTTGCATCGTTTTGGCCGATCGTCCACACGAATCCTGTAAACGCATCGCATGAAAACTGAGTTTTCTGAAACCAGGTGCCAGGGTGAATAAATTCAGAAACGCACCCCTTGAGCGTTCGTCTGGACGGCCAAAACGCATACTTGCGTTTCGGTGATGTCATCGCCACACCCCTCGAGCGTAACCTCTTGTAACCTGACGACGTCTCATAACAACAACTATGGCCGACATGCTGGTGTTCCTGCTGGAGAAGATATTGTGTATATATTATATTATATATTATATTATATATATTATATATATTATATATATATATTTGTATACAGCGCTCAAGCTTTTTGTGCATGCTCCCGCCTCTTCCTCTCCGTTTCCGGTGAATTTCTAAAAAAACAGCGCCACCTATACGCCTGGAACATGAAGTAGCGTTTTTGAGTCGTATTGAGATGTATCCGTGTGGACGCAAATGTTCTTGAAACGATGCCAGGGAAAACGGAGAAAAAAAAGATCGTTTTGGTACGTGTGGACTTGGCCTAAAGCTGAAGAAGCCCTAACCCAGAATGAGAAGAGCCTGAAATCATTTTTACAGAGGGGGCAGAGGGTTTCACTTTCCTTTTAACAGTTGAAGATCCTGCCACAACCCCTTCTTAAAATGTACCCCCAAAACCTTGTCAACTCAATGCCAACCGTCTTCTCTGTGGAATATTATAAACCAAGATCCTAGTTATCCCAGTTATCTGAAGTGTCTTTCACACAGCCACCATTCGTGGCTTAATTTCCTCCACTAAAACAATCACCTGCAGTTCACCAACAGCCCATGGCGTGGCATTTGGGTGCTTCCATGCTTGTTTTTGATTCGTTGGGTTTCTCTTCCTCTTTTCTTGTTTTCAGGTGATGCTGTTGGGTTCCTGTTGGACCTCAGCAAGAAGCAGATGATCTTTTCCTTGAATGGTCACCAACTGCCCCCCGAAAAACAAGTCTTCTCCTCAGCCACGTATGCACACACGTGCACGCACACACACTCAGTTCATTGAACGTGCTCCTATATTTGCTGAACGGGTACTGAAGGTACCCGTTTGAAGCTACTGAACATGTACGTGAGCGTCGTTGACCGGCACCCTCTTGATCTCTTGATACAGCATATTTACTGTAACCGGCATGCGGCTTCTGAAAACAATAACAACAACGTAGCTGTTGCTAAAGCCAAAAGTGCATGTGAACATTTGAAAGAGATTAATGATCAAACAAAGAGATTTGAATGTGCCCTCAGGGTCTGAAGAAACAATTCTGAAAGTCGGGAATTGAAGAATCCGACCTGTCTAGGGCGATACATATCCCATTTTGATGTTCTATGCCACTGACTTTTCTTTTGCTGTTATTTTTTTGTTGTTTATTCTACATTTCCAATTTCACATTAATATAGGGTCCAAAATTAGCCTGGTCCTACCAGACTCTTGTACTTAATTTGCATTTGAGTCTGGCCACTCTCCATTGACAAACGTGAAGGCTGTTGTCTGGTGGAGTTTAAAACTATTGGATCTGCCATAACCAATCGCTAAGGTTTGACTACAACTCAAACTAGCGCACAACCTCAACGTCATTGTTCTCAGCCACTCTGTCTGTTCGCTGAATGGACAGCCGAAAAATTGGCTGCAGAAAACCCGCGAATATAAATAATAATTTATTTATTTTTTCTCTAAAGAAACTGATAAGAGTACAGGTTAAGTTCCGGATCAACAAAGAGTATCGATAAGAGTAGTAGTATCGTTCAAATCTTAACGTTCCCCATCCCTATGTATGGGCCTGTCAAACAGATGCGCACTTTCCAGAGTAAAAAACTGGAGAAAACCAGTTCTACACAGTGATCTTGATCTCCTTCCCCTTCCTCTTCCCCAGGTCGGGCTTCTTTGCGGCGGCCAGCTTCATGTCCTACCAGCAGTGTGAGTTCAACTTTGGGGCCAAGCCGTTCCGCCACGCGCCCCCCGTCCGGTTCAGCACCTTTAACGACTTTGCCTCCCTTTTGCCCACCGAGAAGATCATCCTACCCCGGTAGGACCTGCGTCGCACCCCCCCTCCCCCCCGCCCCCTTCACACACACACATGGCTCTTATGCAGGAGGAAGAGCCGTTGTCCAAGTGAATGATGGGTGTGTGGTGTGTGTTTGGTTTGCTGTGTCACTGAACTGGGATTGTGCTTGCCTACGCCAGACACCGTCGCCTGGCCCTGCTAAAGCAGGTGAGCATCCGGGACAACTGCTGTACGCTGTGCTGTGACATCATGGCCGACACAGAGCTGCGCCCCTGTGGACACGGGTACGTCGTGTGTGCGTCGTGCGCCCCGTGCCCTGCGCCCCTGTGTGTCACACACAGTGTGTGTGTGTGTTGTATGTGGTGGAAGATGCCGTGTTGTCCAAGTGTGTGTGATGTGTGTGTGTGTGTGTGGTGTGGTGTGTGTGTGTGTGTGTGCTGTGTGCACTGAAGCTGGGGTTGTGTGCTTGCCTACGCCAGACACCGTCGCCTGGGCCCTGCTAAAGCAGGTGAGCATCCGGGACAACTGCTGTACGCTGCTGCTGCGTGTGACATCATGGCCGACACAGAGCTCGTGCGCCTGTGCATGGGTGCGTCGTGCGTGTGTGCGTGCGTGTGTGGTGTGTGTGTGTGTGTGTGTGCGTGGTGTGCGTGTGTGTGCGTGTGTGGTGTGTTGCGTGTGTGCGTGGTGCGTGTGTGTTGTGCTGTGCGTGTGTGTGTGTGCGTGCTGTGTGGTTATTTCAGCATAAGTACAGGACAGTAACAACAATTTAACAGATGCATACCAAAATAAGAATATCAAGTAATTGACAAGAAGTATAAATTCTGCTTACATTCTACTTAAAATCGGATCAATTCATAATAATACTGTCCTATCTGCTTGGTGCTAACGGTGTCTCTCTGTCTCTCTCCCCAGCGGTATATGCATGGAGTGTGCCTTACAGTTAGAGACCTGTCCGCTGTGCCGCCAGGACATCCAGACCCGCGTCAGACTGATTGCACACGTGTCCTGACACAGCCCCTGAGGCCTCACACCAGGACACGCTCAGCCAACCCCTGGGCCCCGCACCTCCACGCCCCGGGGCCTCGGCACGGGTCCCCGGGTACGGCCACGCTTGAATGGGAAGGGAATGGCACAGGTGAGGGACATCGGGTTGGGGGAGGACAGGAGAACCCGAGCATGGGTCTGTTGGGAAAGGTGGATACCTTGGAGCCTTTTCTGGAACTGCCCCAGCTCACTGCTGGCGAGAGGAAGATGTCCGCAATTCACCTGCTTGATTGTTCTGGACCCAGAAGAAAGAATGGGAGGAGCTTATTCAATCACGTTACAAATGGCAACATTTTTTTAAATACACTTGGAAGCCCCTTCTTTAAATGAATGATTATTCAAACAGCTCATAGACTACTGCTATTATCGCTGTTTTTACATCAGATTTAAGAGGTGTGTGTGTGTGTGTGCGTGTGTCTGTTCCATGTCATTCCTGAGAAAAGTTAAGAATGTTGAATCCATTCTCCTTCAGAAAGCCTTGCCTCATCGGTAGGTTAGATTGGCCATCTGACTTGATCGCACGTTTGTGTTGAGCCTGGGAGTGATGAAATGATACCCAAGGTGCAATACTATATTATTTCATCCTCATTATATAATCATGGCACAGTCACAGGCTTTATTACTACACTCTTGCAAAGAAAATGGGCTTTCACTGAAATCAAATCCATTGAAAAGGCCTCCTTACAAAACCTCTGTCATCTACATGGTATCTCCTGGAACTAAAATTGGTGTGAAAACACCATCCAACCAACACAGCACTGGCATTTCTCTGTGTCCTTTCAGCTTGTCATGGTCAGACACATATTACCTGCAGGCAGCCTGGTGAGATTAGGCAACATGTTTTAATTCATTGATAATGATTAACTGAAAAGGCCTCCTAACAACAAAACCTTTTGTTATCTATATATCTCCTGGAACTATAACTTTGTCAATGTGCGGTCTGCCATTATGTCGATTTTGCATTGCCTACAGTTTAATGGGGTCACTAATTTATTAAGAAAGTAATTTGTACAAACCCCATGTGTTGTTGCTGTCCCATGTGCTTTAAATAATTGTGCAATTTGATGTTGACACCTGGCTAGTTTACAGTAGGCTACAGGTAGTGGGCTATAGGCAGCCAGCGAGCTTTCAGTTGATGAGAGCAAAGAGCCGTCGGGATTCTGTGTTGTATCTGCCAATAAGTAAGCTGTTAATATAGTGAATTTCAAATGATTTATTCGTCAATTTTTCCTTCCACATACCCATACACAATATCATCAGTCAATACATCGCAAAAATGAAGGTACTGAAAATAAAAATAAAATATCCCCATTGTAAAAGCAATGGACACTTTCACAGAGATGTCATCATAGGTGAGGCAAAGCTCATACGACTAATTTTGGCTTGTCTCCTTTTGTGTAGCAGGCTTATCTTCACTTTTACACACGAATACCGGGCCCAGGTACCTAAACTGAGCAGAACCATGATTGGTGTTTTGAGAGACATCGTTTGCCCTATGATGACACCTCTGTAAAAAGAGTTTTAACAGGACCCACTGTAGACTCGAAAGGCCTCAGTCTACATTGAGTCGTAGTGAATATAGTATACCATTTGATGCTACATTACTAAAAACAACCTGCATTTACAAGCTTATGAATTGGATGACGCTGAATTACGAAAAAAATAAGTTAATACTCTTGAGAATATTTGCTGTCTCTCCATTTTCTCTCGTTCTTCGTCCTTTCTCTTAATTTTTCTCATATTCTACCCGGCCTCCTGCCTCGTTCTCTTCCGGCGTTGTTTACTTGAAAGACCTCTGGTTTGACTGAATATCGATTGTTGATATATCTTTTTTTGATTTCCAATATGTTATATTAACACTTATGATTGAAGAAAAATATATAACTTTGTAAAAGTGAAAAGCTTTATTGAATTGAGAGCTGGGAAAAGTTCTTAATGCTTATTTTCTTTAATCAAATCATTTAGCTCAAACAATTGTTAATGGTTCCCAATCTTACAATATTGCATGTAATTGGTTTCTAAAGCCATTCAGACAACTAGCGGGATTTCTATATATATGCATTTCTGAGAATGAAAAACACATGGTTATTGTTTGCTCTTTGAGCACTTTGTACATCCCAGAGCACCTTGAACATGGAAGAAAAAAAATAGAAATCATCTCTGGGGCAGAAAATATTAATTCAAGACTAAGAAATTGTGAGTTTTACTTAAACATCTATATTGAATATTTTGGCCCTGGGTTTCCAAAGATGTGATTTATTAAAGAATTGTTGTTCCCTGGATTGTGATATTTGTAATAATTGTAAGTTCTATTTGCTGGATTGCCCTTATTTTAAGTGGAAAAAATGGCATTTCATGACATAAACCCATGAGATTTGTAATGCAATGTTATGAACTGTAATATGCTGTATTATAAATGGAAAAAGAAAAATGGGCTATTTTATCGTTATCTTTTTTTTTTTTTTTACAAATGTATTATTGATAATAAAATGCATCACATAACAATATACAATCCAACACACCTAAAAAATATGATTTGTTAATCTGCGGTCTACACGCTGTGGAACGTTTTGAGGGAAGATTGTCGCCCGGAGGACAAAGTACGGACGCACATGCTTTACTCGTTTCCGTGGCAACAGACCTGTGCGTAATTAGTCGGCGTCCTTTCAAATTGCGCAGAAGATAAAATGGATGTTAAAGAACTTGGTAAGTGAATGATGTTATTTAATTTCCTTCTATGTTGAAAGTACCTACATACTGGCTAAGGTGAAGAGTTTCTTTAATGCATCTCCATCATTGCTAACGTTAGCAGGTATGCTAGTAAATACGATGAAGAATGTTGACGTTTGGGGAATTAAAGCTTCTGTTGTGTTAAAAGTAGAGAGGTCATCACGCTATTCGTTAAAGTGACCCTTACTAGTGTCTTGCGTGAATCCTCTTCTCCACGGCTGTGACTAGGCTCTGTTGTTCACTTAATTGCTATTAATTTCAGATCTGTTGGATTTTGAGGATAACATGGTTGAGATGGTGGAAGAAGACGAGGAAAACTTTGCCCTTTCTAGGTAGGCCTACGTTTCATGACGTTCCTTAGATGTAGGCCATTTGGCCCTGTTCTGTCTGTATGCTGTGCTAAATGTAGTCAATGTATTTTCAATGAATGCACCATTTGGACATGCGAGTGCGTCTGTCCTTCTCTTCCAGTTCGTCCGCAGCAGACGCGGCCTTCGATGCCGTCATAGGGAGGATAGAGGACATCATCATGGGTCAGATTTCTCACTCCCAATTGTAAATAAATGCAAAGAGCCGGTGTTACATGAATCTCTTTGACCCTGTTGGTCACAGGTGTTATTAGAAAACATCAGCTGGATAGTAGTCAGAACTGCGTACACATGGTGTCATGATGGAAACAACGCCACTAATTTACTCCCCTCAGAAACAAATACTCATTTACTTGTTTGCTTCATATTGGTGTCCATATGAATAGCAGTGGACTGTGCTTTAATAATGTAAAACAACAGCTGCCACGGCAAGTAAAAAGGGCATTGGTGTCTTCCATAGTGGCCAGCTGGTATTGTTGGCAACATTCTTGTTTACTCCAGCCAATGTAAGTGTATCAGGTATCAGATCTGAACAGGGTCTCCTTGTCTCTGGTGGTCCGCAGAGGGGGAGTTCCAGCAGCTGCAGCAGAGCTTCATGGAAAAACACTACATGGAGTTTGAGGACTCGGACGAGAACAAGCTCAGCTACACGCCCATCTTCAACGATTACGTATGTACGCCACTGTCGCAACTGCACCGCAGGTCCACACATGCTCTAACTCAGAACCCACGTGTTTGAGGAACACGCGTCATCTATAGGTCTGTAATCTGTTGTACTGCTTGGCTGACTGTTTGTTCACCACAATAAAAGTGGTTCCGGTCAGGGGTTGTTTTCCCCCGCTGACGAGGGAGGATTTTGTTTCCAGGTGGACCTGCTGGAGAAGCACCTGGAGCAGCAGCTGATGGAGAGGATCCCTAGCTTCAACATGACTGCCTTCACACACCTTCTGATGTAAGGCTCCCATTAAAACCTCTTTCTGGAACAGACTAGGACTTTTATGGTGCGGCTTGAAATATTGTGTGACAGAAAGTCAAATCTTTATATACTCGTTTTGTTGATCCTGTATGATTAATACTAAACGTACAATTAATTTCATTTATATTGTAAGGCACTTCATATAGTGAATGTGGGTATATGACACCTCAACCACTTCCAGGACGTATAGGGTGTATTTTCGATAACAAAGCACACTGGCCGATAATGGGTATTTCTATTGATTGTTGGTTATCATTGGTGACTCTTCTCACACCTCTCCAGGCAACATAAAGAAGAGGTGCCTGTGGATATCTTCGACATGCTGCTCAGCTTCACTGACTTCTTGACCTTCAAGGAGATGTTTCTAGATTACAGAGCAGTAAGTGGTCACCTAGATCCAAAATAATAGGTGACTATTGATCAATGCTTGATCAAACCAATATCAATTTTCAATATAGCCTAGCATCAACCTTCATCTTAGTACCTTAATCTATTTTTAAGTTAAAATAATTATAGGCATACAAAGAGTGTCCGCGCATCCTTAAAAAGTCTTAAATTCATGTTTATAAATTTAAGGCCTTAAAAAGTCTTAAATTCGTTACAAATGTCAAACGCTGGTCTTAAATACTGTAACTTAAGGTCTTAAATTTGACGGGGCAGGACCTTATTTTTTTATTTTTCTCGTGGGACGTTTCAGGAAGGACATGTAGAGGGGCCTCTTTCTTGCTAGCTGCATATTATAAACGATAATCTGCATGCTTGCTAGCTAGTCTGCGACAATGGTTAGGTGCAAATTTAAGGACAGTTGGCTGGAAGAAGTCAGTTTCCGAAGTTGGCTCGCATCTGTTGCCAACCCCCACCATCGCGTGTTGTAGGTCTTAAATTTCATTCAAGTTGGTATTAAAAAGGTCTTAAAAGATACCCAACACAAGGTACTTAAAAAAATAATAATTAGGGAACATATTAGGAATTGTCTTTACTCTTTTTACTTTTACTTCTCCTTAACACGTGTGTGTGTGTGTGTGTGTGTGTGTGTGTGTGTGTGTGTGTGTGTGTGTGTGTTGTGTGTGTGTTGTGTGTGTGTGTGTGTGTGTGGTGTGTGTGTGTGTGTGTGTGTGTGTGTGTTGTGTGTAAGGAGAGGGAGGGGAAAGGGCTGGACCTGAGCCTGGGCCTGGTGGTCACCCCTTTGAGTTGCACAGGATGCAGCAGCAGACATATCGGATCAACCGGAACTTCGTGACACACATGGCAAAGCTGGTCCCAGTGAACCATTTTAGTTGCACTACGTGAAAATTGTTTGGCTTTGTTTTTTGGCTATTCCATCCTGATAACCGGTTACAAGCATTGCTTGAAAACAAAAGTGTTTCATAGAATCCACAGAATGCTATGCCGTGCTCATGGGAAATGCTCGCTGGAATGTGAGTTATCATGAGGTGTCAAAAGTGGTGCCTGTGGATGTAATGTTTGATGTGATATTCACATGCATTTGTGGATTGATCAGCACATGTTGGAAATGTACTTATTTTGAAGATGAAAACGTGGCTTACACATCAACATATGTATTGTAATAGTAAGATGTGTGTTGTTCATTTGTAATATAGATCTTTGTTATTTGTACACGTTATTTTAAATAAAGATGTCTTTCAAAAAATCATGTACAAATCTTTCCTTTTTAGCAGGCTACTCCATCCTGATAACTGTTTCTTAACCCTAGACTGCAACAAAAACAAACACTTCTAAAACCTGCTCCAAAGCTTCAGTGGGGATTGGATGTTACTTAATTCTATGGTCATGGGTGGTTTGTTTCCTCATGATAGAAGAAGAAGTAGGTCACATTTGGTTATAGCTGTCCCACCACGTGATCAACAACACTATAGCTTGACTGCTCCACCCATCTTCCCCTTTACACACAAGGGCGTAGGCACACCCAGATGCAGCCAATGTCTTCACTGATTCTCTCCTGCAGTGCGTGCCTTCATGCCTGGTCAGTTCGTCTGCTGAGATGGATGTCAGGCCCGACAGACAGGGGGACTGGCAGTTGTTTACAGACAGACGTCGGGCAACTCTGAATTCAGGATGCAATCAGAGAGCTGTCGAAACTCAACTTTTAAGACAGCCACTTTACTGTGGACCCCCCCCCCCCCCATTTATGCCTGCTGGATGACTGGGGTCTGTTAGGTCAAAATGTTGACTAATAACTAACGTCACTGCATGGATTTTACCCTTTGGAGAATCTTTTGACACAGGAGTTTTTTCATTCCTTCTTTTGAATCTTTCTTTCATGGTTGTAAAAATATGACAGGCATTTTGTGCCATGTGCGTGTATCTGTCAGAGTAATTGTCTTTTCAATTTGCCTTTGACACTGTGACATTTGAGAAGGGATAGATGAAAGCGTGAAGAAAGAACAACATATGTCTGGAAGTTTGACAATAATATCTCAGCGCTCTGAGCCTGTGTTCTCCCACTCCCACATCATCTCAACTCATTCCACAAAGTCAACACAGCTTGTGACAAGGAAAAATCTTACACTGTACCAGCTGACACCACATGTGTGTGTGTGTGTCTCTGTCTGTGCGTCTTTACGCTTGTGTGTGTGTGTGTGTCAGTAAGATCATAGGTACTGGTGTGCTTAAAGGTGGCAGCATGTGACTGATGGTGGTTTTGAATATGGCGGAATGAGAGACATTCGAATGACAGAGACTCACAGATCTCAGTCGTGTTTGAGATCTACATCATTGTTCCACTTATTGACAATCAGGATGTTTCTTTTTTTGTATTTCAATTGGCACTCTATGAATGTCATTTCCATGACATTCATAGTATTGCAAATGCAACGGTTGTCCACAGTGGTTAATGGGCTCAATGAGTATTGTGATGCGTCATTTGGCGATAGATAGACATAACGGACATCAATTTACACAGTATTTACATAGCATATAGTAGGGCATCTGGCTCATAGCTTGCCTAAAGTTTCAGGCCCCTGGGAATGCTGATATCATGCATTTTGCAAAGATAGTAATTGTCTTTACTATTTGTATTACAAATGTGTTTCCCAGATCAATGGTCAGCTGTTATTGATGCAAGGGAAAAAAAATTCTCCACCCAGTGATTCATACGAGATGTTGCATTGGAATGTGAATTATCTACGGCAAAATCCACTGATTGCCATCAACGTGGCCTGTTCAAACTGACTCCCAGAGTGTGAGATCATGGTTTTCAAGATGTTGAGGAACTGGATAAGGAATGAAACTAACAACAGGTACAAAGTATAGTATTTGTTTGTATTTATATATATCTATACATGCATCTAATACAACTATGACTTATTCTACCTGTCTGTGTGTGTGTGTGTGTGTGTGTGCGTGTGCGTGTTTGTGCTTGCATGCATGCATGTGTGTGTTCTTACCTTGATTTAATATAAAAAAATAGATATATTTACAGTCAAAATTAAATATATCATCTGTCATGAACTTGATAATTCCAACGGCTAAATGGATCATTCTTTGCTCCGATTGCTTGTTGGATCTGGTGATAATGTGTTGCTCTGTGTTGTCTATTTATCTAACAGTCCCGGCTGGTCTCTGAGGTAAATATGCCTGTGTGTGTGTGTGTGTGTGTGTGTGTGTGTGTGTGTGTGTGTGTGTGTGTGTGTTGGTGTTGTGTTGGTGTGTGTGTGTGTGTGTGTGTAGTGTGTGTGTGTGTGTAGTGTGTGTGTGTGTGTGTGTGTGTGTGTGTGTGTAGGTGTGTGTAGGTGTGTGTGTGTATGCGTGTGTGTTTGTGTGTCCATGTGTATGTGTGTTTGCACGTTTGCATGTTTTTTTGTGTGCATATGTGTGTTTGAGTGTGCTCAGTTTGAGCATGCGGGAGAAGCACTACTATGAAGGTATTATTGTAGCAAAAGTCTTTAGCACCAGTACCTGCAGATTTTGTATGAGTACACTAAAGTCACAAATGTGTAACAGTAAATTTGAAGTCGTAAATATTTTTTATACCATTGTAAACACAAAATAGGGTCTACAAATTTACAAGTCTGTGTTACAGCTGCTCGTATCCTACAACGCAGAAGTAAGCATCTGATTCGGCAGTTAAGGAATAGGTGAAGGGATTCTTAACAAGTGTATGAAGCGAGTGATTCTTCGTTGTTTAACCTCTTCAGTCGCGGTAAAGCCACTTTAATTGGTCTAGATTATCTAAGAGAGTCTAAACAGTCTTTAAAACACAGTTTACAATTTGTTACCTTTATTTGATTAGTTGAAATACCATAAAGCTTTTTTGCATCTGGACCATCTTAGAACTGGTCCTGATTGAAAAACACTACACCCTAGACTCTTCAAATCTGGACTAGAGTCTCACAGGGAGGCTACACATGATATAAAACATAGTTTCAGATTTGTGAAACCTTTTTCCTATTTGTGAAAATGCAATAAAGACACATTTCAATGATTTTTTTGGGGTCCAGACCGCATTTGAGTTGGTCGTGATTGAGAACCACTACACCTACATTCTTCAAATCTGGACTACATTATCA
The DNA here is from genome assembly GCA_900291075.1 of Melanogrammus aeglefinus. Taxonomy (NCBI): domain Eukaryota; kingdom Metazoa; phylum Chordata; class Actinopteri; order Gadiformes; family Gadidae; genus Melanogrammus; species Melanogrammus aeglefinus. Next base: position 34,899 of record OLKM01000115.1, on the reverse strand, counting down.
CAGTGAGGCTATGATTAAAAACATAGTCTCAGATTTGTGGAACCTTTTCTCTATTTGTGAAAATGCAATAAAGACACATTTCAATGCTTGTTTGGGGTCCAGACCGCATTAGAGCTGGTCCTGATTGAAAACCACTACACCTAGACTCTTCAAATCTGGACTACATTATCACAGGGAGGCTATACATTATATAAAACATTGATTCAGATTTGTGAAACTTTTTTTATATTTGTGAAAATGCAATAGCGCCATTTTGCCATCTTAATTGGAGGTAATTAACGTCACGTGTTGTAACTGATTCATGCTTGAAAGGTCAATATTCATATTTAAATGTGTCATTATTATTTTTAAATGGCTAACTGTTTGTTTTCTAAATAGCAGTTCTGAAATATATTTTATGAAGGCCAACTTAAATGAGCTGGTCAAATTGTGTATCGTTTTGGTCACATAGTGTTCACCTGCAGATAACAAAAAGCTGGCGGTGCTGAAGAGAGGATGGAAAAATGACTCTCCTGAACATTGACATCAAGGCGCACACGGTATGTTTGTTAATTTCTTTTATATTCTTTGTATTTCTGTTTATGTTTTTATTTCGTTTTTCCCAGTGACGTTGCTGGAACCAAAAAAACGAAGAAAAAAACCTTAATCTGACATAATACGTTTGGGAGCAGTTACCACCCTATCAAACTCGTCTTCCTACCTATACATCTGCGTTCAGGTAAGAGCAGAGCGCCACCAAATGCCCACACAGTGAAACACAGTGGCTCACACAGAGATATTACAGAAATTCTGTTTCATGAGATAAAGAAATGGGCTTACGGGAGTCTTTCATACGCCGTTGTTCACAATTAATTCCACCAGCTCTTCATTCTGAATGCGCCTTGCTTCAACAGCTTCTGCTGCTTTTCCTAAAGCAGAAGATTTGCATTGGTTTGTATGGGAGGTTTATTGATGGCATACAGGACTTCATTATTTTGAGAAGTTAAGGCTTTCTTTTTCCTGAATTAGTTTTTCAAACTTACTCTGATCATAACAATGTGGCCAAACACGGGAGTTTTTTTTTGGATGGTCATCTCTTTGATGACAGTATCTCCTCTTCCGGGATTCTTGCCTTTTTCAAGGCCATCATATAAATATAGCCTCACTGTGATAATGTAGTCCAGATTTGAAGAGTCTAGGTGTAGTGGTTTTCAATCAGGACCAACTCTAATGTGGTCTGGACCCAAAGAAAAAGCGTTGAAATGTGTTCTTATTGCATTTTCACAAATAGAAAAAAGGTTTTACAAATCTGAAACTTTGTTTTATATAATGTATAGCCTCCCTGTGATAATCTACTCAAGATTTGAAGAGTCTAGGTGTAGTGGTTGTCAATCAGGACCAGTTCTAATGTGGTCTGGACCACAAAAAAGCGTTGAAATGTCTTTATTGCATTTTCACAAATAGAAAAAAGGTTTCACAAATCTGAAACTATGTTTTTAATCATGTATAGCCTCACTGTGAGTGTTGGTGTAGTGGTTTCATAATCTGAGAACATGCCCATGTGTGCATTCGTAAATGTGAACTAATGCATCAGAAGTTGCACATCTGTGAATAATGTCCTCACAAATAAAATGATATAGAACGCTATGTTGATTCAGCATTTTAATGAGCCAGCACAAGTCCATCATTACAACTGGATGCTCGAATCTGCTCCTGCAAGTCTGTTGGTTTTTTTGCAGGTAGTTTTGCAACACGTCTAGTGGTACCAGACTGATAGATATAACAGAGTTGCGACACTTCCATTGGACTCCGTTGTAGCATTTTTTGCATGGACGTATTATAGATATTATACATACCATTGTGCCACAATAGCTTGTACCACATAGACGTGTTGCAAAAGTATCTGCAAGAAAAACAGCTAAGACTCGTAGCAGCTGATTCGAGCTGTTGTATAACCGATGGACTTGTGCTACATTTGGGTTTACGAATGCACACATTTTGTGCATGTTCTCCGATTATAACTGCGCTGCAATGATTGTAGCTAAAGTGTCAAGCGCATGACTCTTTGAAGTTGTGATGCACAGGATAGGATTGGTGCACCTGTAAGACAGACTTGTGAACTCGACGTAGATCCTTTGGGTTTACAATGGTAGAAAAAATATTTACGACTTCAAATGTACTGTTACACATTTGTGACTTTAGAGTACACATGCAAAATAAATATTTACGACTTAAAATTTACTGTTCCACATTTGTGACTTTAGTGTAGCCTACGCATACAAAATCTGCAGGTACAGGTGCAAAATACTTTTGCTACAATATACCTTCATACTCTGGGGTTGGTGGAAACTCACACCCGCTCACCAGACACACACACACACACACACACACACGCACACACACACACACACACACACACACACACACACACACACACACACACACACACACACACACACACACACACACACACACACACACACACACACACACACATACCCACCCACGTGTGCACGCATACGCACATACGCGTGCACGCATACGCACACACATATACACACGTATGCACGTACACATTTCTGAGACAAGTCCGCACCCCATGTGATTGCAAGTGTCAGCAAGTAAAGTCTAAGTGAGGTTCTATTTTCTGAGCCCTTCTCATCGTTTTTCTATTGGTTGAGATCTGCAACCTTTATGGATAAATGTAGTGTGAGTGAGCTAAGGTTTGAATGCGAACAGAATGCGAACTGGATCAGAAAGTGTTGGAAATATAATTATGTTGTTTAAGATGATAACGTGGCTTACACTTAAACATAGATAATTTAATAGTAAGATGCATGTTGTTCAATTGTAATATAGATCTTTGTTAATTGTACACGTTATTTTAAATAAAGATGTCTTTCAAATAATCATTTACAAATCATTCCTTGTTATGCACAGTAAGTAAGAGTACTGTCACTCTCCCTGTGTATACGCACAGGGAGAGTGCCTGGACGCGTGCCATTACATCCACAGGCACTACATTTTATTGGAATCTAAACGAACAAGACATATTTTGGCTCATTAGGCACAAAACTAAACAAAAGTATATGCCATCAATAAAAAAGGTTTTATCTTTGCCTTGAAATACTTACAGTACTTTGATAATGTACAGAACCACAGAATAAACATCTAGAATCATTGTTCATTATGTAAACTGCTGTACAGATTATGTTATTTTAATTGGTAACACTATACAATAAGGGTACATTAATTAACCATAAACTTCAATTAATGCTGTTCGAAGCATTACCATTTAATTAAGATTTAATGTATGTCATGTTTACTAATGGTGTTGATGTTGCCAAAGGTATTCATGGGTATTTCATTTGGCTAGGGTTAACCCTGACCGACACCCCTATGCTAAAGCTATATAATAATGCTCATTACTGCTTTAACTAATATTAATTAATTGTATTGTAGTTAATGTAACCTTATTGTTAAGAGTTTCCCTTTCATTTGTGATTGATGGTCTGAGTATAAGTGAGGTTAAGCAAGGTGTATTATACATACATTACTCCAGCCGATGAATGCTTTGTACACACTTCATTGAGCCTTTCCATTTGTAAACAATTGCATAGTTTAAAACTTTAAATGGGATGCATAGCTAGATTTATTTTAAATAGGATGCATTTCAATGCATGCCAGGCACTTTTTAGATTTTTCCAATACCACTGATCAGAGCTGTATGTATTGGTTATGGAAATGTGTGTAAAAGGACTTAGGCCTTCACCCTTCCAGCTGAGGTTCCCTCAGAAACCAGTCAGGCTTTAGATCGTCTTTCCTTTAGGAGATAGAGGGTGGGTCTTGGGTTCTATGAGGGCCCAGTGCCTGATGCAGCATTTCCTCTGTCTCCCCTCCAGTCCAGGTAGGAGAAGTAAGCGCTAGCGCCATAGGCTACGGTCGTCACCGCCCCAAAGAACTGAGAGGGGAGAGAGAGAGAGGCCACAAGATGAAGGACGTGAGTATCAGGTACAATGTTTGACATTTAAGAATACAAATAAAAAAGCCCTTCGCAACCTCTTCACAAGTAGATGGATGATGAGATAATAGTCACATGTTTACTTATTTAAAAGGTAGATGGTACAGTAGGCAGCTGTTGGGGCTATGTTTTCACCAGTCTTTTTTTTTAATATATAGTTGGTCAAGTTGTAAACGGATAAGAACTCTACACATCGGCATGGATAAACCACCAACCATTCTCTCTTTATTTATTTCTCTCGCTTTCTCTCTCAAACTCTTTCTCTTGTGTGTTACACACAAGTCACAAAACATGCAACATAAGTTCAGTTCTTCAGTTTTCTCCTTAGAAAAACTGTTGTATTAAGTTGTGAGTGGTTGGTAATAAGTTGTTACGGTTTCACAGCCTTTGAATCTTGAAATAGCTGTATCCTTCCTCTCTCTTATTGTAAGTCTTAAGTTTGTGAAACTGCCACCGTTTTCATGCAAGCAGCATAATTAGAACATAGCCCAACAGCCAGCTTTGTCAGTAGATTGGAGGTTGCATGTTTGGATGTTTCAATGTCTAAAATACCCTGACCACTTCCAGCAAGGTGTTTCCTATGAAGTAACACTTTTCATAGTAACATCGTTGCTACACAGACCCTGGCGCCCTGGCATTTCTTCTACTTTCAAAGACAACCATTAGACACAAATTATCAATAAGTCTAAATAATATGCCTTAAGTGTGTGACACTTTTCTATGTACAGCCCGTAATAAGCACACACATAGCCCAACAGTAGCAATAGCAGCCTCATCAGTAGATTTCAAGTTTAATGCTTGAATGTTTCACTTTCTAAAATGTATTTTTGCCAGAAAAAATAAAATATGAGTAAGTAAGTCATAAAATATGACTTACAGAATCGTCTGAGACCCAGGCTACATAACAGGCAGCTGTGGATAATACAACAGTGAAATATAAAAACGGATGCGTGGCTGTGTACTTTTCAATACTTCCTCATCCCCTCTTGCAAAGTGTTGCTTCTTTAGTTACACCTTCACTACACAGACCTTTGCCCTGGCTCTTTTCACACACACACACACACACACACACACACACACACACACACACACACACACACACACACACACACACACACACACACACACACACACACACACACACACACACACACACACACACACACACACACACACACACACACACACACACAGAGAGAGAGAGAGAGATTGTTTAGGAGGGGGAAATTTGTAGGTCTTATCTGCCTTACTGCAGCGGCTCCAAAATGTCCATGAGGGAAAACGTTGAATCGATATGGGTGGACCGACGCTGCATTGGCCAGGAATGCCGTCAGGCACAGGATAGCGGCTACAGCGTGGTACGACATCACCTGTGAGAAATGATCAAACAATTTGCTTTAAATATCCAAACACACCCATGACATGTTGAATGTCCATGAGACAGAAGACACAGAATGAGACGCAACCCACAGCACAAGCGATGAGAGAGAAAACCTGAGACAGAAGACATGGGCGATGAGCCTCTAATTAGGTGTAATTTGTTTATTTTCATCATGGATCTTACTCCGTATCAGAGTTTGGCCCAGTGAAGGATACTTTCGATTTTGGTCCCTGTTCTTTTTGTTTTATCTCTGAGAGCAACATATTTAGAAAAGTAGCGGCTAGGAGATGGAGAATGAGAAGACAGAGGACACAAACACGAGAATAAGAGACAAAACATAAAACACAGCACACACAACATGAGACACAAGATATACAATAGGGGACATGAGAAAAGACACAAAGCATGAGACAGACATGTGGGGGCGTATACCGTCAGTGGCCAGGGCACAGAGACGAGTTTACTCTGGAACCCGAAGAGGATCAGGCAGAAGAGCAGGGTGGTGAGTAGCCACAGGGTGACGGCCACGAACATTACCCAGCCGTACACTGACAGTGCCCAAATGTAGGCGCCGGCTATCAGCGTCCACTGGAGCAGGCCTGACACCTGGTGAGGTGGAGGAGAGTTGGAAGGGTGGGGGCAGAGGTTTTGAGGCTTGTTGAGGCTCTAAGGATCAATATGGGATGTTACATGTCTCCTCCAACACACGCGCACGCACGCACGCACGCACGCACGCACGCACGCACGCACGCACGCACGCACGCACGCACGCACGCACGCACGCACGCACGCACGCACGCACGCACGCACACACACACACAAACCGACACAAAGGCAGGTAGTTGCGCTGACCTTTACAAGACCCCAATCTTTTACAGACGCTCAGTATCCTATATTTAGATATTTATAGCCTAACTTCTAGCTCCACGTGCCCTACAGTAATTCTGTATCATGCATTTTGCTACATCTAGCTTAAAGTGTCCTACATCTAGCTTGCTGTATGCCACATCTTAGGTACCTCCAACATCTAGATGTATCCTACATCTAGCTATACACATTCTACACCTAGCTCCACGTGTCCTACAGTTAGATCCATGTGTCCTAAATCTAGTTCCATGTAACCTACATCTAGCTCTCTTTATCTTAGGTCTTGCCCTCTTCATTAGGGCCTTCTTGGATACGATAGTCTTGTTCCCTTTACTGCATTACAGAGCAATTAATGGCATACCTTAGAGGGGTGTGAGAACAAACAGAGAGGGCCTCAAGGGAGCAAAGATCTACCTGTCGCTAAGCTACTCACGTGACCGAGCAATCTACTTCTGCACCAGCTGCCTTCTCAAACGGATGGGGTGACTCAGAATATAAAAAAGCTTCTATCCTACAAACTTAAAGTAGTCAAGACCTTTCTCTGAAGTATATTTGCATTGGAGATCGTTTTTGAACTTTAATCTGGCTTCTTTACTTCTTTACTTCTTTTTCTTTTTTCTTTTACATATTAAGCTGTAAGGAGAGTAAGCTGAAAGTAACACAAAACAGACTAATACCATGCAGAGCGGCAGGGGGCAGAGGAAAGATGCAGGCTAGTAACATGTAGACAATCACATTTTTGAGATGAAGTCACTCACTATTTCCACCAACATGAGAATAGCAGGGATGCTTCTGATAAAGGATAGGTCCATCCTAATGGTTACGCCAGCAGCCAACCCCCGCAGACTGTTTCCCCCCTTCTGGCCGCCGTCTGACTGAGGTGCACTAGTCTCTGTGGTCACCTTGGATGGGAACTCGGCCATCTCTGCAAGTGTGTATCTTTGCCCAAATAATTCCAACAAACGGAGATAATCTTCTTTGTAGATGGGAAACACTCCTCAGGTTAAAGTAACCCTTCTGTCAAAAATTCTGCTTTTCTTCCCCAACTCTGTATGAATGGATTTAGAGAAGTCAATACTTCCAAGGGAAGCTAAACGTTAAAAAGAAAAAAAACACCCCTTTGACCAAATCACATCCGAATGAGCACACAATCGAAAGTCGATTGGGAAAGTTGAGAAGGTTCCTGTTGAGATCAAGGTCTGGTCGAAGTATCCTCTATCCAGGTAGACGAGCACAATTCATTTGAGTTTATATAGAAAACCCTAAGAAGTAGTGCACAGGTCAATAGCTGCACCTCTCAGTGTCAGGTGCTTTATCAAAGGTTGTGGGAGATTCCTCTGTCTCTGTTTTCCCCTAGTGCTGTTTTTCTACTATCCCGCCCCTGATAAGGCCGTAGAGGCTGTGTGCTGAAGTCCTGAGTAATACATTAAAGTTGAGTGTGTATGTGGGGAAGGCGGGGGGAATATGGGTTGCACTCACGTTGCATGACACAAGACATACAACCAGATTCAGTGCCTGACAGTGCTGCCTTAGTTACAGTGTCTGGTACTTATGGACACTGCTACATACCCGTTTAGGAAACAGGGATACCGTTTATTGAACCTCAAACAATATTACAATTATCAGGGGTTATTATCAGCAGTTGGCCTCAATTAAAAGAGGACAAATTGTAATGTAAAGCTTCGATTTCATTTTTGCATTGAGAAGCTGATTTGAAAGAATTCATTTAGCTGAAACTAAGCCTCCTGATAAAAATGTTGTCTTTTAATATACTTTAGACAATATTGACACAATATTATTTACAAGAATGTTCAATATGGCAACTAAATTAAATGGAAAATGCAATGTCAGAAGTGGGATTCGAACCCACGCCTCCAGAGGAGACTGCGACCTGAACGCAGCGCCTTAGACCGCTCGGCCATCCTGACTTGTAGCACGTTCAGCGCTAAATGTAAATTGGTTTATATTTAGTAAAGTGGTTATACTTCCGCTGCTTGATTTAGTAGGTAAAATGTCCAGTGCTGGACCATGCGGGGCAATTTGAACACTTAACAAACAGCAAATGCAAAAAGGCATACAAAATGAATCGACGACAACGCACAATTATAAAGTTTTCTCGGGAACGTAAACGGATATGGCGCTTTATATAGCTACTTATTTCCCAATATAAATGTTCTATCATAACTATGGTTCTTGGTTCTATACATCCATACATCGTATGCAAAAGGTCCATGTACTCATGCATCGATGCATCTTATCCACTGACTTAGTCAACAAATGTGACACTGCCCCCTAGCGCATCCAAATCGGTAACATCCACAGGGGGTTCTATAACTCACATTCAAATTTAAACGCCAATGTTTTGCTAAATCGGTCTGGATAACACTTCTCTAGAGTGAAACTGTAGAAAAGACCAAGAGTATGATTCTTTTTCAATTATGCAATTGGACAACCTTTTTTAGTCCAACAAATAACCTTTTACTCAAGTTTGTGCTATATAGAACCATTAATTATATGGTTATATGAAAAAACAATTATGGTTACTTGGGATGAGGCCATAGGAGAACCATTTTGAGTTCCACAAAATGGGTGTTCTTTGAAAAACCAACCACATACATACCATACAGCAGGGGTTGGCAATTACGTTTGGACGTGGGCCAATTTTTTTTCAGACAATGGCATCGCGGGCCATAGCTTTTTTTTTTGGGGGGGGGTCTACTATTTAAATTATTATTTATTTTATTATATTAAAATAAAATAAACATCATCTAACTTTTAAAACGCATTTAATTTAATTCCATTAAAACGTTTATTTGCTTATATTCGCTGGTTTTATGCCGCCTGCTGCATCTCGTGTCGTCTCTCATGAAACAGGCGCTTGCCTAGTTGCCTAGCAACCTGCCGTATACAAATATTCTTTTAGATGACGTGTAAAAATGATGAGCTGAACATTGCTATGCTAGTTATCGATGCAAAATGTCGTTGTCGAAAGCCTTGAAAAGAAAAATTGATTCAGAATGCAGGACCTACAAAGAAGAATGGAAGCAGAGGTATGCGTTTATCCTGCCTGCATTTATTAATGCCAAGCCTACATGTCTCATTTGCAACGAGGCTGTTGCCGTTTGCAAAGAATATAACATCAGAAGACACCATGAGACAAAACATGGCCAGTTCAAAAACGCGTATCCTCCTGGGACAGAGGTGCGAACGAATAAAATTAAAGCATTGGAGGCTGGATATGCACACAGCAACAAAATACTTGTCAGGTCATTCACCGAGCAGCAGAGGGTTACAAGTGCGTCCCTTAAAGCAGCATGGGTTCTTACCCGTCACAACAAACCATTTACGGACGCAGAGGTTTTTAAGGAAGTGATGGTGGCTGTTTTGGAGGAGCTGGCTACAGATAAGTCAATGGATGGAATGATTGCCTCAGTGAAACAAATGCCGCTCTCAGCGAGGTCAGCATCCCGACGCATAGAGAGCCTATCTGACGATGTGCACGGATCAATTATGAGTGGCCTGAGTCAGGCCAACTACTTTTCCGTTGCCATTGACGAGAGTACAGACAACACTGATATCAGTCAGATGTGCATATACGTGCGGTATTTTGATGGGAAGGAGTTCAGGGAGGAGTTGTTGGCTCTAATTCCATTAGAAGGGAACACCACTGGGGATGTTATGTTTGCCAAAGTGGAGGAATTGATTAAACAACATGCACTACCAATTGAGAAAATAAACCTCATCGTGACAGACGGTGCACCTGCCATGGTTGGTTGCCACAGAGGTCTGGTGGCCCGATTGAAGGAGATAGCACCACAAATGCACGCACTACATTGCCTAATTCACCAGAGTGTCCTGTGCGCCAGACTCAGTGGCGAGCTGAAGAGTGTCATGGATAAAGTGATGAGAGTCATTAATTTTGTCCGGGGTGCATCAAGCACACAGCACCGTCTTTTTCGCCAACTTGTTGCTGAGTCAGAGGCCTGCTACGAAGATCTGCTACTTCACAATGACGTGCACTGGTTAAGTAAAGAAGCAGGCACTGGAGCGCTTCTGTGCGCTACTAGATCAAGTGAAAACCTTCCTGCGAATGAGCAAGATGCGTGCTTCAAACGATCACCTGGCCTTCCTAGAAGGTGAAATGTCCATCTCAAACATCGCGTTTTTAACTGATATTTTTGGCCATCTTAACCAGCTGAACCTGCAACTACAAGGGAGAGGGAAAACCATTGTGGACATGATCGAGAATATGGATTCGTTTACAAGGAAGCTGGAGTTGTTCCAGTCTGATCTAGCAAGTGGAAGGCTCTTGCACTTTGCAACATTAAAATCACAGGGAGGGGGGCGAGTGACAGGAATTATGACTGAATTCCTTGACAAGCTACGGGACAACTTTCAGTCGCGGTTCCGAGACTACTGTGTCCCAAGGGAAAGGGAAATTGTTGGCTTTGTCCGCGACCCATTGTCCACGCGAAGCGAGGAATTCTCCTCACTGGCCAAAACAACCATGAGCTCGTTGGACGAGGCAACGCTTCAGTTGGAGCTCATCGATTTCCAGTCAAGCTCCCTCGTCCGTGATGCGTTTAGTGCGCATTCCGTGGAGGATTTCTGGATCGGATGCTCAGAAGAGTACATGAGTATCAAGAAACTTGCCCTTTATGTGCTGACGATGTTTCCATCTACCTACGTGTGAGTCAAGCTTTTCGTCAATGAATGCAATCAAGACACACGAGAGGAACCGTCTGACCAATGCAAGCTTGGAGAACTGCTTGAGGATAAAAGTGACATCCCTGTCGCCCGACATCCACAAAATTGTGACCGAAGGGAGGAGCCACTTTTCCCATTAAGTGAGTAGCCTACTGGCCTTTTTAAATAGTAGGCCTAAAAAAAATGCCCAGTTATATTGTTTGATCTTATTTAAATTGTAAATTCCCTTTTTTCTGTCTTTATTCAGGAGCAGCGCAGATCCTTCTCCCACGCGGACAATGTGCATTCATCTTTCACTTTCTTTAAGTTTTATTTTAATTGGGCCATTTCACATTTGAGCAGACCTTGTTATGTTGTTAATTTAACGAAACGTAGACTATTTTTTACCTTGCCCACTGGAGGAGGGAGACAGGACACTTTTGGGTTTTTTTTGCACAAGATTACGCGCACTGGCGTGCCAATACCGTTCCGACCTGTGCGTCATGGATAACTGCACAGATGTTCCACCTGTTGTTTTGTTACTTTAGGACTATCATCTATACCTCAATAAATGTTTCGAAATTGATGGGATTGCTGTATGCCTTTTTTTTTCTTTTTAAAAATATGGGGTTGAATTTTTTTTTTTTTTAATTATTATTATTATTTTTTTTTACATCAAATTAACGTCATCTCGTGGGCCAGACAGAATAGATGGCGGGCCAAAAATGGCCCGCGGGCCCCTATTTGCCGACCCCTGCCATACAGTGACAATATGGGGAAGCAAATAACAATATGAGCAATAATGCTGAAACCTAAGAATGATGCAATATTCAAACTCATTTTCTTCCCCTCCCTCATCGCTTCCGGTTTGTATTATGTAGATAACCCAAAATCCCAGGGAGGATGTGAAAATAGGGATGCTAGGTGGGTGTGTTCAGAAAGTTATGTCCAAGGTCAAGAGGTCAAGTTGTGTGTGTGTCTGGAGGTGGGCTGAGAGCAGTTCAGTTCTGTATAAATACAGCGGCTTGATCAGAAGTAGGTTAGACCTGAACGCTGTAAACTTGGAGCAGTGTATGAGCAACTCTTCGGAAGAATTAAGCAAAGATAATGGCCCACACAAACCGTGAGTAGCTTTCTAACATTGGTTTTCATGTCACGTTTTCCTCGCCTGTCCTTTGAATCAATTACTCTCTCTCTCTCTCTCTCTCTCTCTCTCTCTCTCTCTCTCTCTCTCTCTCTCTCTCTCTCTCCTCTCTCTCTCTCTCTTCTCTCTCTCTCTCTCTCTCTCTCTCTCTCTCTCTCTCTCTCTCCTTCTTCTGCCTGGTTTCTCTCTCTCTGAGAGAGGACTGTTTTGCACAGCTTCTTTCTTGTGCTTCCTTTCTGTAGTTGAAGAGAGGCGAGTTTGGCAATGTGGTGCAGCCTTATCTTATGAAACCCCGACACAACCAATGAGAGCACGTCCGAATGGTGGTTGTCGATGCCAAAATGTGTCTCCTCAATGTGTTCCCCAAGCAGAAATATATCCTCTGTTCCAATCTCCCCTCGGACGATGTGTAGGACTGTTGACACTTTAGGAGCTTGAGCTTGCATTGTTGAAGCTTGGCGGATCACCCTCTCTGCAGCTCTCAGCACCTTATAATAATAATAATCTAAGTCATTGCTTATGGAAAATGATTTATCAAGTATCAATTCATAGCCGGGTGAACACATAGCCTAGTTCAACAGTAATCCCAGGATTACCCCATTCCAGGTGTCAGGTGTGGCAGGACCTTTTCCTGTTAATATCACGCATTTTGTCCCACACATTTCACGAAGGTAGGCTACACAAAAGGGGTTGGAAAGCTAGACTAGCTATACTGTGTATAGCCACTGTCCATTTGATTGCCTAGTTAGTTAACATATATTAGCCTCCCTACACAATCTGGACTGTGGTCCTCACTTTTATCCCTATTGGCTTTTACAATCTTTATCATCATCATCATTTATTTATTCAATTATTTTTTCATTTCATTGACAAGCAATTATATTATGGTCATATTCTTGTTTATTAGCCTAGCTGGCTACGATTTCAGTAGTACTATCGAAGACAAAAATACTGGTAATATTCCTTTCACAAAATACTGTAGCGTTTGCGGCCCGACACTGCGGGGGGCTAACTAGCCAAATAAGGAGGACACGGAGTAACTGGTGTTTAACTGGAGAACCAGGCTTTATTATCCTTTCTGTACAAAACTAACCACGAGGTTTTTAAGGACTGCCCAAGACCAACTGGCGATACTGAACCCCGCAATTCTGTGTTTGGTGCAACCAGCACTGGACCCTTACATAAGGCCTGTTTCAGCTCGTGGAAGGCTGCATTCTGTTGTGGTCCCCATTCGTACGGTGTGTCTTTGCGCATTAAGATGAACATGGGGGCAGCTACAGTAGAGAACCCAGCCACAAAGCGCCTGTAATAGGATGCGAGTCCTAAGAACGATCTCAGCTGGTGGATGTCAGTGGGGGTAGGCCAATCCCTGATGGCTGCTACCTTATCTGGTTCTGTCGTGATGCCAGCTCCACTGATCCTGTGGCCCAAGAAGGAGACCTCTTGCCGTAGGAAGCTGCACTTCCCTGGATGAAGCTTCAGGCCTGCGCGCTTAATCTGCTCCAGTGTCTCCATCAGGCTCCCAAATGCCGAGTCAAAACATGGTCCATGGACAAGGAGATCATCCAGGTAGACAAGGCAGCGTTCAGGGGGCATATCCACAAGGACCTTTTCCATCAGCCGTTCAAATGTGGCCGGGGCGTTGCATAGCCCGAATGGCATGGTGGTGAACTGCCACAGGCCACGTCCCGTGGTGAAGGCGGTCTTGGCTTTGTCCTCTGGGGCCATGGCCACCTGCCAATACCCACTCTGGAGGTCCAATGAGGAGAACCATGCTGAACCAGCCACGTGATCAAGGGACTCGTCTATCCGCGGCAGTGGGTAGGAGTCCTTTACAGTTCTGTCATTCAGTGGCCGGTAGTCGACGCAATACCTTGAGCTTCTGTCCTTCTTAGGAACCATTACGACTGGTGACACCCACGGACTATCCGATGGCTCAATAATGCCAGCATCCCTCATCTCTTGTATCATCAGCAGCAGCTTGGCGGGCTTTGGGCAATCGTCTAGGCCGCTGGCGGATTGGCTGGGCATCCCCTGTTTTAATAAAATGTTGGACCAAATGTGTTTGGCCAACGGCGTTGGGGCCAGTGGCAAAACTGTGTCGATACTCGTACAGGAGGTTCCATAATCTATTCTGTTGCTCAGAGTTTAGGCCTTCCCGACTGTTTTCCCAGATGCCTCGGACAGTTTTACCGGCTGCTGACTCCTTCCACAGAGATGGGGACCGCACTTGCAATCTGTATGACAGCATGGGGATGTGACTGGGCACATGCGTCTGGTTCTGGAGGTATGAAGTCATCAGACAGTGGAAGAGGGCTTTCTGCAAAAGGGGCCTCCCATTGTGGAGGACATGGTGGGTCCCCCTCACCAACCTTGTTGGCCGTTTCAGAAGTGTGGGGATCATTAAGGAAGGGAATGGACGTCCCGTCTTTGAACGTTACAGTACATGCTCCGAAATCTAGCGAAATCCCTGCCGCACACAGAAAGTCCATTCCCAGTAAACAGTCCTCTTTTATTACAGCGACCCAGACTGGCGACCCGAAGAGGATCAGGCAGAAGAGCAGGGTGGTGAGTAGCCACAGGGTGACGGCCACGAACATTACCCAGCCGTACACTGACAGTGCCCAAATGTAGGCGCCGGCTGTCAGCGTCCTCAGTCAGACTGCTGGCCGCCGTCTGACTGAGGCGCACTAGTCTCTGTGGTCACCTTGGATGGGAACTCGGCCATCTCTGCAAGTGTGCATCTTTGCCCAAATAATTCCAACAAACGGAGATAATCTTCTTTGTAGATGGGAAACACTCCTCAGGTTAAAGTAACCCTTCTGTCAAAAATTCTGCTTTTCTTCCCCAACTCTGTATGAATGGATTTAGAGAAGTCAATACTTCCAAGGGAAGCTAAACGTTAAAAAGAAAAAAAACACCCCTTTGACCAAATCACATCCGAATGAGCACACAATCGAAAGTCGATTGGGAAAGTTGAGAAGGTTCCTGTTGAGATCAAGGTCTGGTCGAAGTATCCTCTATCCAGGTAGACGAGCACAATTCATTTGAGTTTATATAGAAAACCCTAAGAAGTAGTGCACAGGTCAATAGCTGCACCTCTCAGTGTCAGGTGCTTTATCAAAGGTTGTGGGAGATTCCTCTGTCTCTGTTTTCCCCTAGTGCTGTTTTTCTACTATCCCGCCCCTGATAAGGCCCTAGAGGCTGTGTGCTGAAGTCCTGAGTAATACATTAAAGTTGAGTGTGTATGTGGGGAAGGCGGGGGGAATATGGGTTGCACTCACGTTGCATGACACAAGACATACAACCAGATTCAGTGCCTGACAGTGCTGCCTTAGTTACAGTGTCTGGTACTTATGGACACTGCTACATACCCGTTTAGGAAACAGGGATACCGTTTATTGAACCTCAAACAATATTACAATTATCAGGGGTTATTATCAGCAGTTGGCCTCAATTAAAAGAGGACAAATTGTAATGTAAAGCTTCGATTTCATTTTTGCATTGAGAAGCTGATTTGAAAGAATTCATTTAGCTGAAACTAAGCCTCCTGATAAAAATGTTGTCTTTTAATATACTTTAGACAATATTGACACAATATTATTTACAAGAATGTTCAATATGGCAACTAAATTAAATGGAAAATGCAATGTCAGAAGTGGGATTCGAACCCACGCCTCCAGAGGAGACTGCGACCTGAACGCAGCGCCTTAGACCGCTCGGCCATCCTGACTTGTAGCACGTTCAGCGCTAAATGTAAATTGGTTTATATTTAGTAAAGTGGTTATACTTCCGCTGCTTGATTTAGTAGGTAAAATGTCCAGTGCTGGACCATGCGGGGCAATTTGAACACTTAACAAACAGCAAATGCAAAAAGGCATACAAAATGAATCGACCGACCAACGCACAATTATAAAGTTTTCTCGGGAACGTAAACGGATATGGCGCTTTATATTAGCTAACTTAATTTCCCAATATAAATGTTCTATCATAACTATGGTTCTTGGTTCTATACATCCATACATCGTATGCAAAAGGTCCATGTAATCATGCATCGATGCATCTTATCCACTGACTTAGTCAACAAATGTGACACTGCCCCCTAGCGCATCCAAATCGGTAACATCCACAGGGGGTTCTATAACTCACATTCAAATTTAAACGCCAATGTTTTGCTAAATCGGTCTGGATAACACTTCTCTAGAGTGAAACTGTAGAAAAGACCAAGAGTATGATTCTTTTTCAATTATGCAATTGGACAACCTTTTTTAGTCCAACAAATAACCTTTTACTCAAGTTTGTGCTATATAGAACCATTAATTATATGGTTATATGAAAAAACAATTATGGTTACTTGGGATGAGGCCATAGGAGAACCATTTTGAGTTCCACAAAATGGGTGTTCTTTGAAAAACCAACCACATACATACCATACAGTGACGGTATGGGGAAGCAAATAACAATATGAGCAATAATGCTGAAACCTAAGAATGATGCAATATTCAAACTCATTTTCTTCCCCTCCCTCATCACTTCCGGTTTGTATTATGTAGATAACCCAAAATCCCAGGGAGGATGTGAAAATAGGGATGCTAGGTGGGTGTGTTCAGAAAGTTATGTCCAAGGTCAAGAGGTCAAGTTGTGTGTGTGTCTGGAGGTGGGCTGAGAGCAGTTCAGTTCTGTATAAATACAGCGGCTTGATCAGAAGTAGGTTAGACCTGAACGCTGTAAACTTGGAGCAGTGTATGAGCAACTCTTCGGAAGAATTAAGCAAAGATAATGGCCCACACAAACCGTGAGTAGCTTTCTAACATTGGTTTTCATGTCACGTTTTCCTCGCCTGTCCTTTGAATTCAATTATCTCTCTCTCTCTTCTCTCTCTCTCTCTCTCTCTCTCTCTCTCTCTCTCTCTCTCTCTCTCTCTCTCCTCTCTCTCTCTCTCTCTCTCTCTCTCTCTCTTCTCTCTCTCTCTCTCTCTCTCTCTCTCTCTCTCTCTCTCTCTCTCTCTCTCTCCTTCTTCTTCCTGGTTTCTCTCTCTCTGAGAGAGGACTGTTTTGCACAGCTTCTTTCTTGTGCTTCCTTTCTGTAGTTGAAGAGAGGCGAGTTTGGCAATGTGGTGCAGCCTTAGCTTATGAAACACCGACACAACCAATGAGAGCAAGTCCGAATGGTGGTTGTCGATGCCAAACTGTGTCTCCTCAATGTGTTCCCCAAGCAGAAATATATCCTCTGTTCCAATCTCCCCTCGGACGATGTGTAGGACTGTTGACACCTTAGGAGCTTGAGCTTGCATTGTTGAAGCTTGGCGGATCACCCTCTCTGCAGCTCTCAGCACCTTATAATAATAATAATCTAAGTCATTGCTTATGGAAAATGATTTATCAAGTATCAATTCATAGCCGGGTGAACACATAGCCTAGTTCAACAGTAATCCCAGGATTACCCCATTCCAGGTGTCAGGTGTGGCAGGACCTTTTCCTGTTTATATCACACATTTTGTCCCACACATTTCACGAAGGTAGGCTACACAAAAGGGGTTGGAAAGCTAGACTAGCTATACTGTGTATAGCCACTGTCCATTTGATTGCCTAGTTAGTTAACATATATTAGCCTCCCTACACAATCTGGACTGTGGTCCTCACTTTTATCCCTATTGGCTTTTACAATCTTTATCATCATCATCATTTATTTATTCAATTATTTTTTCATTTCATTGACAAGCAATTATATTATGGTCATACTCTTGTTTATTAGCCTAGCTGGCTACGATTTCAGTAGTACTATCGAAGACAAAAATACTGGTAATATTCCTTTCACAAAATACTGTAGCGTTTGCGGCCCGACACTGCGGGGGGCTAACTAGCCAAATAAGGAGGACACGGAGTAACTGGTGTTTAACTGGAGAACCAGGCTTTATTATCCTTTCTGTACAAAACTAACCACGAGGTTTTTAAGGACTGCCCAAGACCAACTGGCGATACTGAACCCCGCAATTCTGTGTTTGGTGCAACCAGCACTGGACCCTTACATAAGGCCTGTTTCAGCTCGTGGAAGGCTGCATTCTGTTGTGGTCCCCATTCGTACGGTGTGTCTTTGCGCATTAAGATGAACATGGGGGCAGCTACAGTAGAGAACCCAGCCACAAAGCGCCTGTAATAGGATGCGAGTCCTAAGAACGATCTCAGCTGGTGGATGTCAGTGGGGGTAGGCCAATCCCTGATGGCTGCTACCTTATCTGGTTCTGTCGTGATGCCAGCTCCACTGATCCTGTGGCCCAAGAAGGAGACCTCTTGCCGTAGGAAGCTGCACTTCCCTGGATGAAGCTTCAGGCCTGCGCGCTTAATCTGCTCCAGTGTCTCCATCAGGCTCCCAAATGCCGAGTCAAAACATGGTCCATGGACAAGGAGATCATCCAGGTAGACAAGGCAGCGTTCAGGGGGCATATCCACAAGGACCTTTTCCATCAGCCGTTCAAATGTGGCCGGGGCGTTGCATAGCCCGAATGGCATGGTGGTGAACTGCCACAGGCCACGTCCCGTGGTGAAGGCGGTCTTGGCTTTGTCCTCTGGGGCCATGTCCACCTGCCAGTACCCACTCTGGAGGTCCAATGAGGAGAACCATGCTGAACCAGCCACGTAATCGAGGGACTCGTCTATCCTCGGCAGTGGGTAGGAGTCCTTTACAGTTCTGTCATTCAGTGGCCGGTAGTCGACGCAATACCTTGAGCTTCTGTCCTTCTTAGGAACCATTATGACTGGTGACACCCACGGACTCTCCGATGGCTCAATAATGCCAGCATCCCTCATCTCTTGTATCATCAGCAGCAGCTTGGCGGGCTTTGGGCAATCGTCTAGGCCACTGGCGGATTGGCTGGGCATCCCCTGTTTTAATAAAATGTTGGACCAAATGTGTTTGGCCAACGGCGTTGGGGCCAGTGGCAAAACTGTGTCGATACTCGTACAGGAGGTTCCATAATCTATTCTGTTGCTCAGAGTTTAGGCCTTCCCGACTGTTTTCCCAGATGCCTCGGACAGTTTTACTGGCTGCTGACTCTTCCACAGAGATGGGGACCGCACTTGCAATCTGTATGACAGCATGGGGATGTGACTGGGCACATGCGTCTGGTTCTGGAGGTATGAAGTCATCAGACAGTGGAAGAGGGCTTTCTGCAAAAGGGGCCTCCCATTGTGGAGGACATGGTGGGTCCCCCTCACCAACCTTGTTGGCCGTTTCAGAAGTGTGGGGATCATTAAGGAAGGGAATGGACGTCCCGTCTTTGAACGTTACAGTACATGCTCCGAAATCTAGCGAAATCCCTGCCGCACACAGAAAGTCCATTCCCAGTAAACAGTCCTCTTTTATTTCAGCGACCCAGACTGGCGACCCAGACTGGGCGCAGACCCCCCCCACACACACAGTTAGATAATTCCTATATTATGACTATTTTGATATAGTATCAATATCAGTAATTTCTCCTCTCTTTCTAAATTGTATGACACTCCCAACATTTGCTGTCTGTCCCTTTGTGACATTCTCAGTTTGAAGAAAATGATGGACATCTGCTTTGAGATCCTTGACCACTTTAATCCATCGAGGTCAGACCCCCCAAACGACATGCGTCAGCGATGGGACCCTGTCTACATCAGCAGGGCAGTCGTTGCCATGGTAGGAGATATACACCCACTTCCACCATTAGTTATTTTTATGTGTGTGTTGCATCAGGACAACAGAGCCAAACGCAGAACCAGATCACAGGGCTGGTTTTATACGGTTTTGCATGACCAAAACAGTGGTAACTAAAATCTATTTTATCCTGAAGGAAACCAAAATAAGCTATTGTTTTTGTCTGGCTGTGAAGCTTGCAGCATTAGGACTCTTTCATTAAAATAACAGTTGTAATAAATAATTAAATAATTAGACATTACTGGCACAGGAGCATAAAACAGTTACATTAAGATCATTTTACATTGTTAATAATATTTAATACTTTATCGCCCCTTATCCAGGTGAATGCCAACGATGATGGTGGAGTCTTGGTGGGGAAATGGCAAGAACCTTCTACAGGTGGAGTACAACAAATTATCGCAGGGGACTTTAATTTTGCCGGCATCTGATGTGTAACGCACAGAGGGGAAATACGTAATCTCCAAACATTCAGTGGCGTTTCAGTGGTGTTTGGTTGTTCGAATAGCTGTAGAACGTACTACATTAACGGTCAAGAAGTAGAAACTGAATGGAAATAGTATATACTTAGTATTCGGATGCACCCCTAGTGTCCATAGCAGTTGTAATATTTAACGCCATTTCAAAGCTGTAACGAAATTGAGCAAAATAGTAAAATCGCATATGTGTGAAGCTTTAGCTAAAATATCTCCAAATTCCCACCGTGGATTTTTTTAATCGTGGTATTATTGGGAAGCTGGGGGGGGGGTCTAGTATCCATATTTGGTTATATCTAACGCCATTAAGCTGAACCCCCCCCCCCCCTCACCAGTACCCCCCCCTCTCATCAGTACCCCTCAGCCCTCCTCACCAGAGGAGGGCTGGTGAGGAGCCAGCCCTCCTCTCGCTAGTACCCTTCCCCCTCTTCGCCAGTACCCCTCCCCCCCGTCAGTGCCCCCTCAGCCCCCTTACCAGTACCCCTCCCCCCCTCATCAGTACCCCTCACCCCCCCCTCATCAGTACTGCTAACCCCCCTCACCCCCCCTCCCCAGTACCCTCCCCCCCTCCCCCCCTCAACAGGAGCGGTTATGTGATACGATAAATAACTTTCTAAGACTTTATTCGTTGATTAATTAGTGAACACAAACAGAGACACTCATCGTTTACTAAAGTCTCTACCCTTTGTCTCCCCCCCTCTGAGGTCACTTCCTGTTGGCGGTGGTCAGGGCGTTCCAGCAGGAGGCTCTGGGAGGAGGAGGAGGAGGAAGAGGAGGAAGAGGAGGAGGAGGAGGACGAGGAGGAGGACGAGGAGGAGGAGGACGAGGAGCAGTGGGACATCACCGCCCAAATCTCTGCCTCGCTCCTCCTCTCTATGGCCGCCTCAACTGCTCCTTCAACATCCCTGAGAGAGGAGGGGACAGGAGGGGAGAGAGAGGGGAGGAGAGAGGAGGAGGAGACAGGAGGGGAGAGAGAGGGGGAGGACAGAGGAGGAGAGAGAGAGGGGGAGGAGGAGGAGCACTTCTTGGCTTCGTACTAATTTCTCCTCTTCAAACACACCTCCACCAAGGTTTAGGAGGTGGAGGTGGAGGGGGAGGAGGAGGAGGAGGGGGAGGAATGGGTCGATAGGGAGGAGGAGGGGGAGAGTCCTACCAGGTAGCCAACTGGAGACTTCTTGGTCTTGGAAAATTTCTCTAGCTCCTCCCACTCCTCCTTCTCAGCCAATGACCTCAGCTTCAGCCACCAGTACCAAAACACACACAGGCCATAACACACACACACACACACACACACCACACACACACACACACACACACACACACACACACACACACACACACACACACACACACACACACACACACACACACACACACACACACACACACACACACACACACACACACACACACACGCCATTACACACACACACACACACACACACACACACACACACACACACACACACATGCACATTCACACACACACACACACACACACACACACACACACACACACACACACACACACACACACACACACACACACACACACACACACACACACACACACACACACACACACACACACACACACACACAGGCCATTGCACAAAATACACATCGGATTATCCCAAAGTGAGCTCTGAAGACTATGGACTCACAGACTTAATTTATCTCAGGTGCTAAGTGAGTGAGCGTGTGAGGCCACATGCACGAGAACCCATGTTACCTTGGCAACGTTTAATGACAAAGATGTTGCTGACACTTCTCATTTTCTAAATGCAATGAAAACAGCTACAGCAATTTATTGATATTAGAAAATATACTTTTTACTTTTGAATACTTCAGATTAAAGGATGTACTGAATAATGTAGGTGAATATTGGCCTACACTTAATAAGTAACTTATAACATAAGTCAGAACGGGTTACATTTGGCTAAAAATAAAAGGCATAAGTAGTAATATGAAGAGCCGTTTGGGAGCCAAGAGAGCCGGCTTTTGTTGGTGAGCTGATCCAAATGATCCGGCTCACTAAAAAAAGGCAGAAATTCCCATCTTGTCGCGTTTACCTACCTAATTTCCAAATTTCCCTTTGGCCTCTGCGGTAAACGTCGCAACGCTTTGAACTGTGGGTTATTATTAGGTGAAGTCTGCACTGATGCAGACTCACGGAAAGGGCTCGGTAAGTGTGGACTCAAACCCTCACGCCCTTTGGAATTCGACATTGGGACAGCCCTAAAGCCTTGTTAATTTTGCGAGACCGCGCAGCAAAGTCTGTCCAAACACACACACACACACACACACACACACACACACACACACACACACACACACACACACACACACACACACACACACACACACACACACACACACACACACACACACACACACACACACACACACACACACACACACACACACACACACACACCTCTTGTCCAACACTCTGAAGCCCCGGTAGAGGTGGCCTGTTTTTGGAGTCCAGACACCAGCAGGGCCTCCATGGTTGTCTGGCAACACAGGAAGTGTCAAACCTACTCACCTGTAGCCCCGCCTCTACGTCACATGTAGCCCCCCCTTTCGTAACTCACCTGTAGCCCCGCCTCTAACTGACCTGAAGCCCCACCCCTATCACAACTCACCTGTAGCCCCGCCTCTAACTGACCTGAAGCCCCACCCCTATCACAACTCACCTGTAGCCCCGCCTCTAACTGACCTGAAGCCCCACCCCTATCACAACTCACCTGTAGCCCCGCCTCTAACTGACCTGAAGCCCCACCCCGATTGTAACTCACCTGTAGACCCGCACCTATCATAACTCAATTGTAGCCCCGCCCCTAACTCACCTTCATCATCCAGTTTTCTCTGGAAACGGAGAAGATGCTCCAATTATTCCGGACGTATTAGCCCACACCGGCGCTGACTAGACGCGCGGCAGTGCGCCGCACCGCCCAACTAGGCTTCATGTCACTGTTATATTCCCTATCATCGCCGC
The DNA here is from genome assembly GCA_900291075.1 of Melanogrammus aeglefinus. Classification (NCBI taxonomy): domain Eukaryota; kingdom Metazoa; phylum Chordata; class Actinopteri; order Gadiformes; family Gadidae; genus Melanogrammus; species Melanogrammus aeglefinus. Next base: position 11,661 of record OLKM01000115.1, on the reverse strand, counting down.
CCCTGAAAAAGCGCTTTTTAAAAGCTGTTTGGTACATCCCAGCTTGATACAAGGTCTTGTACATATGGAGATTGTTGTTGCACTAAATGAATAATTCTGCCACCGAATTAATGCTAAATGTGCAATAAAACACAATAGAAACTGTATTTCGCTACGATACTTGATTCAACCACTCTATTTCATCCTAGACAAACCAGAAAGGTGGCTCAATGTTCAAAATGCCAGAAAAAATTAATAGCTAATTTGTGAAATGAACTTTTAACTAGTTCACGTATAAAGTGACCTTTCCCAACACTGGGTATGGCGTTATGGTAGCCTAGACCGACTGTAAGAGCCATTTTTCCTGTTTTAAATTTATGTTGTAATGTCTGTGTTGACCACTGAGTGTTGCTGCCTTATTGCGGGCACAGGTATAAAGGGTATGTCATTTGGGTTACCTCTGTTGTTTGATCCTGGAAGGGCATACTGGTTTTGACCGCTAGTAGTACCAAATTTGCTCCTATACGACTAAGTTTGTTGATCTGCTTCTTTCAAAACATATCACAATGGTGCTGCAGCTGCACCGCTTCCTATTGGTACTAGGGGCTGCAATGAACGCACGTGAAATGCGCGCCGCTGCGCTTCGGCGCCGGTGTGACATTGACAGTGCAATACAACATTGAATCTGCTGGGAAAGTGGAGCTTTTGAAAGCTCAACAAAAGGGTCTTTGAGAATCCAGATCTGCTTACTAGGACTAAGCTGCTTGTATATAAAGCAGTCATCCTACCCGCACTCCTCTATGGCACAGAGAGATGGACAACATACTGCAGACACCTAAGAGCTTTGGAGTCCTACCATCAGAGACACCTCAGAAAATTCCTGAGTGTCAGCTGGGAAGAGAAGCGGACAAACATCAGCATCCTGGATGATGCAAACATACACAGCACCACCACCACTATCACAAAGCATCAGCTGTGATGGACAGGCCACGTCATATGGATGCCTGATACTCGCCTCCCAAAGCAGGTACTCTACTCCAAGCTTTCAATTGGCCACGTGCACCTGGAGGCCAGAGGAAGCGCTACAAGGGCAACATTAAAAAAAACCTCAAAAAATTCAACATTAACAGTTTAAACTGGGAGGACACTGCACGACACAGATCCAAAACTCAAGCAGCAGCAAAGGAAGGAGAGGTTCACCACCAATCAGGCTCCCCAATCCCTCCCCCTGGCACCTCACATCCATGCCCACACTGCATAGAGTATGTGGCTCCAGAATTGGCCTCTTTAGCCATCTGAGGGCACACAAGAAGGATACCCCAGGAGGACCATAATACTTGACTCCGAGTGATCGCCGATGATGATGATGGTTTGTGTGTGTGTGTGTGTGTGTGTGTGTGTGTGTGTGTGTGTGTGTGTGTGTGTGTGTGTGTGTGTGTGTGTGTGTGTGTGTGTGTGTGTGTGTGTGTGTGTGTGGTGTGTGTGTGTGTGTGTGTGTGTGTGTGTGTGTGTGTGTGTGTGTGTATGTGTGTGTGGACCTTGGAGGAGAACTCATCCTTGGCCTGGTTGTACTCCTCCACAGCGCTCTGCAGGATGGACAGACGGGCCTCCAGCCGCTGTTCAGACACACGGATAGTTAGCCTGTAATCTCTGCAGCTAGTGCTAACCTAGCAGCTAGCCTGTAGTCTCTGCAGCTAGCCAAAACCTAGTAGTTAGCCTATACCCTCTGTAGCTGATGATTTCAGATACTACTCCGAAGAAATGATGAGATGATACAGCAGAATTTTGATTGCGTTCTGTCATGTAGAATTGTTTTGCACAACCCATTATGTGATCAACATCAGTATTTTAGTCATAGATATGTGATACAATTCAAGCACAAGCATCCAGACACACTTAGAGTTCTCCCCCAGGCCATCAGGCTTCAGCTGAATTTTGATTGCGTAATGTTATGTAGAATTGTATTGAATCACGTTTTGGAGGTTTTATAGAACAAAATCTTGCGATGACACCCTCGCCCAGGCCTTCTATGTATTTCTTGCTTGACATTCCACAAGGGATTTCACGATTCAGAATGACTTTGGGTTTTACGGACAAATAAACACTTTGACCAATCCTTGTGGCATTCTCTTGGAAAGAAGCAAAAAAAAAAGCGTATAATCTATGGCTTGTAGGTATACGTTGTGGTGACCCGGGTCTATCAGCCAGTGGTGTCACTATACTGTTTTATTCGGTGTTAAAGCCTCGGCTGTTATTTAATTAGCCCAGAATATGATCTTTGAGAAAAAAAAAAATAATAAATAAAAATCCTAAACATTTACAGTATAAGTAGCCTAGTCTAGATAGTCCTTCTGGCAAGAGAATAAACAACAAACTGTTTACCACCTCAAGTGAATTAACCTATCCAATCACCAGTCAGATCCGTGCGTGTGTGTGTGTGTATGTGTGTGTGTAAGGTCTGCCTCACTTGTATTCATTTGACTCTGCAATAACTTGAATGGAACTTTAGGATGTTTGGGGATAAGCAGCATAGCAGTCAGGTAGCTTTTAAAGCTTTAATAAACTGCAAATTTCGTTTATTTAGATAAAGCATTATGAAAAAGTTTGCATGCACAATAAAGCATACAAATGAATTTGGCGCCCAGCATTTAAATTTTCCCTCTGGGTTAAGCCCAGGATGTTTATGAAACCTAGAAATCCCTGCCCAAATCTATTCTCTTGAGTAGAGGCAATAAAAATGCGATATAGCCTACGTGGAAGGGAGACGGAGAAGGGAGGAAAGAGGAGTAGTAGGCCTATTTAGTGACCAGATCTGTGTGTGGAGTGTGTCGTATGTGCTTGTGTGTGTGTGTGTGTGTGTGTGTGTGTGTGTGTCGTGTGTGTGTGTGTGTGTGTGTGTGTGTGTGTGTGTGTGTGGTGTGTGTGTGTGTGTGTGTTAACATGTGTGGTGGTAGGCATGACTCCAGTTTAACCAGTGAATGAGTCTCTCTGGTCTCTTTGATGAAAGCTTCCTTCTCACTCCTCAAAGGGCGAACGGCCGTTCAGGATGCTGCCAAGTTACGGTTACCAGTGAGACGGTATCTCGCAGAGCGCTCAGAGCAGATGTTCTCATGTGGTAACATCGCCCTCTGCTGTCCCCATCCGCTCACTACACACACAGGGACGCAAGATCACGCGTGACTTCCTTTTCACCAACTTAATTAGTTAATTGGTTGCACCTGGCGCGTTTCACTTAAGAGGGAACCTCCAACCAGACGACATTCCATTGGTATCCTCCAGTGTTTGGCAGTGTAACGTCTCCCAAACGTGATGCTGCTTTGTTCCCAGAAACCAGAACGTGTGTGTACTGTTTTGTTGAGGTATGTTGTGACTTATTTGACATCGCTCCCTGTTTCACAGGTTAAAGACTTTTGTAGAATTGTGTGGCAAAGCGCAACTGATGTGACTTGTATGTTGAATATAAATCACTGATAATGTGTTCAGGAAATCGGGGATTGTGTTGGTTTAACTAATTTCAAATTTAAATAATTCCACCTGGGGTTTGGCTTAGCTCAGGAGGTAGAGCAGTTGTCTTGTAACCCAATGGCTGCTAGTTCGATCCTCAGCTCCTCCCTAAATGTAAATGTACCTGAAAGTAATATTTTAGAGACCATAAATTCAGACAGTCAAATAATTAGTATAACTTGTATTAAAAAGCTGGATTAATTAATTAATTATCTTAATCATTATTTAAAAGTTGGATGATCCCAAAAGCTCTGAATTTGTAGTGTCATTCATTTAGCTGATTAAATGGAGATGGTAGATGTTGAAATGTGCAGTGGCCACATTTGGGGACAATGAGTAAACTGTTCCTTCCTTCAAAGGTCTGACTATCATGGATATTTAACTGCTGTTCTGTGAGTATCCCAACTTAACCATGAAGATGAACTGCAAACTGTAAGTCATAAGTTTCTCATTACTCTTGGGCACATTGATGTATTTTGGCTTCCTGGTGAGTTGACCCTTTACCTGAAGGTTGATCTGAGTAGTAAGGCTGTTTTATTGGTTCATGGGTAACTTATGTGTTTGGTTTTATGTTGATTTTAATGATTTGTTAAAATGGTTACAGGCTCCAAGTTATTGTTGTAAGCTGGAGTAATGGGTTGGGTTCTGATGTCTTTAGTCTTCTCTTCAGCTACTCTCCTGAGCTCTGCATCTTCATCACATGAGTGTTTGCTTTACTGATGAGGGTGTGGGTCTTGAGTGAGCAGAGGTGCATACTGGGATACAGAGCTGTCTCAAGTCTACAGGTCTGTAGACACGCACCCTCAGGGGAAACCAAGTGTTTTGAGAAACCGTCGTGGACATCAGTTACATTGGACTGGAATGTTCTTTAAGATTGGAGACCGGGATTCAGAAGGAGAAACACCAGGGGGAGATGAGGGGGGCTTCCTCATCCTCAACGACGACTAAAACAGAACTTCAGTCTGACAGAGAACCCTGGAACACATTCAACAGTCCCCTCCAGGCATCGTGATTCCTCAGGAACAGTTTCATTTCCAAGAAGGTCTTATTTGGGGCCATCCCCAGAAGGTTCCTGCTCCTCAAGAGCCACCCCCCCCCCCCCCTCCCCTGGGTGGTCTTCTGAACAGATGACGTCCTTCCTGACTAAAGCTGCACAGTTTGCATCTGTGAAGGCCCCCCATTCAGGAAACCACTGGACTACAAACACATGACTTCAGAGACGTTGCCCCTCATTCAGGAAACCACTGGACTACAAAGACATGACTTCAGAGACTTTGAATAAACCTGGGACACATGGAGACGGCAAGCATAATCCATCACCAATGTGGGACGCCATTGAAGAATGTTGTACATAATTTACGTCTCTGGAGACATTGGTTGTTCTGGGTGCCCTGGCAGGAGAGCTGGGGGTGGATGATGGAATGTTATTTGACATGAGGTTTTTACCCTGCATGATTGTTTGGCCTTTTATGGCTCTGTGTGTGTGTGTGTGTGTGTGTGTGTGTGTGTGTGTGTGTGTGTGTGTGTGTGTGTGTGTGTGTGTCATGAGATGGATGGATGATTTTTGAGCATCGCAAGGGTTCTACTGTGTGTGTCTTCCACACACACCTGGCATGGGGTTCTACGTGTGTTTGGTTCCACCTGGCATGGGGTTCTACGTGCGTGTCCTGGGTTCTATATGTGTGTGTGTCCGGCTTGCTTTGACAGTGATAATGTTCATACGGGGGTCTGTGTGATTGGCTTGGGATATTGGAATGGTCAAATAAATCATACCTGATGGACGGCCACACGTTTACTTAAGGGCCTCCAGTAGACATGAAGAGCCCTGAGCGACGCTCCGGAGCGATATTCAACACGCTGGGCAGGAAGGAGAGTATCCGAATCAAGTGTAAAAGGATGCAAGCGGTGTGTTCAGATCAATGGACTTCAAAACTTAAAGACTAGGACTACACCAATCAGGATCAATGGAGGATGGACACCTAAAGGCATTCCAGAAGGAGAGTCTGAAGTTGGAAAGGGAACCTAAATGGGTATTCAAGATGACCTTCAGACCTGTAATGAGATGGCTCTTCTTACCTGGCTTGGATTGATGGAGAGCCCTGTGGATCTTGTCTTGCTCTCAGTTGCACGTCTTCTCAGGCTGTACTGTATTTGTTTCAGACAGGACTTGCTAAACGATTGGTTCCCTTAAATCAGAACCAATCTGGGTACATCAACTAGGGCGCTCTTCGAGATGAAGTTGTGCTCTTCAGCTGAGGCGGTAAGGAAACCTTCACTGCGGCTTTAAGGTGTAAAGAGGAGAATGTTTCAAAATGTTCCATGGTACTCTGAAGACTGTTATGTTCCACTGGCTGAGAGGAAGAACCCTCACATCTTCCTCTTGGCCTTTCTCCTCTGAGAATCCTGGCGCCATCTAGACGGATATTCCAGCTCATGTAACTGATGTCCCGACAGATTCTCAAACACTTGGTTTCTCCTGAGGGGTGTGTCTATAGAACTGAAGACTTCATACAGCACTGTATCCCAGCATGCATCTCTGCTCACTCATACCACACCCTCATGAGTAGGATGCAACACTCTAGTGATGGAGATGTACAGTTTTAATAGTAACGAGGGAGCAGACAAAGGTGATTAGAAAACAATGGCATGTCAAGCCTGTAAATCTTTAAACCATGAAGATGGTTGGATAGTTCAGGAATTGTGCTTCTTTTTATGCTGGCTGGCATGATTTGCTGTTGGTGATGAGGCGGTCAGGGTGACATTGCAGGGCTATGGTCGGCTCTCTGTGAGCTCAACGTTTAGATTTGCTCTGTATGGTTTGTACCCTGAATAATCTAGATAATTGTAAAATATAGACATGGTTTTGTATTGAATGATTTTAGGTTTAAAGTTGTTGTGGGACGTACATGGTAGTTTGGTTCTTCATATGGTTTGATATAACTTGTACACACTGGGTGCATACTAATGTAAAGGTACACTGAATAATAGTAATGCCCAACAGCAACAAACGGATCACATCAAGGTAAGTCTGTTGGCTGTGTTTTAATGAAGACCATCGCTGGACTTCAGGATCTTCCTCCGTTCAGCTCAAGGTGAGGTGCTGGTTCTGTTTTTTTTTGGTTGGTTTCCGGCCGGAATGTTTCGGATTCCCAGTCGGACGGTTTGTGCTTCCCGCCGTGGAAGGTTCTGAGTGCAGTCACTTGATTTAGTCCCAATGGTTAGCATAGAACGTTGTAGTCTTGACAACCATTAAGAAACCACCTTGGCATTTAAGTTGGACGGGAGTCCCCTGAGGGAATCTGAACGTTCTGGATTGTATTTGCGTAACTCGAGCCGTTGCCAACGGATAACTATTTTTCAGTCGTTTCCATTCAGAATTATTGCCCCTTATCTTAAACAACTTAAGTTTGACATTGAATACATCTGACACGTACATCATGACAATATGTTTGATCATTTACGGATGGTTGCGCCGCACTTTTAACCACGTTGAGACGTGGCACGGGACTCCCTCGCTGCGTAAAAAACGGCTTCTACTTGCGGGGCCCATTTTTGACATCAGTGAAGGCTGAAAATCATTTCAAGGTGGAAGACAATTTGACATTTCTCAACGGAAACCAGCACCTGAATATGGCTGAGTATATTTGATTAATATCGATACTGCTTAGGTGTTCTTTGTTACTATCTACAGCTTTTCTTTGTACCTTTTCTAAATATCTGCTGTCATTAAATTGCCACAGAAGTTACAACTTACCCCAATGGAATTGACGTTATACACAATGACTTTGGGTGCAGAGTTAACCTTACTTGATAACTATCAAAGCTGACAATAATGGGCCTTCCCACATGTTACAGATAAAAGATACTCTGGAACTGTACAAGGTTATAAAAGGTAATGTGTAGTTTGTCCCAAGGTGTCTGCCTCCTCACCCAGAGAAAAAAACCTCCACCTCCTCACCCAGAGCCAGACCGCCACCTCCTGTCTGAGACTTTCCTCAGAACACAGTTCTCAGTGCTCTGCTGTTGTGTAAGTAGAGTCTTCTCAGGTCAGTTTCAATGCATGGCCTGAACCACTTCTTTAAACTTATGGATTGCTCTGTCTTCATTCCCAAAAACGGGATGTTCATGTCTGGTCTCTCAAGTCTTTTCTAGACTTGAGATATAATATAATAGGTCAATTAATTGTGTAACTCGGTTTCGGATGTGATAATAATGTAATGTAATGATTTTAATGTTTAAATTTGTCTTCCATTTTACAAGTGATCCTCAGATGCAGGTGGTGGGTGTGTTGCATCCCCAGGTGATTTTACTGCTGAGAACCGCAACTGTGGTTTGTAACCAGACCAGGAATCCATGGCTGAAGGAGCTGATGGAGGGAAGCCGGCTGAAGGAGCTGATGGACTCGTGCTGAAAGCCTGCCTGGTGGAAGGAGCTGGTGAGGCCCTGCCTGGTGAAGGACGTCTGTCGTGGGTAATGGAACTTGAACTCTGAAGTGATCATCACACCTCCAAACTTACGGCATTTTTAATCAACTATACCAATGACTATTATCTGTTTTACAAAGTTGAAGCAAGAACTTCCGGCGGTTGTTCCCAACCAGGACTCTGGCTGAGGAGAGCTGAAATGGAGGAGGCTGAGACGCTGGGGACGACTAAGGAAATCGACCAACCAGGATTCCCTTGTAAGTTTGTACTTACTTACGTGTTGACTTAAAGGGCAAAAAATACAGCTGTTACTTTTGACATGCGTTAACCAACTACGCTGTGTTTTCTACTAGAACATGTTTCTGGAGCGGAGCGAGCTGGTGGGGAGCCGTGAATCTGGAGATGCCCAGCATCTACCCAACCAAAGGCATTGCAGTTTGTATAACCTAAACACCAAAGTGGAAATAAGGGCTTAAAAATAAGGCAAACTACATGTTGTTACCACGATGTTGGGCCAGACTCGCGCTGTTTGTTCCAGACCAGGACTCTGGCTGAGGAGAGCTGATGGAGTAGCCAAGACTCTGGAGGACGACATAACTCTACCAACCAGGATCCTTGTAAGTTTGCATAAAATAAACAGAGTGGGCTTGTTGTAACGCAGGATTAGTTTGTCCAGTACAAGTTACGGCATACTACTGGGGTTGGTTACCAGACAAACTACAGCTTACGCGCCATAAGAGCCCAACTACTCCTGTGTTTGTGACCTTACATTAGAGCCCAACTACTCCTGTGTTTGTTACCTTACATTAGAGACAAACTACTCCTGTGTTTGTTACCCTACATAGGAGACAAACTACCTAACTGTGTTTGTTTACCTTTTAATTAAAGACGCATTAACATTGTAACCAGACCAGGAATCTGGAGACAGATGAGAAGCCGTACATCTAGAGGCCAAATCCTGAGGACAACCAGGACTCCTACCAATCAAAGATTCCTCGTAAGTTTTGCATTATCTGGACCATGGTGGACCTATGGTAGGGGGCTGCGGGTTCAACTCCAAAACAATGGCCGGGTTCCAGTTCCTCAGAATAACAAGTGACGCGTTCTTGAGCAAGGCCGTCCTGAGCCTGCTGCTCCTTAATGACTTATCTTGGTTCAGATAATGTTGCCATCTTTTGCACATATTAACCTAATCTGTCCTTGTTTGGTCCGGGCAAGACATGACACCTGACTGAACCTCACCTGATCCGCTGTTTGGTTGGGGGTAGACAACACCTGAGCTGAACGGCCCTGATCCTGACATCCTGCTGGTCCCCTCTCCTCAGTTCATCTGAGCCTCGTCCTCCAGATGACCTGCTGAGCTCAGTGGTCTGAGGCTGATGGATCAATGACCTCCAGTGGGAGTGACCTTCTTGACCACACATGTAACCGTGTGCTTCCACACGCCTTTCCCTCACGTCTGTGACTAACCTAATTACTTCACTACTCTCTACTGCTTCCTCTTCTTCTTCCTTCTCTGTGGTTCGAACCTTTACACTGAAGGCGCGTCTTCCTGCCCTCAGAGGGTTCAGCGTTAGGGTTGAGAGTCAGGGTTTAGAGTCAGGGACAGAGCTGGTCAGGGAGGACTGCTTTTACACATACCTCTTCACTTGCTTTCGGAATGGTGGTGACATTTTGAAAAGATTCATTTGGGAAAATGTTTTCCTCTGCTTTCCTTTACAAAATTGTATTAAACTTTCTGTCAAGTGTTTTTTGATTAAATATAGCTTAAAATCCCACATTGATTCTACATGTTGGGCGGTTCATTTATTTGTCCTTAACCTTGGCTAACTGTCAACTAAACTCCTGCGTACATTTAAATATAAACGTGATTGGTTATCAGCCATGTTAAAGTATATCCATTTTTGTAAATTAATATGAACCTCCATAATTACTACCTAAATTCAAGCCTCTGTTTCACATGAATTTAAACAATGTATCCTGCCCCGCAGGCCATTCGCCTGCCTACTACAGACACGTTCAAGTCCACCAACCCGTCTCACATCAATGTACTATAGCTACGTTGGTTCAAACGGAAAATGTAGTTTGGTGTGAGACTGTTGTCCAGCAGAGGGAGCTGTCATACACCTTAATTACATTTACATTTAGGGCATTTAGCAGACGCTTTTATCCAAAGCGACTTACAATAAGTACATTTGTCAGAAGTGCAACAATATATCGCTATCGGTACAGTAAGGATGTTCATAGAATCAAGTGCAAGTTCAACAATCACTAGGCTAACCAATTCCACGTGTTACAGCAATGATAGCAGCTACTGCAGTTGCTACACAGTTAAGTACTATAATACAATACAGTGTACAATGGTGGCCAGAGGGGGGAGGGTGGCTATGCAGAGTCGAGGTGGACTCTGAACAGGTGAGTCTTGAGTCTTTTCGGAAAGAATAGTGAGCGACCCTGCGGTCCCTGAAGAACCGGGGGCCCCCCCAAAAAGGGGGGAAAAAAAAAGGCCCTAGTTTTTTCCACCCCAAAAAAACCCTGGGAAAAAAGGGGGGGGTTCCCCCAAAAAAAAACCCGACAAAAAAAAGAAAAAAAAAGAAGGTTGGGTGGAAAAAAAACCCCCTGTTGCTTAACCGACCTTTGTCAGCTTTAAGCGATGGCGTACCAGACGTCCAGCGACAGGTAGTTGAGCGGAGCGATCGAGCTGGGGTGTGTGGCTTTAGCAAGCTTGGAGGTAGGCGGGGCAGTTCCATCGACTGCCTTGTATGCCAGTACCATCGTCTAAATTTGATGCGGAGCTACTGAACAGGGAGCCAAGTGGTAGGTCTCCGGAAGAGGGGGGTCAACATGGGAGAAACTTTGGTAGGTTGAACACGAGGCGCGCTGCCTGCATTCAAGATGCGCCTGCCAAGGTTTAAGAATCCGCAGAGCAGAAGTCCAGGCCAGGAGTGAGTGCAGTAGTCCGAGGCGGGAGATGACCAGTGATGGGAACTAGAAGCTGAGCTGCTTCCCTTGTAGGAAGGGCCGGGATTCTGCGGATGTTGTAAAGTGCAAATCTGCAGGATGCGGGCAACCGCAGTGATGTTTGCGGTGCACGCAAATAACTGATTGTCCATACCAACACTGAGGTTTCTGGCATTTGGAGAAGGAGATACAGTGATGTTTTCTCAACGGTGAACCAGTTAAGTCTCATGTGTGGGGCAATCTTCCCTGGGATTAGGAAGGAGCTTCGTTTTGTTGAGTTAAGCCTCAAGGTGATGGCAGTTGTCCCAGGTGCTACGTCCGCCAGACCATTCGATATGGCGTGTTGGCAATCAGGGCTTATCCGATGAGGGGAAAAGAGAGGAATAGCTGAGTGTCGTCAGCATAGCAGTGATAAGAAAAGCCATGTGACGCAATTACAGAGCCCAGAGATCTGGTATAGAGGGAGAACAGAAGAGGCCCCAGTACAGAGCCTTGGGGGACCCCAGTTTCAAGCGTGCAATTGGACAAGGAGCCATTCCATCATCCGTCACTTGATGGGTGCTATTCATCAGGTAGGATGTGAACCAGGAAAGAGCAGATTCAGCGATGCCAAGTTCACCAGGAGTGACAAGGAGGATCTTGTGGTTCACCGTGTGAAATGCTGCGGACAGGTCGAGGAAGAATGAGAACCGATGGAACGAGGGTAAGGCTCTGGCAGCACGGAGGGACCCAGGTAAACCGCGAGGAGAGGCCGTCTCAGTAAGAGTGTGCCGTCTTGAAAGCCTGACGGTGA
>OLKM01000114.1:544292-546931 GCA_900291075.1 Melanogrammus aeglefinus | reverse complement strand
CCTCACTCCCTCTCCCTCTCCCCCTCTCTCTCTCCCCCCCCCCCCCCCCCCCCCCCCCCCCCCCCCCCCCCCCCCCCCCCCCCCCCCCTCCCCCCCCCCCCCCCCCCCCCCCCCCCCCCCCCCCCCCCCCCCCCTCTCCCCCTCACTCCCTCTCCCTCTCCCCCTCTCTTTATCCCCCTCTCTCTCTCTCCATCTCTCCCTTTGTTCCTCTCTCTATCCCCCCTCTCTCCCTTTACCCACAATGTCTGTGACACTGTAGTGACACTAGCCATGCTACATTCAGCTAGCAAGGAGACAACAGGGAACCATTCTCTCTCTCTCTCTCTCTCTCTCTCTCTCTCTCTCTCTCTCTCTCTCTCTCTTCTTCTCTCTTCTTCCTCTTCTTTCTCTCTCTCTCTCTCTCTCTCTCTCTCTCTCTCTCTCTCTCTCTCTCTCTCTCTCTCTCTCTCTCTCTCTCTCTCTCTCTCTCGCTCTCTCTCTCATTCTCTATCTTCTCTCTCTCTCTCTCTCTCTCTCTCATTCTCTATCTCCTCTTGGAGGCGGAGCATCTCTGATGTGATTGCGCGGTTGAGGCGGGGTGGAGCGGGTAGGCGGGTGGGGTGGAGGAGTGAGTGTAGGGTGAGGGAAGGTTTTATCTCGTGGCGTATACGTTGTATCCATCTATGTCGATTCGGGTGTTCAGTCCAATGCCCTTGAATAATTGAAGAAGCGGTGGGCGAGCCCGCTCAGGTTCCCAGAGTGAATTCCGGGTTACGCCTTCGTTGTTATACAACCAGATCCAATGGCACTATCGGCCCGCCTCTATTATCCCTTGCATACATGCATGCACACACACTTAGAGAGTCCCCCCCCACACACACACACACACAGATACGAACACAAAGACACGCTTCTAATTCAAACACATGGAAGAGGTGGCTTAGATCGGGGACGCAGCCTGTGTGTGTGTGCCTCGGTCACTGCTCATTGGAGACTGTGTGTGTGTGTGTGTGTGTGTGTGTGTGTGTGTGTGTGTGTGTGTGTGTGTGTGTGTGTGTGTGTGTGTGTGTGTGTGTAGTCGTTGTGTGGTGTGTGTGTGTTGTGTGGTGTGTGTGTAGTGTGTGTGTTAGGTGTGAGTGTGTGTGTGTCTTTGCTCCTTTGTGCGGACTGTGGTGTGGTGTGCTGTGTCTCTGGTTGTTGCTGTGTGTGTGTGTGGTGGTGTGTGTGTGTGTGTGTGTGTGTGTGTGTGTGTGTGTGTGTGTGTGTGTGTGTGTATGTGTGTGTGTGTGTGTGTGTGTGTCTCGGTGGCTTCTCCGGAGACTGTATCACACCGGCGACGTGACCGTATGGGGGACTGATCTCCCTGCTGCTATCTCGCGGCACAATCATCTGTGGCTTCAAAACAACTTAATCCCCTCCGACTGGCACACGGCACTGTGTTGTTGCAATGCTGGACGGCCATCCTCCACCGGGGTACAGTTTCACACCATTGTATCCTGCTCAGTCCGGTGGTTATGTTTATCTTTATGGCGATAATGGACACGCACCTTTTTCCCTCATGCATGAGCGTCCACTGCACCCCACTGATGATTTAAACACACTTCCTCCATGTACTGGAGAGCTTTTTTTTTATATTGTTGTGTCCCTTTTATTTTATGGCCCTCGATAAACAAAGGAACTTGAAAAGTATTGGTTGGATGCTTGGATTGTGGTTTTGGATGTGGATTGTGGTTTTGGTTTATTGTTTGGGTGGAGCGGTTGACGAGGGCGTGCCCTTTATAACTTGATAAGCACGGTGAATTTAACTTCATGTAAACTTAGAGAGAACAGAGACCCCTTGTCTCATCGTTAGTCTTCAAGCATCAGTTCTCTGTGTTCGCTCCTTCCCCTCCCCGCCCTCTGAGTTTCACGGGTTGTTAACGGAACGTCTTCCAGCTCCTTGTGCGTCATCTGTTAATTGGATTGGACTCCTGTCATCAACCCCATCCGCAGACCTTCCACACCCTTCCAAGACGCTCCGACTTCCGGGAATGCCGCGACGATATTCCAGGGAGAACGGGGTGAACATTCAGAGGAAACCTCACATGGGTCTGAGTTTGCAATCTGTCGATGGATACAGAGAGCAGAAATGGGTGGTCCTGGACATGTCCCCCCCATGTGTTGATCCATGTGTGCTGTTGTGACTGTGGCGATGCCTGGCCCTTCGGGGGGCCTCTGATACAGGTGATGTAACGGCCCCGAGGCCGGCGTCCGCCGCCACGCCGACACCCGATCGCCCTTGGCATGGCCGCGTCGCTGTTCGTGGATGTTGGTACAAGTGTTACGTGACAGCTCGTTCCCTTTCACATGGCTTCCAGCTGAACACACACACACACACACACACACACACACACACACACACACACACACACACACACACACACACACACACACACACACACACACACACACACACACACAAGTACGTCAATACACACACACATACAGACACACATGCGTACGTACATCAATACACACACACACACACACACATGTACATCAATACACATACACATACAGACACACACACATACGTACATCAATACACACACACACACACACACACACACACACACACACACACACACACACACACACACACACACACACACACACACACA
>OLKM01000114.1:529292-539292 GCA_900291075.1 Melanogrammus aeglefinus | reverse complement strand
CTCAGTTCTGTGGCTCCGTCATTGCTCGACACTTAAATTAGACTGTACTGCTGTTGTGCAGGTCACAAGCCATTTCCTTTATGAGGCCATATCGTGACCTTTGTCTGGGGGGGTGAAGTCACTGTGAACTCACAGCTTGCATGAATATCATGTTGGCAGAGAGTCCACATCTTGATTTCCATTGTGATCCAGTCTGTCATTAAGAGGGAACGAAACAATGGCCAGAATGGGCCATGCCACAGTAAACAACTCCCCTGTGAATCTAAACATAACAGCTCCCCATTGCGGGAATGGCGTGCCGGCAAGAATGCCATAGGCTCAGTAGGGCTGCAAATCACATGAAGACATTGGTGTTAGCCAAGATTGCTCATTCACACACAATGGCTTTCATATTACAGTGGACAAAGTACTTCTACGGAGAGGAGGATAAGTGAGAAAGCAGCCGGGCACTTAGTGGTGGCTAAGACGATCTGAACTTTTTTGGTGTTGAAGTACAGACCATTTTATGATCTGTTTAAATCAACAATCTCTTACCAAACCAGTTTAAGTCTGTGTGTGGTCATGCGCTGAGATGTGTGGAGGCATCTCCCTGCAGCAGGCTGTTTATGTTACCCCTACCACGATAAAATGGACTAAACGACAGAAGGATGCTAAACAGTCCAGTTGCTGTACTGTTGCTGAACCTTTGGCAAACGTCTCATCTGTGTGGGTGTGTGACGGCGCCAAGTCATCAATCCACACTTTCTTGCATCAAAAACAGAATCCTGCACCCTGTCAGTTCCCTCACCTTCCTGTCCTCTCCACGCCCATCCATCCATCGTCAGCCCGTGAAGATCACTCAAGTGGACGTACCAGATTGCGTTTGGCAGCAGGTGAGCCACTGGATCCAACCGAACCTCTGGGAGGCTGAGCTGTGCTTTGCCAACAGTGGAGTGCATTAGTCCACGTATGATTGATCTGCAGTGTGTTCAACGTGTTTACCTGAGAACAGGGAACTGAAGCGGAGCATGTGCTTATCACAGTAAAGGATGATTGTTCCAGACCATTGAGTCGCTCTGTATGGGGAGAGGACTCAGTGTTGAGGAGGCAGCCGTCCACAGCATCCCGAAGAAGGACTTGTATTTTGCACGGGATGGATGTTTATACGATGAGTTGGTTACGAATCAACCACAAATGTAGTATATATCAACAATGTGCAACTAATTAAATAGTGAAACCGTTCAATGTTTGTTCTGGCTCTGTAGAAAATCCAATCCTTTCTCTGCACCACAAAGAACATGGTCTGTAACTTGATGTGCAACTTGTTTACTGAGCCAGGTGCAGGCGAAGCATTGTGCATCAAATTGAGCCATTAGCGCAGTCAGAGAGCGAGGGCAGCGAAACTCTACTGCCGTTTCCACAACTCAGCAGAGCCCACAAGACAACTCTGCGTTGGCTGGTTTCACACTTCATTATGTTCATGACCATTAAAAGGATACCTGTGTCAGCTGTCGCAGCCCAGATAGGGACAAACATTCAATTGTTTTTATTGAACTAGGATCTGAACAAAGACTACATTTAATGCTTGAACTGGTTAAAATACAAAAAGAGTGTGAAGTTTATTCCTCACTGAGTATGTATCTTCACAAAAAAATCACAATCTGTTTGGGAATGCGTGGGTTGGTGGACATGGATGGCTCTAGGTGGAATACACCAACGTCAGCATCCGTTGTTTAATTCCAAGGGTAGACTGAATATAAACTGTGAATCTACTGTACCCGAAGCGTAACGCAGCCCCGACGGGATGTTGCCTGCTCAGCCCCTCAGCAGAGAACTGAGAAGATGATCCAATCACAATGAGGGAGGGGATGTTTGTTGAGAGGGGGGTATACAACTCAAGGTCAAAAGTCTGAAAACATTTAATATGACTCAGATTTATTCAAAACAGATTTTAGCAGTTTCTGCAGCCTATACCACCCTATTTACTTTTATATTATTGCGGGTTCTTGTTGTCAGAGTTATTCAACTAGAATGTTGTGGCAACTTGGTGACTGGCTGAGTCGTCATATATAGTATGAAATAAAAATAAACAAAGCATTAATCATCTTTGATTAAGTTAGAAATCAGTCGAACGTGCACCAAGTCATCTTTTTTATTGTCCAATTTTAACTGTGAAGTTTAACTGTTTCCAGTTAAACTTCACATTCAATATAGAGACCTCTGGTGCACTGTGCCAAACCTCGACTCTCCGATGTACATCTAAATGAAAACAATCTGTAGGCTTTTGTTTGGAAATAAAGCGTTTTTTATAGATCTGGACGAGGATATGTCAGTGCCACAGGAAATTACCTTCTCTCGCAGAACCCTGGTCAGCCTTTCATACACATTACACTACGTTGTTATATATCTGAGCAATAAGACACTCACACGCACATGCCCCGCATGCACACACGTACACTCACACAAAAACACACCAACACACATATATAGCATGCACACACACTCACACACAGCACCTAAGCACATAGTTATGAGATCAAGATATATTTTTATGTACTACTATTTCAGGAAATTAAATAGGTTTAAATGGTTAATCTTAAAGTGTTATCCTTTTATCCCCACAACTAGACTCACTCCCTTACTCCCCAGAGGACTCCCTTTAATGCCACGTAACTTTAGCGAGCGTGACGCCATTTTGTCCGGCATGCTGCTTTGGATTATTATTTTCCTCAAGTGTGTGATGCTCACGTTAGACGCCGGGATCACGTTAGACACAGGTAGACGTTTCATAACATGTACCATCCACCGCATCACCCGGTCCCCGGGACCCTGCTGAACACGCACAGCTACCAAGCCTGTCGCAAACTGTTAGGTCCCAGCGTCTAAAGCGAGTCGCTGCGCGGACACAAACATCTGCTTTCTATCCACCATGCTCTTAAAAGAAACGAAAGACGACCGAATGCGGGAAAGAAAAGTACCTGGAGAAAAAAAACTAGGAAGGGAGGCGGGGGGTGGGGGGGGGGGGAGGGGGGGGGGCGGCGGAAGTCCTGTAGAACCGACAATTGTTTGGTAGAAAAAAACGGAGCGCATGGTGTCCCTAATCCTTCACATTTTTCCCGAAAATGCTTTTGAGTGTCGCGGGTTTGTTGGGGTCGTGACCTGGAGGAAACCACCCTGCTCTGGGCTGAGCTACCCCCTTCTCCGCCCATTCATATATCACACGGTTACAATAAAAAAGGGAGCGGGGGGGGGGTCCACTTCCTGTCTTTCCATTCAACCTGGGTTTGATTTATGGGGTTTAACAATTAACTCCGATCACAGATTTATTTCCACTTCTGGTTTTAATGAGCCACACTGTGCTCGCACTCTTTGTTTCCGACTCCTTCGGTTTCCTGAGCGTCGCGGCGACTTCAACAAGTTATGATTACTATTACAATTATTAACTATTGTGTATTTTAACACACGCTGGGTGTTTTGCCTATGAGTTGTGAGCCAGTGTCATTCAAGGGAATTATCAATCCACATAAGAAAACACAGCATAGACACATCGTGACGTAAAACAAATCAGCAGAGTCAGCCAGCGAGAACACACTCTGCTTCTCGGTCCTCGTGCCAATTTGCCTTTGCAACACAATCGATTGCATCTTATCTGATCTCGGAGGGGAACCGGACCATTCCGGACCATTCTGGAGTCGTGGCCCGCGAGCTCAGCTCTGGGCTGACACTGGTGTTAGGATCTCTTTCAGTTAACAACAGCGACCAGCTACTTTTTCCACGTCAGCAGTTTACCAACCGTTCACAACGACCTGGTTCACCTTAAACTCCTCTACCCTTTTCTGTGTCCCTGTTTCCTTGGCAACGACTCAGCGAAGAAAAAGAAAAACACACAAACTCATCTTCCATGGTCGGTCTCGAACGTGCTCAAACGGCTAATCGGCCGCCAAAGAACGAACACATAAAACCGAGTTATGCTCCCCTCTCTCTCTCTCTCTCTCTCTCTCTCTCTCTCTCTCTCTCTCTCTCTCTCTCTCTCCCTCTCTCTCTCTTCTCTCTCTCTCTCTCTCTCTCTCTCTCTCTCTCTCTCTCTCTCTCTCTCTCTCTCTCCCTCTCCATTTTCCCTCGGCGTGGCGTGTTATCCAACACGGCCTTTGACGGCTGACTTGGTGTGTATCTTATCGTCGCCAGCTTGCTCAACAAGGCATGGCCGCTGGAGTGTGCCTGCCAGAGCGTTGCGTTACAGCCGGTCACCGTGGTGACTGGCAGGTCACACCTGGGTCGAGGCCTCGCCACCACACACCTCGTCCCCAGCAGCAGCCTTCCACGTCCTCGCTAGACAGGCAGGGTGACATCCACCAGGGAGAGAGAGAGAGAGAGAGAGAGAGAGAGAGAGAAATATAAAGAGAATAAGAGAGAGAGAGAGAGAGAGAGAAGACACGTTGCGTAGAGAGATGAGAGAGAGAGAGAAATTCTTAGAGAATAAGAAAGAAAGAAAGACAGGGAACTGGGGAACTATAGACAGATGTATCTTTATAGATAAAAAAAAATTAAAAAGAGAAAGAAGTAATATAAAGTAAAATAAACAAATACAACGCTTTAAAAAAAAGATACAGAGAGAGTGAAAGCACGAGGAGAGAGAGAGAGAGAGAGAAGAGAGAGAGAGAGAGAGAGAGAGAGAGAGAGAGAGAGAGAGAGAGAGAGAGAGAGAGAGAGAGAGAGAGAAATATAAAGAGAATAAGAAACAAGAAAGTTAATACACCGACCAGATATCTAAAGAAGGAAAGAACGGAAGAGAAGGAATGATAAATGCATGACTAGTAAAAGAATAGACAGAAAAATTATATAAAACAAGCGAGAGGGGCAGAAAGAGAGGGCGACAGTGGCACCCTATTCCCATACGTTACTGGTTTGTAAATGTAGGGGGAAGTGGCAGCAATCAGTGGTGAACACACAGACCCGCACTGTAACAGCTGTGCAGAGCTTTTGATTTCCAGATTAGACGCACAAGTCGTTTCCCCCCCCCCCCCCCCCCCAAGTCCCCTTCTTTTTGGTCCAAAATGGAGATCAAACAATCCTATATACGTCCAGTCCGATGAATCACCTGAACTGCTGGACACAAAGCATGCCATGTGTGAGGTTCCCCTGTGTTTTTTTCAGTCGTTCTTTTTTTTTTTTGTTTTAGGCTAAGTGCTTCTCATTGGCTGGGAAAGCTCGACATAAATCCACTCCATTATTGTCTGCATATGTCGGCGGTGAACCCCATTGTGTCCCCGGCCTGGTTATTGTGCCACGCACCCGACTCCCAGACTAATGGATTCAACAGCAGCAGGGCTCCTCGGAGCCGAGGGAAGAGCGCTACATGGGGGGGGTTTGGACACGCCGCGGTGTCGCCAGGGAAAAAGGTGTAGGTACGAAGCCTGAGTTGGCAACTGAGCTTGGCTCCACTTTGATACGGCGAGCAGGCGAACAGGGGCGGAAATGGTTTGATAAGCGAAATCGCTGCCGTTGCTTTTTCTATCATCATACTTTAGAAAATGGAACATGAATCAACATCATCATCGAAGCGGATCGAAAGTGCAAACACAGGAGAGTGAGTGAGTGAGTGAGTGAGTGAGTGAGTGAGTGAGTGAGTGAGTGAGTGAGTGAGTGAGTGAGTGAGTGAGTGAGTGAGTGAGTGAGTGAGTGAGTGAGTGAGTGAGTGAGTGAGTGAGTGAGTGAGTGAGTGAGTGAGTGAGTGAGTGAGTGTGTGTGTGTGTGTGTGTGTGTGTGTGTGTGTGTGTGTGTATGTGTGTGACTTGATGCCAAAACAGTGGAAGACTCTAAAGAGAGTGTGGAGTCATATTCAGGCTGAGGTGTGTGTGTGTGTGGGGGGGGGTTGAACGCTATTTGAACGCACCTCACCCCCCCCCTCCCCCCCCCCCCCCTCCACCTCCAGGTGCTTCGCATGTGCTTCCGAAAGTGAAATGCCTGTTTGATTGACGGGGTTGTATGGCAGCGTTGGAAGCTATATTTATGATTAAAATAAAAGGAACAATAAAGAGTTTTGCCTCGAGCTTCAATCTCGTGTCGTTACTTTCAACAGGGAGGCCTTATTGTGTACTCTTGTACACACTCAGGCATGCACACAAGCACACATCACAAACGGCAATGTTTAATTATACAATACCACTCGCCAACACATTTAGGCGTGCGCAAGTGCGCGTGCATGCAACGCACACAAGCATGCGCGCATGCACACACACTCACACATCTATGGTTCGTAAACACGATTTTCAAAGAAACACAAAGATCCCGACCCTGCACTCTGAAATCGTCATTGAGCAACAGTGTGTATGTGCCATCAGGACGGTATGAGCTAGTTAATAACAACAATGAGTATTATACCGTTGAGATAATTACTCCTCTGGGTCACACTGTAAACTACTTCATGCGCCAAATGTCTGAATATACAAAACCGTCATCCCTCACACAGCAACCTGCTAGCAAATAGCCATATTTATCTTAGATCGTTGTAGGCCTATAGAATAGCAGAATAGCACCAGGAGAACACAGCTCTAAGATTGAGTAAGAAAATGGCGTCTAGACCTACAACATAAATACATATGTATAATAGAAACAACCAGAAGAAAACTAAATAATTATCCAACATTACAAGGTTTTTCGAATGAGATTCTACTTGATTTGCGCTAGCTGAACTAGCTTGAGGAGCCACCGGCTATTTTTTGTTCTTACAAGGAAATTCTTGTTCTAGTATGCAGAATATCTTGGCCAGTGCAAACAGATTCAAGCTGAGAAAGCAAATTGAAATGATGGTCCTATTGTTCCATGGCAGGGACGGAGCATAGGGTTTGTTTGCGGGGCCATGTTCTGTCACGCAACAAGTCACGTACGGTGTCTATGTTTGCTTTTCTAACACTCAAAGCCATCATTGGAATCACTTGAACATGGGTTAGGCACAACTTCCCATCTTCAGATACAGAACCACACATCCTTGAGCGTATGTTTGACCGTATCATCAGAAAAAAAAAGAGATTTGTCATCTAATCATGAGCAGAGCGTGCATGACTATATGGCTATAAGTTAGTTATACAACTTATAATATACAGGGAGATAAAATCTCCCTCCATCTCTCATGACAAATGCTATCCACACGGTTTTTAGAGAGTCCTCATGTGTTGCTCTTGGGTCTGCTACATCCCTCTCTCTCCCTGCCTTTCTATATCTCCACCCCCCCCCCCCCCCCCGCCTCCTCTATACCTCCCTCCCTCTCTCCCCCCTCCGCCTCCTCCCAGACCTCCAGCCAGGAGAGCTCTCCCCAGTCTCGCCTCAGGAATGTCTCTGAAATATTACCGTACGCTTTCCGTTCCCCGAGCGGACAAAGTAGCGAGGAAGACGGAGGAAGGAGAGGAAGAGATGAAGAGGGTGGAAATTGAGGAGGACTGCATGAAGGAAAAAAAGAAAGAAAGATCAAGAGGAGCATTGGAAGACAAGAGAAATAAAGAAAGATTGACATCAATTCAAGTCCAGCACAGGAAGAGAGAGAGCAAAGGGACATTGGGGAGGTGAAATAGGGCATACATTTTGCCATATTATGCCGTTGACTGAATGAAAAAACTCTAGAAAAGCAAGCAGTGGGACAGGAAGGGGACTTATCACTTTGACTTTGGCTGACACCGGCCAGAGACAGTGCTAAGGGACTGTTCTGCGGTCGTGTTCTCCTCACCTCAACTATTCCATATGTTGCGACCAGCAGCTCCTGCGTTTTTTGTCTATCAATGTTCTATACACGCACCTAAACTCATAGACACACACACACACACACACACACACACACACACACACACACACACACACACACACACACACACACACACACACACACACACACACACACACGCACATGCACATGCACACATACACACACAAAAGATGGGCTATTCTGGTACCTAGGGCTTGGTAGAATAAAAGATATGCACACAGACAGACACTTCAAAGCTAGGGTCTATTCTGGTACCTAGGGCTTGGTAGAATAAAAGATATGCCACAGACTGAACTTCAATGCTAGGGTCTCTTGGCAGGTTTCTATGCAACAGAAGGCGTTCCATCAAGTTTATTGGTTACATCTGCTGTTCATTGGTTAGGTTTAGGGTATAAACCTATGCATTGGTGTCAGAATTCGTTAAAAGAAAATGTAAAGGCATAACTAAAGGCATCCACTGTATTTCATTTTCATTTTCATTTTGGATTTATGTTGTAAATGTTTGGCCGCTGCAAACAAGGATCCCAGTCAGAAAATGAAAAAACGGTGCAAAGTAAAACAGGCTATTGGCTCCAATCAACCATTTTATTCAACAAGAAAGGATAACAGGTAAGTATGTCGGTTTGAACTGTCTCTACACATACAGTAGTTGCATTTCTAAACTAAACTTGAAACTTTTTCTAATTCAAAGACGTCGAACCGAGAGAAACGTGTTCGTTCATAACTCCATCCACCGAGATCTGCGTGTGAGCGCTTGTGGTTTGGAAAGCCAAAATTCTCGGTAACAAGACCGCACACGAAAGACACACTAAGTGGACCAAGCTGAACCATGACACAGATGGCATTGAACGATCGGAGATGAGAGAGAGAGAGAGAGAGAGAGAGAGAGAGAGAGAGAGAGAGAGAGAGAGAGAGGGAGAGATGAGAGAGCGGAGAGAGAGAGAGAGAGAGAGAGAGAGAGAGAGAGAGAGAGAGAGAGAGAGAGAGCTGGAGCGATAGCAAAAAATGCCAACGCAAAAATGTCAGGTCAGAGAGCGAAGGAGGCTGACGTGACAGCACCATTGGTCTGAGCCATGCAAGCATCAGGTCTGTTCAGGATGGCGGTGGGGACATTGGGGAAAGGGTTGATGAATAATTCAACCGAGTGAGGTAGGGGTGGGTATGTACCTGTTACCACACACCAGACTGGAGAATATGATCATCATGACACCGTCTTCACACATCAATATCGTAGGGCAAAGAATAATTCCTCAGATATTTGCTTATTATTTAGAAATTTCTGCCTGCTTTGCCTTAACATTTATCAAGTTATGAAAGTGAAACTGTTTTATCCTTATTCGGTTATATCTGTGATTCTTTGTCAAGCATAGCCAATATAATTTCCAAATGCCTGAAAGCTTTCTCAGAAAACTTTATAACTGAAGGTTTCCAACCCTATCTTTGCTCTCATTAGTGAGGGAATATCAAGACGACTCAAATGAAGACAAACGGTTAAGTATGCACTTACATAGACACGAAGCAGAGCCTGCAAGGCTTCAAGTCCCTTATTTACTGCAGGGCATGTGAGTCAAACAACAGATAAGGTGTGCCTGTATGAAGGGGAATAGACGGGAATGTAAAATCTGCCTTGATAAATCAATGTTTCTCCGATCCCCAATGGCTCGACATTGCTTCGGCAAATCACGGCCTGCTGTTAAAAGAATGCTGCAGGAATCCAGGGATTTGGGTAAGCCACAGGCGAACATTTCCCAGAACCTTGTAGGAAACACGGGTTTATGTAGATATTCATAATTTTGACATGGCAGCCGCTGGTGAAATATTTGTTCTTCACAGTCGAACAATTTCAAGGTAATTGAGCCAATTCATCACACAACACCGTTTCTCCAGCTGACTGACATGTCATTTATCCCGCTGAACCAATTCGACGCAATAAACACCTTTTAAGGTTTTCCCAGGAAAACGACTGGCGATGTCTTTCATGCTCTGCAGGTGGGCTGTAAATATATATATTGCACGTTTGCTTTATGTTTTTATGGAACATGTTGTTTTTACGACGATCATGTTTCTCAGCTACATTGTGGATAGAGTCATGTGTGTGATATGAGTTGAATTGGGTGTAATTGACATGTTTTCTTTGTCCAGATGGCTTGGTGGGTTTCTTGTGTGTGTGTGTGTGTGTGTGTGTGTGTGTGTGTGTTGTGTGGTGTGTGTGTGTGTGTGGTGTGTGTGTGTGTGTGTGTGTGTGTGTGTGTGTGTGTGTGTGTG
>OLKM01000114.1:516792-521792 GCA_900291075.1 Melanogrammus aeglefinus | reverse complement strand
TCCCGGACCATTTGTTCAGGCCAGTGTCAGTTGGACTCGTCGGGGTCTCCTGTTCCCCTCCTTTGTTTTTTTTCTTGTTTTGCCGCGATTCTTCAAAACGGCCCCATAAACTCACCTAAAATAACCCCATACCACCCCCTCTCCCACTCTCGTCTCCTTCCTCCCCCTGCTGCCTGTACATGTGGATCTGCCCTCTCTAATCTCTTCTTCTTCTTCTTTCCGTATCCCCCCCCCCTCGGTACACAGACCCTTGTATAGTATACCCACACAGCCACTCTGGGATTGTTTTGCGCGGCGGAGAGCAGGAGGAAGGAAAGTCGGTGTGAGAAAGTGGCTGTTTTTTTTGCGAGCGGACAGGAATTGGCCTCGCGGGCGCACGGTTCCTCTCCTCGCCGCGGGAACAATGCCGTGGCGTCACACCCCTGCACTGACCCTCACGTGGAAAAATGTTCCCAGAATTCCGCTCCCATGCTTGGAGGTGCATATAGGCGAGGGAGGGAGAGTGGGAGAGAGGGAGGTAGAATGGGAGGGAGAATGGGAGGGAGAGAGGGAGATAGAGAGGGAGGGAGAGAGGGGGAGAGAGAGGGAGAGTGGGAGAGAGGGAGAATGGGAGGGAGAGAGGGAGGGAGAGGGGGGAGAGGGAGGGACAGTGGGAGAGAGGGAGGTAGAATAGGAGGGAGAGAGGGAGGGAGAGAGGGAGGTAGAATGGGAGGGAGAGTGGGAGAGAGGGAGGTAGAATGAGAGGGAGAGAGGGAGATAGAGAGGGAGGGAGAGAGGGAGAGAGGGAGGTAGAATGGGAGGGAGAGAGGGAGGGAGAATGGGAGGGAGAGTGGGAGAGAGGGAGGTGGAATGGGAGGTAGAATGGAGGGAGAGAGGGAGGTAGAATGGGAGGGAGAGAGATGGCAGGGAAAGTAAGAGTGCAGAGGAAATCATGCGCTAACTAAGGGGCGTTTGTAGCCATGGTGACTGAAGCCGCTGCCGCTTGCAGCTGATTGGCTACTCGCAAATCGTCTGTTCTGGGAGTGGGGAGGTTGTGTTGATGAGGCAGTGTAAACAGTTGTAAACCAAGAAGCTTTTGGCCATTCACAGTTTTTGTCATCAAGGTAGCCTGCATTGCTTTGACTATTAATCTTCCATGCTCGTTTTCCTTGACAATTCCTGCATCCTCTTGTTTTATAAGGAACTAATGAGAGCCCTCCGCTAAGGTGTGAAGGAAGGGGGCAGGTTGCTTGATTTGTCCAATCAATGTCTCGAGTGAAGGAGTGACAAGCACAGCCCTGCAATCAGTGTCTCTTCCTCCAGCGGGGATGTTAGGGTTCACTAATGGCCCGGTGGAAGGAAGATCACTTGGCTGGGAACCCATCTCTCTCTCTCTCTCTCTCTCTCTCTCTCTCTCTCTCTCTCTCTCTCTCTCTCTCTCTCTCTCTCTCTCTCTCTCTCTCTCTCTCTCCTCTCTCTCTCTTCTCTCTCTCTCTCTCTCTCTCTCTCTCTCTCTCTCTCTCTCTCTCTCTCTCTCCTCTCTCTCTCTCTTCTCTCTCTCTCTCTCTCTCTCTCTCTCTCTCTCTCTCTCTCTCTCTCCCTCCCTCTCCTTCTCCCTCCCTCCCCGGCTCACCCTCTGTCCCTCTCTCTCTCTCTCTCTCTCTCATTTAAAGACGACGATGACTATTCCAAATCAACTCATAACATCTCAAACCTTTTCTGACGCTCACACAATAACCCCACAGTAATAATGTTTTATAGGGCATGTCAACCTCATGATCCCCAGAACCTTGGGGGGTGATCCATGGAATGCGTCAAAGCAGACAAGCCCCCTATAAACTGGGGCAGGGGTTTGCCCCCTAGGCTATGAGGGACATCCAGACATCAAGTCCGTCTGGGAAAGCAAATAAAAGGAGGCAAAATACTTTAAGCGCCAAAAGTTGTCGGTCAGTTCAAATTCTTTTTTTCTTTGGTGGACTGAATGGCAACCACTGAGTAAAAGTTAAGTTATGGTGGTGTGGACATAATCCAGCAGTCCTATTATGTTATGGCAACACTTTTTGAGGGAGACGGCACAGAGCCTGGGCCGCAAACTAGTAACGGCAAGGGGCTGAGTTAGGCCTTGTTTCCTGTTTCATTACAGAGTTGTTTACTGAACGAACACATTTTTGGAGCCGATGAAGTGCATTTCTACAGTGCCCATAAACAGTGTTTATTTGAATCATTTACAGATCTTTTTTTTTTTTTTTACAGTTTACCAATGCTAGCCGAGTTTGCGTTCGCCGATTATGCTCTTACACATCCCGGCCTCCAGCGACACGACTGTTTGAAAGAAATGTGAAGCGAAAGAAAGGGAAACAACTCTTTCACCAATATTTGTGGTCGACTTTTAAAACAGATTTGTGAGAATGACATGGACCCAGCTGCAGTGGCACGACCAATTAAATATGCCAATCCTCCTATTTGGGGCGGACAGCCATAGCAAAACAAATTGGAGGATATACAAACCAGCACTCCTCTGTAATACAGGACCAGTCCTCTTAACCTATAGCCGAGAGTCATGTTTCAGCAACAGAGCCACGTCTAACAGTAAGTTATGTGTTAACACTTATTTCCTCCCATTTTTTCAGTTCTGGCAGGTTGAAGAGCAAGGTCATTATAATGCAATTAGCCTCTGTACCTGTTAATCACCGCAAGGGTATTTATAACAGCATGCGGTCATTCTTTCATAAATATAAGATGAACTGCTATTAGTAATGGAATAGGAGTGAGACTTAGTTGGTACCAGTGTCGGCATACTGGATTTGTGTTTGGAGTGTATTACAGAAGGCGATGATGCCACCGCTACAAAAGCAGATTCCATTACTTCAAAGAGAGGAATATTGTGAGCCTCATAGCATGAATGCCTAAGTTTTAATTTAAGGTTCTTCTTGTATTTGGTGTAAAAAAAAATGCCTCCGTCAAACAGCATGTAAAAAGCATTGGCTTATGAAATAGCCAATGAGGCACAGTCAATCAGCAGTATAAGGCGACTAGAGTTAGGTAAGATATCACAATTTGGCTAAAGTATGACTTATGATATGAGGCTAACGACATAAATAAGCTGCTAGTTCTTCAGTGCAGCAGGTCAACGATAAAGAAGTCGTAAGGGAAAAGCCCACTTCACGGCTAAGCAGAATCCACTGGAAGGGTCTGTCAAGTTAACCCTGTCAGTGTTTTATAAGGCAATAAAAACATCTGAATTGTAACTTTTTGGACAATAACCATTTTTTACAATGATCCGCTGTTTGCTGCTGCAACAAAACCTTGCTGTTGTGTGCCTTTGACAACCAAGATAATAACTTTATACGACTAGGGAGAGTGTACGCAGTTTGCTGCACATAATAACCGCTATTATCTGCTTTGTGCAACTAGTTTGTTTCTGATTATCCGCAATAAACTTGATTTCACGTCAAGGCGCAGGAATCACGTCCCGGTGGTGCTTTGTTTACGGATGGATGGGATTAACATGGTGTCTCTAGCACGCCTTCGCACATCTTTAGTTATGATCTGGAAGGGAGAGCCGGCATCTCTTGGTGGCAGTTCATCAAGTTTTGATGACTTTCTCATACACAGAAAATAATTGTGTGTCATGGAGGGCATTGTGGGAAATGGTGTTCCAGCAACGGTCAAAGTGACCCATTATTACGGATGAGGGCAGAAACAGGCACAGCAATGACCATGACGCATATCACAGACAGGCCTACTTGAGTGGCAGACAGCAAAACAGAGCAGACACGGGACTGAATCCAGCAATAATACGGGCAGTGAAGGCAGGTGAAGGAGACTTGGTCTTTCATGTTGAGTTATTGATTTGTTAATGGTGAATATTGATGCGTCCAATGGTCAAAGAATGTTTTCTTCAGAAGTCATAGAGTAAAGGAATGAAAACGTGACGCATGCTTCTTTCAAATTATTCCTCAAAATAAATTGGGAAAAATTGTCAAATCTCATTACGGATTAATTACTAATAAAAAGCCAAAGAACAATAGGAAATAAGGTTATGTGAGGTGTGAGTGGAAACCATTCATGGCGCACCATTATTTATATTCTGTATTTAGTTTATTTACTATTATCATTTTCTTGTTTAGTTTTATTTTGAACGTTTTAATTGACGTATTTCTCTATATTCATGACCTTTCTTACACAGCTGTATACATTTGATAGTTTTACCTGGCTATACATTTATATGTAGTTCTAATTGTCGTATTGTCGTTGAGGTTAAATGTCTATTGTTGCAATCAATTTCTGAAAACTCATGTAAACAATGGATTGTAAAAAAAAAAGAAGAGAAAAGCGCAGAAAGGAACTGAGGGACCCATGGGAGTCGGAGGAATACAGCGCTGGACTTAACTCACTTGGAGCCAAGCATTGAGGCAGCAGTGTGGGGGGCTAGGGAGTTCCTCCTGGGGTCCCCCGCCCAACCCCACCGAATTCAACGCTCAGTGTTGCAATACAGCCTGCGGCTAGTCTTAGCTGGGGAAAGAGTCTGCTCAGAGCAATCTGCCCCCCACCTAGAGACTCCCATAGCGTCCACACCGCCCGGCCAAGTTCTCCCAGTGTCTCTCTCGCTCTACGTGGTGTTTTTCCATAGCTCAGATGGGAATGACTGCTGATAAAATATCAAAACACACCTAAGTGCTTCCTCTTCCTCTGTGTGTGTCTCTCTCTCTCTCTCTCTCTCTCTCTCTCTCTCTCTCTCTCTCTCTCTCTCTCTCTCTCTCTCTCTCTCTCTCTCTCTCCCTCTCTCTCTCTCTCTCTCTCTCTCTCTCTCTCTCCCCCTCTCTCCCTCTCTCTCCCTCTCTCTCTCTCTCTCTCTCTCAGAACACGCCGACAGCACACTGCCCAACACACTCGCATCATCCCTCCCACTACATGACTTGCATAAGGTAGTACAAACATTGTGACAGTTAGTGAATTTACCGACCCCCTTATTCAAAATGTTTACAAGCCCCACATTTCTGTGGTAAAGTGGGCTTTCT
>OLKM01000114.1:459292-511792 GCA_900291075.1 Melanogrammus aeglefinus | reverse complement strand
AGCGATAAGGTGTATCAAGAGTACACAGTTAAGGTTATTTCAAAGGGGTTCAAAAGAGATGATCACTCATGATGACACACCAATAAAATAAGACTCAATATATTTATACGTAAAATAGATCAATTAAAGCCTAATAATCCAGACAATAATAATCAGTCTGTTATTGTTTCTGTCGCAATACACTGCCCGGTTCCTGTGTTTAAACCCATGTCTCAACACAAACGTAGGGTAATTGTTAGAGAAACCTGGGCTGTCACCATGACAACGGCAACAAACACAGTCCCACCTGATGGGGGCTGGAAGACGGCCGTCGTTCAAGAAAGAAACGCGCAACGCAAGGTCAATTGAACTTGATCCTGGGTGGACATAAAACCTCCTTGTTATGATTGAGGGCTAATAAGGTATAACAACCAGAGAATGGAGAAACAGAACAGAGAGGGATTGTATGTCCTTACATCAAAGAGGGAGAGGAAGAGAGAGAGAGAGAGAGAGAGAGAGAGAGAGAGAGAGAGAGAGAGAGAGAGAGAGAGAGAGAGAGAGAGAGAGGAGAGAGAGAGAGAGAGAGAGAGAGAGAGAGAGAGAGAGAGAGAGAGAGAGAGAGAGAGAGAGAGAGAGAGAGAGAGAGAAGGGGGCAGCATGGGCTTGGGGTTAAAACATAACTAATCATGCTGGTGTGATAAATACATGGGTAGTAAATCTTTCTGTGTGTGTGCGTGTGTATGGGTGTGTGTAGGTGTGTGCGTTCCAGTATGTGAAAACACATGCAGGGGGCATTGGTATAATGCAGCAATCGCTCTGCCTTTTCGGGGAAGACCTAGTGGCTGTCCTGACCAGGACGTGACTCTGAGCATGTGTTAGGGCCTTGATAGAGAGGGCACGAGATGATGAGGAGAGAGAGAGAGAGAGAGAGAGAGAGAGAGAGAGAGAGAGAGAGAGAGAGAGAGAGAGAGAGAGAGAGAGAGAGAGAGAGAGAGAGGAGAGAGAGAGAGAGAGAGAGAGAGAGAGAGAGAGAGAGAGAGAGAGAGAGAGAGAGAGAGAGGAAAAGGAAGCACTTAGGTGTGTTTGATATTTTATCAGCAGCAATGCCCGTCTGAGCTATGGAAAAACACCATGAATGGGATTCACTATTCAAACCAATGTGACACTGGCCTGTGTGTGTGTGTGTGTGTGTGTGTGTGTGTGTGTGTGTGTGTGTGTGTGTGTGTGTGTGTGTGTGTGTGTGTGTGTGTGTGTGTGTGTTGTGTGTGTGTGTGTGTGTGTGTGTGTGTGTGTGTGTGTGTGTGTGTGTGTGTGTGTGCGCGTGTGTGTGTGTGTGTGACCCAGGGAGGGGAGATCAAATGATGGTTGGATTAAAGCTTGGAAAACAATACCAAGTTCTTAGATGCATCCACCGGCCGAATGTGTTACGGCCAGCGCAATCGCAGTTTCCTTTTTGTTTTTCATCAAAGTCTTTAGATGTTTGACGCAGCACCAAAAAGAGGAGGAGGAGGAGGAGGAGGAGGAGGAGGAGGAGGAGGAGGGGGAGGGGGAGGTGGAGCGGGAGGGGCAGAAGGCGGAGGGGGAGAAGGTGAAGGGGGGTAGGGGGAGGAGGCGTGGAGACAAAACAAACAGCAATTAAGGTAGTTTACAAATCAGCTGAAAAAGCCTTATCCTCAAAGAGCCATTTCTTAGGAAACATCTGCCATATTGATGTATTAGCGCAAGGAAACACACATTCCTAGAATTACTGCAACAAAATACCTTAAACAAAGCCAGCTAAACAAACTGCTTGTTTGCTGCCACCTGACACAAGTAGTACACATCCACACATGCATACAGTATATGTGCTCGTACACACAAACAAACGAAAACAAGCAAAGCCCCACGAACGAAAACACATATTAACTGACACACCCTATAACAACCGTCGCAGACGCACACAGAAACACAAACTGCTTGTTTTCGGGGGGGTTTCCTCAATGCACTCCACAATGTGATCCCTCATAAACATTTATAGTCCAAACAGGGATAGCAGCACCCCCTTCAGAGATTCTTAGCCTGAAAAGCCAGACGAACGCCTGATAACCAGAGAGAAGGACCTGGGAGCTTTGCTGGCTACAGTGAGGGTGACAGAAACATTTCTCATAATCCCTCGTAAAAAAAAAAAGAAAAAAGAATGCTACAGTCGTCTCCTCCACATAGATGGAGATATGCTGAATCTAAAGCTGAATCCGTGCCAGCCCTCAGCATGAAGAGCCTTGAGAAGACTAGGAGAGAGGACTTCAGAGTTAACGCTGAGTTAAGCTATTGTGAGACACAACAAGAGACTACCAGGCATTGTTCCCTGTGGCATTGGGTATCGATACATCAAATGAGCTCCATTTTGGCCAATGATGATAGATGCTCGAATGTTTCAAATATACTGTGAACTTTATGCTCAGTGCTGAGGGACTCTGTTGAGCATTTGGGACGTAAATCAAACAGCAGAGCTTCTTGTAAATCAGGGTATTTAGTACGCTCCGACGTGGTCTAAAGTCATCCCATGATTAATGAGGAGCCCTAAAACAAGACAGTTTACAACCGTCTTGCAGCAGGAATTGTGATGAGACATAGTTTATCTGTAGTTTATCATGAGTATGTGTGAACGCGTATAAATCGGTGTATATATGTGAAAAATGTCTCCGGTACTTGTGTGTCTGTTGCTGTATGTGATTGTCTGTTTGTATGTGTATGTGTATGTATGTATGTATGTATGTATGTATGTATGTATGTATGTATGTATGTATGTGTGTATGTGTGTATGTGTGTGTGTGTGTGTGTGTGTGTGTGTGTGTGTGTGTGTGTGTGTGTGTGTGTGTGTGTGTGTGTGTGTGTGTGTGTGTGTGTGTGTGTGTGTGTGTGTGCGTTGGAAATGAGAGTGTGTGTGTTTACACTTCACATTCTGCAATGTAACTTGGCAGTTAATCTACGAAAGTGCAGACGGAGGCAGAATCAAACATGGCGCTGGTTTAGGTCGGGTGTTGTGCAGTAAACAGTGGAGCAGGCCGAGTGTGCCTTTATTTTCATGTCAACACTGAGCAGCTCCCCCCCTCCAAACGACCACATGACACACACACAAACACAAACACGTCATCAACTTTGACCTACTGTACTCTTCAAGTAAGAATTTGACATCGTACTTATTATGCGTAACAATGGGAATATTATCATATATTAAATATTATTAATATAAAACAATATTTATTACAAATATATATGAATATACTACATATATAAAAGAAATATGATTATTTTCATAAGTAAATTAATTTTGTATGTTTTATTTTATTTACTAACCCTAACCCTATTTCAAAAATCGACTTGTGTGGTTGGACAGGACAATTCATTGTGTAGTGTTTGCAGGGTTAATTCAAAATATGTATTTTTTCTTTTATGTTAAACAGCAAAAATGACCGTACGAATGCAGCAAGCATCCACATCCGAGTACACAACTCAGGGAAGGAAGTGTACCTCTTCGCAGCACTGTGAAGGAGGTGATTCTTTAGAATGTTTACCATAACATCAAGCAGTCGGGGTCCAAGGTCAAACAAACATGGAGGGATGAACTATCCACTCGGTTTCACAAACAAGATGGGAGAAACTCTTGAGTAGAAATGAAAGTATTTTTTACTAATACAAATAATACTTGTGTAAGGACCTCTAAAACTAGGCCCAATATATCAGTTCAAATATCTTAAAACATGTTGATGTTGCTGGACCAATAAATATTTGGCAGTATGTACTTACTAACATTAGAAAAACCAAAATGCAGAACAATAGATAGATAGAAACATCTGCGACGAGATTCAGAAGTGACTTAGAATGCAGATCCATCTGTCTGGAGTGGGCTGTGAGGATCATGTAGGGTATAGAGTCAGCCTATACACACACACACGCACACAACCTACACACACACACACGCACATACGTGCACACACACACACACACACACACACACACACACACACACACACACACACACACACACACACACACACACACACACATATGTGCATGCACACATACACGCATACACAAATCGGTGCACGTACACAAAGACAAACACACACACGCATACACACAATCCTCTCATGGCCATCTGGGTCAGAGAAAGAAGAACTTGGGGAACAGTTGACATGATGATCCCTTTAATGGTTACATCCTCCACTCTCTGCACACGTGCACACACACACAAACACACGCACACAAACACACATCAAACACACACACACACACACACACACACACACAGTCACACACACACACACACACACATCACACACACACACACACACACACACACACACACACACTTGCATATTGGTTTACTCCACAATGAAAGAAAATCCATCAACTCCAGAATCCCCAATGTACACAATGACACTCAATGCATATTCTTCCTCACATGTTCCATAGCGCTCTCTCTCTCTTTCTCTCTCTCTCTCACACACACACACACACACAATCAAACACACAACCCCCCCTACACACACACACACACACACACACACACACACACACACACACACACACACACACACACACACACACACACACACACACACACACACACACACACACACACACACACACACACACAAACCCACATCAAAAAAAGACATCCCCCACTTTTAAGCAATCAGAGGCTGAGAATAGGAAGGACAGAGAGGAAGCGGACAGGCATTCATAGGCTGGGAACAAGGAGAGGGAAAAACAGCCGGAACCTGGAATTTATGGAGGAAACAACAGCGGCCATCCAAAAATACCTTGTGACTATCTCCACAGATAAACAGAAACATCAATCCACTCCTTCTTCATCCCAACCCTCCACATACACAACACACGTGCACGCATACACAAGCCTACTTTCTGCTCTTGCGATCTTACTAAACTGCTCTTACTTTTACAAGACCCCTGTGATGTCTCCAGGTCTCCAGCTCCCTCAGCCGTCCCCTGAGGGCCGATTAAAGCCATGGCAGCACTGCGCCTTGGCCGATCGCCGTTTCCCAAACACTCACTCAACACCTGCAACTGTGAAAGTTTCCGATTGGCCTAAATTTGTGCTTTGCGCAAGTTGCTGCCTTAGCCCCCGGCCAATAACCAGGGACGCTGTCCATCCAGTTAGGTTTCAGCGTTTGGTATACATCACCCGTACAGGATGGGGCTCGGTCCCCGTTGCTACACTTAGTGTTTTTTTTGCCCCTTGGCTTCCACAGTCTCTGTTCTGGTTTCGAAACAGCTTCCTATAGCTCTGTGTATTAGGGTTCCCTGCTCCGCACTCACCAACCAAACAGACACTTTAAAATGATATGTTGCCCGTCCTTGTTACGGGAAACACACTTTGGGATTTATTTTGGGCTCTACTGGATGAGAAAAATCGAGGAGTCACGCAGAAAAGCTAGATTGACGAGCCCAGTGAGTCATCTGAAGACATTTATTGGGGAACCTCAGACACGCAATGTCAAAAGGTCTCCTACGCTGCTGAGGTCAGGAGGTCACGGTCGATCGTCATGGTGACAGGGTGCGCAGTGATGAAAGAGGCCATCCTGTGGGTAGAGGATGCTGGTCTCTGACCCCCCAGGTCATTTCCTCTGACCTCTGCTTCCTAATTGATTGAATTATCTAGCCAATGGTCTCCTATTAGGGTGCACTAACTGACCACAACCCCCAAATAACACATCCTCTTCCTGCTTGTGCTTGACACTGAGTTACACCAAATACCACTTTTTGGTAATTATTTTGTGCAAAGTTTTAAGCCTTCATGTGGTTTGAGTAATCCAAACATCCACCTTGACATTTGTCCTAAGCTTCCAAAAAAAAAAAGAGATCACCTTTAAATGTCATTCCCCTGACAATGACATCATGAGCTGGATTTAACAGGCACAGGATATGGGTACCTCAATGGAAACTACAGCGTGCCATAAAGGGCATGATTCAACCTCGCTATACCTGACCTAAATGAAAACACCAACATCTCTGACAAGACCACGCCGTTAGATTGAACACGTGAATATGAACTTCCCATTGAAGGTCAATGGGATTCCGTGTCACTTTATTTGAAGGGTGGGTTTTCCCATGTAATTGGCATATATGAGTGAATGCACTGAATAGAAATCAAACCCCTATCCATAAAAGTATTAATGGTAAGACTTTGAGTTACCACAAAAAAACAAAAAATCATCCATTCACTACCTCCTCTCATTGTGCCAGTTGGATTTCAGTTTTCTGATGCGTTAGAAAAGCTTAACGTTTAATATTCCCTGAACATTTTAAAAGAGTAAACCATGCAGAAAAAACTGTAGGTGGAAGATCAGGACTTCAAAGAACCAACAGTGCACTTCATTCATTCAAAAGAACAGGGGAATGATTGGACGACGATAGGATGTGGAAATGAACCAACCACATAAAGCCATGGTGTGCTTCAGCACATGACGGGGCCCATGTGACCACTGTTATGCCATCAGGTGTTGTGACGGTGGATGGCTCCTGTGTGACTGCCCTCCGTGAAGAGGGCACGGAAACAGGTGAAAGCCTTAATTATCATTAATGTGTAGCTCACTGCTCAATATCATTACATCGCCTTTCACTGTACAGTACAAGAGCTGCCACAAAATCAGTTCTCTATCAAGCGTTCAAATATCTGTGGTCTTCCCTATGCAAAATAAAGAATCCAGGCCATACTTCGATGATGAGGAACAACAATTTAAATACATGTGGTTCCTTGGTTTATACCATACTGCCAGAAACGCAGTGACGAAATTATTCTGAGAGACACTAATAATCAGTGGGGCATTCTGAAAAACCGAAAAAGCTCATTCAACGGCCCGACTCTCACGGTCGCTCTCCTTTGGACGTATTGGGCTGAGAACACACTGATAGGTCCAGCGAGTTCGTCAGGCCA
Organism: Melanogrammus aeglefinus; assembly: GCA_900291075.1. Taxonomy (NCBI): domain Eukaryota; kingdom Metazoa; phylum Chordata; class Actinopteri; order Gadiformes; family Gadidae; genus Melanogrammus; species Melanogrammus aeglefinus. Next base: position 504,873 of record OLKM01000114.1, on the reverse strand, counting down.
CACTCACCACTGCCTTTCTGCTGAGCTCCTCCTCTGTTTGCCTTGTCCTGCATCAGCTTTCACCGAGTGCTATCTTCCTCCCCTTCACTTTCTGTTTATTAGTTTTGGAGTTTGACATTTTCCAATGCAACGCTAATTCAAACAAGGCTGCTGCCGGCACGCGGCTTTAATCAAAGGCCCCACCGTTTAGGGTAAATACAACTTGATAGGCTGTCGGACAGAGATTTCACAAAAACTGAGGGTTTTTTAGAAAATTGCTTGTGTGCGCACAATGTGTGTGTGTGTGTGTGTGTGTGTGTGTGTGTGTGTGTGTGTGTGTGTGTGTGTGTGTGTGTGTGTGTGTGTTGTGTGTGTGTGTGTGTGTGTGTGTGTGTGTGTGTGTGTGTTGGTATGTTTATAAGGAACTGGTTGAACTGTACAGTATGAGTGTGGATGTATGTGTATGTGTGTGTGTGTTGTGTGTGTTGTGGTGTTGTGTATGTGTGTGTGTGTGTGTGTGTGTGTGTGTGTGTGTGTGTGTGTGTGTGTGTGTGTGTGTGTGTGTGTGTGTGTGTGTGTGTGTGTGTGTGTGTGTGTGTGTGTGTGTGTGTGTGTGTGTGTGTGCGTGTGTGTGTCTGTCTGTCTGTGTATAAGCAACTATATTCTAGTTGAGCTGAACAACATGAGTGTGCATGTGTGTGTGTTCTAGCCTCTCCGTGATGGTATTACAAAGAGCCAATGGGAGCGAAGGACCACACTCCAACACATCCTGTTTGACTTGACCTCAGAGGATATTCTCCTTTCCCAAGCAAACAAACCACCAGGCTTTTGGATCGTACCAACGTTGGAGGGGAAGGGAGGGGACGGGAGGCGACGGGAGACAGGGGACGTCTCTGCTGGGGAATCAGTGGGCAGAAATGAGGTTTAGCAGAGCAGGGAGGCCAAAGCGGCTTCGGCAGAAAACTGCTGAGCTGTTGCCTTCCACAGAGACAGTTGTTTTCATGTGTGGGCTTGGCTTCTTTGAATGCACAGAGAACCTATAAAACCTGAACATTTCCCAATGGCCTATGCCAGTCTGGGGAAATAAGTTTAAGAGGTCCAGAGCTATTACTGCTAAATATTTATCTGAATTTGACATTGATTTGGTTTTCAATAGAATTAGCTTATTAAGTCTATTAAGGCGTCTACCCCCAGAGATGGAAAATCTTTTATACAAACCCCTCCAATAATTATTTCCTCATCACTGCGTATCACCCAGACGATCTCATTTGGCTAGCCATGGCTATTTGGCTACGGATGTCCCGGAGTCTGTTGATATTTATTACATTGGGAAAGCTCCTCTAGGAAAGGGCGTCTATTCCCCTCCTCAAGCTAAATCTGATTAATCCATTATTTGGTTAAGTCCCACTGTTGTCTCGCTGGATCCAAGCTCCCTTTGGTGTTTTCCCTTAACTGAGGGTGGGCCAGCATGGTACCGCTGAGGGGCTAGTGGGATTAATGCTGCCAACTGACACTAATCTCATTGTGGTCGAGGCTTTAGAGAGACTTTGTACACACCCACTCTACTCTCACTCCCAAACATTTGTATTTGTGGCATCAATCCTCTGGGACAGGGGTGCTATTGTTTACTGGTCGGGTGGCTGATGGACATAACTGTGTATCAAAGGAATACCAATGATAACTCTGGGACTTTAAAATGACGGTAAAAATAAACTAAAGGGTGTGCTGTCCTTGGGCAATTCCAAAAATGTATTGGCTGAGGGAAATAGAGAATCTTGCTAATCAACAGTGAACAAATGGAAGAGGTTTATGTTAACTTTATCTTTAGTGGCAAAAAAAAAGAAGAAATTAACATATGGTGTACCTATTGAATGAGACGAACAGGGCTTTTCACTCATGTAAGGAGCTACTCTTTAAAATAGAAACCATAGACATGGCTAGTTTCCATGGCTACCAGAATCAAAAGGTGTTGAAGGCAGACAGTTTATGTAATCTGCACAGTATATACATTATAGGATGCAAAGTCAGGACTCATTCCTGAACTAGTTTGTTTCTCTCTCCAATAGTCAATGTACCTCTAAATTACATGTCCTGAAAATGACAAACAATTAACCTTCACTTTCCTAGCATAAATACGATCTTCAATGGCAGAAATCCACCATTTTGTCCCTTATTAAGAGGTCAACAAACTAATGTGAGCTCAAAGCTAAAGCATATAGCCTATGTTGCCGCCCCACCTTTACGAGGAAATACACACAGTGTACGCAGATCATGGAAAAATGTAACGCCATGGCGTTGGTGACGATCATGACGATGATGTCGTCACCTTCTTGACAGTCTACGGGACAGGGGAGCAGGTTCATTTTTCCACTGTTGTCCTCCAAAAGGTTAGGTCACCACTAGTACACGTCTGTTTGTAGTAAAAATAAGGAGGCAGACCGAATGGAAGCAGAGTTCCAAAACAGACAACGGTCGGAGGGATCGTCAAGAGGGCCGTGAGCTACGACATACGGCATGTTTTTATCACATATGAAAAAAGAAATAACTAAATGAGATGTCCTACTCTTCTCGGACCATTATTCCCCTACACAGCTTGGTTGGATGATATGAATTAGAACAGGGGGCCGGTATTGATGCCGCGTGCTGTATCTCTACTCCGGTATCACTTTTCTTATAGTGATCTACATGGAGACACATTTGATGTATCCGAGATAAATTTCTTAAAATTACGACAATCTTCAGTTCCACTGCAAAAAATGTGGTCTACATTTCTGAGCAGCCCTTTCCTACCAGCCCATTTCCTGCTCCAATAACCACAGCTAATGGCAAATCCAGAGGGACTCACGTCTAATAAGTCACTTTATTTGATGTGGGCTGCTGGTGACTGCTTTTACAGAGTACTTTCAGGTGTGCTACAGAGCGACCCAGTGCCCTATAGCCTAGCGCTGAACCCGCACAGAGGTCAATGTCCATCCCTCGCAAAACTCATTGCCCCTCTGCATCATCTACGATACTTTTATGATGAGATCCAGGTTGGATTCCCAACATTCGCTGAACTAAGAGGGAAGCCGAGAATAGCTGCGTGGCTAGCATGTATAGATCAATTAAACAGGTGGCCTATCCATGGGTAGGGCTGGATTGGCTGAATATGAGCTCGCAGAAAGGCCTCATTCAAGTCAGTTTGTTCGTCACACAGGTTGAGGTTGAAGCTGTTACAAATGACGCACTCCTCGTAACATGCTTTCAGAAGTTTGCGCAAGACATATCGGGTGTCAACGCTGAATTTGTACCATGTGCAGTCATCAACGGTCTGGATGTTGTCTGCCACATTCATTAGGCTTTCATATCTTTCGTTCTTTTCCTTCTTTCTACGCATTAACAAGTGAAGTAAAAGTTCAAACACAAATTGAAACAGCATCATAGAACACATCCTTTGATTCTAAGTGTGTGGTGGAATTATCAAAACATAATTGTCTATCGTCATTTTCCCCTTTCTCACACAAGTCGCATCCGGAGCTGATGAAAGATAAATGCACCATTTTGTTGGAAGCATCTGCATTCCCTGCATTCTGTGGAAAACAATAGATATTCCAGGGTTCATTCCAAAAGCAAACAACCTGTTTACACTTCCTTGTCAAGAGATGAAGGGTCGGCCGTGAGAACCGGCTCAGATTAATAATGAGAACAGGAACTAGGGTTTTATAGTGCACCTCGAGCCCACAAAGCAACTGACCAGCCACAAATCAAATGTGCAGAACTGGACTTGACCTTTGTGACACCTATGTCTGCACCAGGAAGCTGAGGAGACATATACACCCTCTCTCGCTGTCGCACACTTATACACACGCACGCACGCACACGCACACACACACACACACACACACACACAGGCATGCATGCATGCATACATAAAAGAACATTAAAAACACACAGATAAAAACACAAACACACTCTTTGACACACACAAGCTTTCGCTCCTCTCTCTCTCTCTCTCTCTCTCTCTCTCTCTCTCTCTCTCTCTCTCTCTCTCTCTCTCTCTCTCTCTCTCTCTACTCCATCTCTCTCTCACACTCTCTCTCTCTCACTCACTCTCTCCCTCTCTCACCACCCACACACACACACACCACACACAACACACACACACACACACACACACACACACACACACACACACACACACACACATTAAAATATCCCCCCAGCCCACCCACCCTCCACACACACACACACACACACACACACACACACACACACACACACACACACACACACACACACACACACACACACACACACACACACACACACACACACACACACACACACACACACACACAGACCAAACACAGACGAAAACATCAAAGCAGGAAGCTGCAGAAGAGGAACTACAGTCTGGCTCATAGGCCCCCCGCTGAGCCACTGGAGAACGCAGAGCGTTGAGCCAGAGGCAGGCTCCTCTCGCTGGACGCTATGAACGACAGCCCAGCTCAAACCCGCTGCTCGGTTTATTTAGGGCACCCTGGTTGCCGCCTGGCATAACATAAGAGTGTAAGAATACTACAATGCCGTTTTAGTGTGTGTGTGTGTGGGGGGGGGGGGGGGTTAGTGGAAAAATGCTTCAACAACACCACAACACCCTGAGTGTTGACAGCCACTTAAATCTTCCCCTAAACTCGACTAAGCTTGACTAAGCTCCCGCTGAAGACAAGAATGTTTTTTGTTGTGACCATTCCAAAATGTCCTTTTTCCTTTTATTTATGGGGGACTATTTGAGAGGTCCAATATAGAAGACCTCGGGTGCTATAACTCATCATCTCTCTCACTCATCATTAGCATTGCGTTTCCAGTAAATGCGATGAATTTAACGGTACAAGCTGCGCTGGCTTGCTTAGCCCACAATAAACAGCGATTTACACCATTTATGTTAAGTTTCAGCTCAGCCTGGCCAGGCACATATGGCTCTGAAACAAGATAAGCGGTTATATGGGGCCTTATAAACCATTATCGGCAATAGGGCCAATGAAATAAGGCAAACCTGAACACCTGGAGGGCAATCTGTGAGGGCGACCCGTGACCCTCCATTATGAGTTATGCCGATCCACATTACAGGCTGGCCCACTTCACGAAATCTGTCTCTTGCACTCCTGTATTGATCCAAAGCTTACCTTCAAACATACAAAATAACAACAAATTGTAAGAACTCCTAATATGGCCATAATATTCTATTGTGAATGTCCGCCACTGGGACAATGGACAAGAGAGCCATGGGTTAAAAGCCACTGGCCTACAAGAGTCTTTGTTTGCCTGTCTGTGCATAAGAGGCCCAACAGGTGTGTCAATATGAAAAGTATTCATACGGTCGGCCGGGCCGTACTCATATAAACACTGCACAAATATAGATGAGAACCGCTGTCGCGCTCCACAGCACACGGCTACTGTAGAACAAAACGAGATGAACTGCAAACAAACGGCTACCGTAGAACAACACAAGATGACCCACGGCGTTCAACAAGAGTTCCTGCAAAGGATAATGGATTTTTTTAAATCAAAATATGATTTGTTAGTGACATAAGGGTCACCGAATTGGCCTGTTTGCAACAATGGTGATTTGTATTTGGTTTGGATGGAAAAGCCATGGTGCAAATCCTATAGTGTAGGCTATTAATAGGAATAGTATCAAAAAATGAATCGAATGAAAGCATAATTCTAAGATTATTATTTACCTATCGTGGTTTGCTTTATAGGATATACTAAGCTACGTGTTGAGGCTGTGTTTACGGACGTGTGTCATCAAGAGCAATAATCTCCATATAAAATGATAATAAAACGAAGTTGATTGCGTCCTTAAAGTTCAACCAAGTGTGCCAGAGACAATTTGGATAAGACAACGTACGGGTGTCTATGCAGCGACGGAGATACAACGCTGCGCCCGCACGGTCCCTCACCAGATGGTGAATGAGAGGCACGGGCGCATAAAGCTGCATGTGATCGAATAACAAACACACCCAATCGGAAAATCAAACGCACCCCATGGATGTTGGCACAACTGCGCGAGCAATTAATTATTGGAACACGTATTAGGACAAGCCAAACTCATCAGAACTCATATCGACTCACCCGTCAAAGGTTTCTGTTTGGTTTACTTTGTAATAATGCATTTATTCGAATACATTCATGAGCGAAATAGGCTAAATCTATTTAAAATCTCCATATGGACTATCAACCGTTAAACGATTCCCTCTAAATGAACTGTCAGGTGTGAAATACGACTGTTTTTTTATTAAAGTCCGTGTCATTTTACGAATGCAGCTGATTTAGCGTTTTTGCGCGCGCGTGTGTGCATATGAACTACAGAGCGAGAGAGAGAGAGAGAGAGAGGAGAGAGAGAGAGAGAGAGAGAGAGAAGAGAGAGAGAGAGAGAGAGAGAGAGAGAGAGAGAGAGAGAGAGAGAGAGAGAGAGAGAGAGAGAGAGCTCATTTGCATACAGCTGAATAGTTATGTCTCCCGTCCCGCACATTAAAGCCGTATGGAGGCAGAAAGGGGGCACGCGTCCCAACAATAGGAGGCACGCCGCCACAGGACTGGAGAGACATGGGTGGCAGCACGCGGCACGCGCCACAAAGACACTGAAATGAATTCCAGGGAAACAGAATGGTGTTCATTTACAAGTTAAGAGAAGGATCTCGTGGTCAAATGAGGTTCAGAAAAAAACAGTAGGCGTCTATAATCAAATAATATTTATTATAGGCGCTATAGTCAAGTAATATATTCTTACGGCAAAGGTAAACCTTTATTAACCATTTAATTTTGCAAAGCCAAACTCACGGGGCACGTATTGTATACTTAAATGTACTAAAAATAACAATATAATGTATTATTTTTTATTCTTTATCGTTTTTCTACATACACACAATTGGAAGTATAAGCTTGCTTATATCAATTGGCTGGTTACATAGATATAAAAAAAATGTGTAGGCCTATATGTATATATATGAAATTTTATGGGCCTCACATTGCGAGTCTAATTCAAGGAGTAATATTATGTGTTTGCCTTTTCAATATTGCCATGAGAACACGCGCCATGTGTTTTTGCGCACCTCTCGTAAAATAAAGAAAGAAAGAAAAGTGACCAGATGTTGCAGTTTGTTAATAATCACATCATGGCTCGGTGATCAGTCAGCACCGTGGCACTAGGTATCAGACCTAGATAATTGTTGAGGGGGTACAGGAGAGAAGGGGGGTTGAATATGTAAAATGGGCGGTGTCAAATACTGATTGACAGTTTATGTAATGAGCCGCGCGGAGTCTATATATCGGGGAGGAGACGCACGAGGGTTTCATTCACGAGTATCGAGACGAGTGCTTCGTATCCACCCAGGCACACACTGACGCACCAGCGCGAGCAGCAGGCAGCACCAAAACAAGCGGTCCACCGCGCGCAAAAGCCCAGCAAGACGCCCCGTGGAATACAGCGCACGCGACGAGACGCCTGCTGACGGGGGAGAGCCCGCTGTTGGATATTGGGTTTTCCTTTCACCTTTTGGATAACTTGGGGGATATTGCTTTTTTTTTTTTTTTTTTGCGTTTTTGACACATCAACAAATCAAGAGCATCGAAAAAAAACTCCCCGGGAGTGAAGAAGGATTTACACTTTATATTATTACTATTAGCAGTTATTTTTTCTTCTTCTTCTTTGGGGTACATTCTTTGGGGGGAAAGGGGGTTTGTGCTGTCCGTGATACGGGCTTCGTTGGGTGGTGACGCGGCTGCCCAGGAGAAGCGAAGAGGATGGCAGCCTGGTTTACCTTTACAGTTGCGTTCAGCACCACGTTGATAACACAGGTAGGCCTATGGGGCAAGGAATACGCATCTCGACCACACCGTTTCAGGTCCCTTAAGGAAAATAAAGCAAGAAAAAAAAGAAGGGAGGCCATAGTCAATGAGGATATTGATGCGTAACGGCCCCGGTATCCTAAATGTGTGTGTGTCTTCTCTTGTAGGTATTCGGTGCCGGTGTGTTTGAGATCGACCTCCATGAGTTTAGGAATCACAAAGCGATGCTGGCCAACGGGAACGCGTGCACACCCAGCTGCAGGACTTTCTTTAGAGTTTGCTTGAAGAACTACCAGGCGGTTGTCTCGCCAGGTGACTGCATCTTTGGGAGCGAAATGACACCGGTGCTGGGGACCAACTCTTTCAGCGCAAAGGACAGCGGCACGTTTACCACTCCGATCCGAGTGCAAGTCAACTTTGGATGGCCGGTAAGAAGGAAAGAAATGCAATCATTGGTATAATTGTATTGGCTGGAGCAGGCAGTCAAAATAAAAGGGGGGCAGCTCAGTGTCATAGGTAGCACCCGGGTTATTGGTCAGCTCGACTAATCCATTACCATTAGGTAATTCTTTCATCAAACGGATTGGATTGCGACCACGTCTTTCATTTCAATCTAGGGAACTGTTTACTACAGGCTACTCCACTTTAATTAAATGCAAATCTAATCAAAATATAAAACTATATTCTCCATCTGCTTTTAATCGGACATTACAAATGCAGAAATAAAAGGCTCTAGATCAGGACACCTAACCCTATTGTATGTAGCCTTACCTTATATGTGTGTTATAATTTGCCCTCTGTAATAACTCAATGTGTTACCTCCTCAGGGTTCGTTTTCACTGATCATTGAAGCCTGGCATTCACCTCAAGAAAGCGCGCCTATAGGTAAGCAAACCTTTCAGACCACAGGAGGGAGCTCTTCAGTATGGTTACAGTTTAAATTGACTCAAGGCACAAACGTCCCTATCGCACAAATATCTTCACATTATGGCCAACCATATGTAAAGTTGCACGGTCAGCCAAAAAAAAGATGCATGCGATTTGGCAAATATGTTGTAGTTTCACACGTTTTGAGGCATGCGCTGCCCTTTGTTAACTCCGGAGCACCTTTCTCATTCTCATACTCCAATACAATTGAACTTCCTTTGGTTTATTTTTGGCGTGGGAACGAACCGTGGACTTTGGTGAGAATACACGCTGCCTGCCAAAAGCCCCTGACTACATCTTCCTGTACTTTACACCTTACGCCGTTCCGCCCTTTGGAAGGGGAGAGGTGTGTGTGTGTGTGTGTGTGTGTGTGTGTGTGTGTGTGTGTGTGTGTGTGTGTGTGTGTGTGTGTGTGTGTGTGTGTGTGTGTGTGTGTGTGTGTGTGTGTGTGTGTGTGTGTGTGTGTGTGTGGGGGGGGGGGGGAGAGAGGGGTATGCCTGGGAATGTTTTTAATGCCGGTGGAAAGAAAGAAAGCACATTCCCAACTCAATTCATCTTCTGTCCAAATCTGCACTGACTCATCAGAGCAGATTTATTTCAAAGCAAAGAGTGTTCTTTTGGTATAACAATCTTTGAACGGTATACTTCAAAAAAAGTATCTACGTCTTTATGTTGACTGTGAGCATTTTAATGAACCGACTGAATATATACCCTAGTCCAAACGAGACACCTTTAACTGAAATCCAACCCCCATCTCTTCATGTTTTCCCTCCAGACACCAACAACACGGACATGCTGATCGGCTTCTTCTCCATCCAGAGACAGCTGGGGGTGGGCAGCGAGTGGTCCCAGGACTCCCAGGACTCCCAGTCTGGCAGGCAGACAGAGCTCCGATACTCCTACCGCTTTGTCTGCCAAGAGAACTACTACGGGGAGAGCTGCTCCAAAAAGTGCATGTCCCGGGACGACCGATTCGGCCACTACACGTGCACCCGTGACGGACAGCTGTCCTGCATGGCAGGGTGGAAGGGCAAATACTGTGAAGAACGTAAGCACACCTCCTGGTTGGTTGACTGGTTGACTGGCCTGCACTCGTCTTGAGACTGAGCTGGTTGCTGTTTCGGTTTAAGGGCTTGAGTCTTTCTGCTTTGGGTGACCTTTGGTGTTTTGGTGGGTCGTGGTGACATTTGTAGATTATTTTTGATGTAGGTTTGGTGTAGTTGTGTGATGTTAATGGATGTGTCTTTTGATGGAGAACATATACAAGGTGTCCTCGTAGTTGAACTTGTGGTGGTCTAATAGTCTTGTATGGTGTGGCATGGTCAACTCAAGAGAGAACAGAGAACCTTACCTTTGGTTATTCTGTGATGAAAATTTGGATCCACCTCACAAAAAGTCCTTCCTGCTTCTCTAAGAGACCGGGACCACAGGAAGCTGTGAATGGAGGCCATGTAGTGATTTATGCTATAGCTAATGTGCAATTTTGGATGTCAAAAATCAATTTTAGAAATCGTTTTGCATTCCTGCATGATTGTATAATTTGAGTGGCATAATTGGCACTTTCTCCGTTTGCATGGCTGTTGCAATTGTATTTAAGAATAGACGTTTGAGGATTGCCAACCATATTATTATTGTAAAAATAAAACTAAAAACTGACTGGATCGTGAAACCCCGGAATGTATTGGATTAGGACGGCCTGAATCGTGGTTCTGGTGGCGCAGTTCTTTGCCATTTGGCATCACAAGAGAGCAGGCCCCTTTTCACTCAAACAAATGAATCAAGGAGGTGATTGGAACGAGAAACCGTGAAAGTAATAGTTACCATGTGGTATTCGTGACCGGGGAGGGCGACAGCGGATCCGTCATCGATGTCACTCGGTGCTGAAAGAGAAATTGGCACGTACTCATTTGATTGTGGCAAATTCTAACCAGATGGGCTCACGTGTTGCAATTATAGACGCATCAATCGTCGGCTACGCCTACAGACAATATACATTCACATAAGACTAATTAGTCTTAATGTCGTGCAGACTCCAATCATTTTAAAACTCTCATTACGCCTCTCCCCCATACAGTATGTCTGGCTTACTCTATCCAGCCCCAGAAAGTTGTTGTTATACCTACAACTCGCTTGGCGCGCGTGCCATGTAACATAATCCCAGCGCGAGCGGACATTCATAGCCCTGGCGGCTGCACGCGCCAAGGTTAATCGCGGCATTATCATCCGCCACGCGCCACCAGTCCAGTCGCCGTATCGCGCGGCGTGGCAGCTGCAAAATATGGTTCTCGCGCAGACCACAAACAACAAGAATGACAGCTGTCTGCTATTGAGAGCAAGCATCTGTTCGGGACTAACCGGCCGCTTATTCACCGCCGGTCGCCTTCCTTCTGAGAATCTGTGCACTAAACAGGAAAAAACCTCCCTAACCGACTTCCTGGTGGCAGCTGGGACCTGTGCGCAGCAGGTCCAGATCAAACGCGCGGTTATACCTTGGCTTTGATGAAAGTCGTGGCGGTTTGAGGCTGCGTCCAACTGTCCCCATAGAATAAGCCCGACGTAAACAATCGCTATTTGTAGAAATAAACAGATGTTTTGGGCACCCTGATGATTCGCATGAACCACTATGCTTCAAAACGTGGCTGTATATTTTTTATGGAAATAGACAATAATTGAATGCATTTGCAATTCAGTTTTTGGTGTTAGTCTTTTATCTTTATTCATTCTGGAAGAAAATGTCTTGGCGGTGAGACTATATGACCTTATGCTGTTGTTTTTCTTTGTGCTTTAGCAATATGCCTGGATGGCTGCAGTGAGAGGAATGGAAACTGTTCTAGACCGGGAGAGTGTGTGTAAGTAAAAACATTTCAATTGAATGATTGCTTCACAGGATTCATATTGGAAGACCCTGCTGGCGCTTCTCCATCACTCCATATTGATTTTCAAATGCATTGTTGAATTTCAGTCCATCTTTTCCCCGCTCTAAGGATTTAATGTACTTAACACTAAATCCCACTATTCTCATGCCCAGAACATTCATCACGGGGAGTTCAAGTTCAAACATCTCTTTTTTTTGTTTGTTCCTATGGGTATTCTGCTCCGCACAGCGTTTCTTTCATTTCTCAGTTTCTCATGAACCATAGGCTGTACACACTGACCCCTCATCATCTCCGACCGTGGCTCTCTCTTCGTATCTCGCCTTCTCTGTTCAACACTCACTCACTCACTCAATCACTCATTGGATTCACTGTGAGAAATTCCTCCCGAATCCTATTTTGACCCCCTTTTTTTTTTTTAAACACAAATCCATCTCTCCCTGACCAAAACTGACCCAAATTGAGGATAAACCCCTTTAGATGTTTACCACCCTACAGCTGCTCCCATGGTCATGCCCTGCTCACTCAAACTGGATGGGTACTGCCATTAAAAGAGCATCCAAAGCCCCACACACACGCTGTTGTTTTCACAGTTTTGCTTCTCACCCACACTAAGCATTTGATAACCCTGGGAAACATGAGAGAAGGCCACCATGTTGTTATGCCCAAAGCCTGACTGGTTTTTAATATTACCTTCCAGTATGGACTGAACGACACACCACCCCAACAATAGACCGGACTGACGAACTTCCCCCATTTGTTGTTATTCATTATTCATTGCGTCACATTAAAACTGAAAATATGTATTGACTAACTATGTTTTGTGTGCAAATGTTAATGTTATTTTAGTACTTTTGTGGTTTTCAACATAGAGTAGGCCCAATTGTTATCAACAATTTTTGATGGGACGATTATGAAATACAATATAACCGCCATAAAGACGCACATAAAGAAGCCAAACATATGGGCCTAAATGTAATCATTGTTTTGTTAGGAGAATATGAAGCGGCAGTTTGTAATGATAAGCGGGATGGATATGTGGGGGAATGGATATGGCTGTAATGTGAAATACCACCAATGGCAATAAAGCATCGACAAAATGTGGCAAGTGGAGAAAGGATTGATGTTACCCCTTACCCTTAATCAATGGCAACCACCTAAAACCATAAGCAAAGTGCTTCTGCTTACTCTAAAAATTGCCCTTCCCAACTCTGCCTGTTCACTTGATTAATATAATGTTTAACATAATTGACCTCTCGTGGTTTAGCCAGCCAAGTTAATAGAAAACATCAACAAACAACCCTGCAGATACCAAATGTGGTCATTTCAGACGCGGCGCTGAAGGCCAGTTCCGCTGGCCCTAATGAGACGTGCATTAGCCGGTACTTAATCAAAACCTTCCTTTTTCCACGTCACTTTCAGCTGCAGAGAAGGCTGGCAGGGTCCCTTCTGCGACGAGTGCAAGAAATACCCTGCCTGCAAGCACGGGACCTGCCAACAGCCATGGCAGTGCAACTGCCAGGAGGGCTGGGGAGGCCTGTTCTGTGACCAAGGTACACATCTCCCAGCAAACTTGATCTTTACAGTCCAACCACCTCTCCAGCCAGGAGTGTAGCAGAGGTTGTTGCTTTTTTTTTTGTTTCCATGCGGGCAGTGTTAACGAAAAACTCCCATGGCCTTTGTCCTTTTTAGATTTGAACTTCTGCACTCATCACCGGCCATGTGTGAACGGAGCCACCTGCATGAACACGGGCCAGGGCAGCTACACGTGTACCTGTCTGCCCGGCTTCACAGGCGTCAACTGTGAGCTGGAGATGCAGGAGTGTGACAGCAACCCCTGCAGGAACGCAGGCATATGCACAGTGAGTTGGCGATGGGATTGGAAGATATGTGATAGATGATAGAGTGTATCATGAGATGAGATCATCCTTTATTTAGAATGATGGGAGTGAGGGAACAGGGTGTTTGTTGTGATGCAACATGCCACTAATCCCTTGTTTGTTGTTCTTCTTCTGCTGCTGCTTCTGCTTCTGCTGCTGCTTCTCCTTCTTCTTCTTCTTCTTCTTCTCCTTCTCCTTCTCCTTCTCCTTCTCCTTCTTCTTCTTCTTCTTCCCCTCCAGAACCTGGATAGCAGCTACACATGCACCTGCCTCCCCGGGTTTGAGGGCTCCCACTGCGAGCACAGCCTCCTGACGTGCGGCGACGCCTCTTGCTTCCACGGCGGCCAGTGCCGCGAGAAGGACAACGGCCGCAGCTACGTGTGCGAGTGTCCCCACGGCTATACGGGACTCAACTGCGAAAAGAGGGTGGACAAGTGCACCTCGCTTCCCTGCGCCAACGGTAGCGTCTTCCTCCTCCTCCTCCTCCTCCTCCTCCTCCTCCACCCGCCTCTCCCTCCCACCCACGCGTGTGAACTTCTCCCTCAAACCCTTCTCTCTCCCCAACCCCCCTTTTTCAAATTCCTTCAACTGGAAGCAGTGTCCAACAACAGGAATTGGTTGGAACTTGGTGTCTATTGTCCTGCGTGTAAACACTCGGGCCCCTTACACCAGTAGATTGTAGTTGTGGCTGCTGCGGCCACTGGCAGTGGTTGTTGATGAAAGGGGGACAAATATCCTACGTGGCTCGATTTCTCTCGCTTTGTAAACAGCCGAAAGAAGTGGGATTGTTCTCGTGTGTGCCGGGGGAACAATGCTGTACAGTGTTGACACCAGCGATAGAGAGCGCTCTAGAAGACCTTATGTAGAGGGTGGCGGGGGGGGGGGGGGTTGGGAAAAGGCTTTGTGCGTTCTAAGAACCAATTTAAGAGGACGAATATTAGCTCTAGTCGATTGTGCGATGTTGTCTGCCTGATTACAGACGACTGCCCCTTTTGCTTCGGGGGCTCCCTTAAAGTGATGGTTCGGCGTAAAATTCACCTAGGGTCATTTCCACCATGACATCCAGCCAAATACCCTGTTAGAAGCATTTTTAGCGATGGTCAACACTGGTCAAGATCGGGCTAAGACCGGGCTATCAGCCGAATGGCTTAGTGCTGCGCGAACGGAACAGTGTGTTTATCTCGTAAATGATTAAATTACCCCACTAATAATGTCTGGAATGTTACCAAACTTCTGCAGTAGTACACATAGGGTCTGTACTCACAAAACGAGGCATTGGAAAGTTTGTAAGTACACCAGGAGTAGGCCTATATATTAAAAAGAACACTTGCCTGATAGCTTCAACTTTCTGCTGCTAAAAGCTGCCGCTGCGTCGACGTCACGTCCGTGTTTCAGGAAAAGTTAGTAAACGTGTCAAAGTAAAACTCACAAGTGTAATGAAAAAGCTAGTGAATTCAACACTCCATAGAAATGTATTGACAACTGAAATAATTGAATACTTGATACATTTATAAAAGTCAATACATTTCAATACATTCCCTATGTGTACTACTGCAGAAGTTTGGTAACATTCCAGACATTATTAGTGGGGTAATTTAATCATTTACGAGATAAACACACTGTTCCGTTCGCGCAGCACTAAGCCATTCGGCTGATAGCCCGGTCTTAGCCCGATCTTGACCAGTGTTGACCATCGCTAAAAATGCTTCTAACAGGGTATTTGGCTGGATGTCATGGTGGAAATGACCCTAGGTGAATTTTACGCCGAACCATCACTTTAAGAACGAAAGCAACCGTCCCCCTCCACTTCCTAACGTTCCGCCCTGGTTCTCCGCAGGCGGGCTGTGCGTCATCCACAGCGGCATGCGCGTGTGCAGTTGTCGGGCGGGCTTCACGGGCCAGCGCTGCGAGATCAACGTCAACGAGTGCGCCGACAACCCCTGCGTCAACGGCGGCACCTGCCTGGACCACACCAACGACTACAAGTGCTCCTGCCTCCCGGGCTACAGCGGCCGCAACTGCGACCGGCTGCTGGATGAGTGCGCCCTTCGACCCTGCGCCAACGGAGGTCTCTGCACTGGGGGAGGGGGTCCGGGCAAGCCCCCCATCGCCTGCCTCTGCCCGCCGGGCTTCGCGGGGTCCCGCTGCGAGTACTCGGACGCCGTGACCTTCCCCGTGGTCAGACCACCTGACCACGGGCCGGATAGCTTCCCGTGGGCGGCGGTGGTGTTGGCCGTGGGGTTGGTGGCGTTGCTGGTGCTGCTGTGCATGGTGGGCCTGGCCATGAGGCACATCCACAGGCAGGCCCGGCAGGGCGGGGGAGACACGGAGACCATGAACAACCTGTCCAACGTCCAGCGGGACAACCTGATCCCAGCATCGCAACTCAAAAACACCAACCAGAAGGTGGGTCTGGAGGTGGACTGCGAGTCGGAGAAGTCGAACTTTAACCACAAAAACTATCACTTGGACACGTACGGCTCGAAGGCCAAGGAGTTCAAGGAGGACTCTTCGCAGGAGGGGAAAAGTCTAATTCATGACAAGTGTTTAGAAGAAAAAGTGCCATTGAGTCGAATGTACAGGTAAGAAACGCTCTTAATATTTTAGCCTTTTAGAAATGCCATTTGGGTCTAGTTGCTGACTGAAGAGTTAATGTAGCTGTAGAGCCTGAGCCTTACTTCAACTGCAGTCAGACTGTATGTTTTTTTCTGTTGACTATGACATAGAGCGCTGTATATCGTCCAAAATGAATGAGGCATTCATTGTTGAACTCTCGACGCAAAACACACTTTATATGAGACGCAAATTGAGAGGGAAAGAAGACATTTCTCCAGAAAAGCATCAAAACTTGAATCTAGGACGCCATACACATGTCAAATATCTTTTTGATGAAACTATTGTATGTCAACAATTTACTCCAGTAGACTTGCGTCCAACTCCCCCCAAAAACACTTTACATTAGCGTTGCGGGTAGTTTATGTTCCAACATTGTAGCGCGCCTCAGTGTGCTCCTAACCTCCATGAGCGTCGAATGCATTGCTGTGCCATGTGCTTCCAGTTTGTTTTAACGCAGTGTGATTTGTGTTTGCAGTGAAAAGCCAGAGTGTAGGATATCAACGATATGCTCCCCCAGAGACTCCATGTACCAGTCGGTGTTTGTTATAGCGGAGGAGCGACGGGAGTGCGTCATCGCAACCGAGGTAGGCTCCATAAACCAAGTCTTCATCTGCACTTTTTATAGCTTCGTTTTCTAGCATATCAGTCTATTGTAGGCATGCCATACCTCACTGCTGGAGCCTATTATAGTTGATGGCCGTCTTTTTGATGTATTCATTATGGCACAGAAGATGTTCCCTATATTTTTAAGTGATGCAGACAGTTTTCAGAAGTGTTTCCAGAGAGAGGCCAGCTTTTGTGTAGATTAATCCATAAGGTCACTAGTACAGGACTGTTCTTCATCTTGACCATGTGTTGACCTGATTTCTAAAAGTGAAATGCAAACTCAGTTTACTTTCTGGTAAACGGCCTGAAATGGTTTCAAACACGCCATTTTGCGTCCGACTGAACGCTAGCTTGAAGAGATGAAATACAGTTTGCAACTTGCACAAGTCCGATTTTTAACCCACATTTCCTCTGCTGTTCATCATCAGGTATAAAGCATGGAGGGCAGTCGGCCCTCGAGTGGGAAGAGACACACAATCGAGTCAGAATACCACATTCTGGATTGTTTACAAATGAGGAGAAGAAGGGCTGCAGATTGTTTTGGACAAAAAGTGCTGCTCTGGAACACTTGAGAAGTGAGCAATTTGGCAGAACCTTTGGTTTGCTCTGCGGCACAGACATGAACCACATCAGAGAACTCTCCCCTCTGGAACCGCGTGGTCACATATAGAGACATGTACAGAAAAGAAGGTTGTCTCGTTTGTGGGAACGGCAACCTGGACTGCCTTTGATGCCCGGCTGACTCTCTGACTTTTCTGACTTTGGGGCCGTCAGTTCAAATAATGAATCACTCCTTGATGACTGCAAGAGGAGATGGATAATTCAGCCCCCCCCCCCCTTGTAGTCGAACTGGCCTTGTGCGATAATCATTGAACCAATCAAAACGGAGGTGCCGGTGATGGGAATCCCATCTCCAGGCTCATGCTCCCACCAGCTGTGCGTGCTATGCAAGACTCGGGGTGGAAACTTGCAACACTCGCCCACCCGTCGAAGAACGAAACACAGACAGTACAAACTCTTAGAGCTCTGAACGTCTGAGAAATAATATCCATCTTGTCAATCAAACACACGCAAAAAAGCAAATGAACGATCCGACTTTTCCGTGCATCAGTAAAGATTGTATGCAGCCCAAATTCACTAGAAGCCTTAAAAGAATGGGGTATGGGAGGGTTTGATGCTAAATTCGTGCCCTTGACTCTCCTTGGATTATTTGCACTACAAAAAACAGCGGGGTGAGGTGGGGGAACTATATTTTCATCAACGAATCGGAGGGGAAACCACAGAAGCGCAATAGTCGGTGCTGTGCCAGCAAGATCCAAGAAGAGAGGGATTCAAAATGGGTATTTTTATGCAACCCAACCTAAAAATATGAAGAGACTGAACACGAACAAGACTGTCACACCACTGCCTGCCTATCACACACAATTAAAAATACAGAACCAATAATGTAATTTTTTTAAAGTGATGATTATTTGAAGAGTTTAATTTAAATATGAAAAACTGTTCTTTATATGTTTTATAATTTTATTTTGTATATAATGCATATTTATAAGGACCAAACTTCTGAAGAATAAAACTTTAATTTCTTCTCAACTGTTCTTAATTTGATGCTAGTGAATGGAAAAGGAAATTATTTTTGAGGTGTTTTTAAATAATGAAATGCGTACAAACCACATCTGGCTGTGTCTTGTATTTCTTGCAACCAAAGCACAGTTATTAATAGGTAAGCTAGACGGCTTCAAATCTCTGTATTAATATTTACACAGAATTGGCCAACCAACAGTACATTTTCAACAGACTTCGGAATATGAATTCCAGAAAGTTCCCTCGCATTTACAAAACAAGAAATCAGCCTTTCCTCGCCAAAAGGCTTTAGATTGAAGAGAAAATATTTCATCGTTCTTTTAGCTTTTTTCATTTTATTTTTTAAGCCTCAAACAACTCCACCCAAACGTTCTCTTATTCAGGCCTAAATTGGGTTGAAATTCAAATCAGTTTCCACGGATACCACCGCCTCAAGCTGGAAATGGTGAAACAAAGGCAGGCATGGGGCAAAGGGGAACGCCCCCCACCCCTCACAAAGCACTTACACACGTGCGTGCACACACACACACTCACCCACACACCCACACACACACACATAAAACAGATGCCGTGGGGGAGCAAGAGGACCGCTTTGCCATAAAAACAGCGGCATATGCCAGGCCTCTCGCCCTGGGTACAATACACACCCCCCCACACACACACACACACACACACACACACACACACACACACACACACACACACACACACACACACACACACACAGACTGAGCTCTGGCTGTGCATAGATCTCTCTTAAAAAATACACACACGCAAGACATGTACCCCACCTCCCCCCACCCCCAAACTCGGCCCCTCCCCCGCCGACTTCAACCATCAGCGGGTCGGCTCTGCGACACCGCGCCGGGTTGAGTGCAATATCTGAATGCCACCCACTCCCTCCATGATGGAGGGGGTGGGTGAGTGGGTGAGGGGGGGAGGACTAACCAGATGGGAGAGTGCACCCGCCATAAATATAAAGAGACGTAGAGAAGCATTGACCTCTGCACTTTATTTCTAGAAACGTTTATTGACTTGTCAAAACAAACCGGACTCTCGTTACGAGCGGTTCGTCTGCTTCCCCACCCTTCCCGCCGTTGTTTGTTCTTCGGTCCCGCATTGAGAACGCAACCTCTTTCCCTCCCTCTCTTTCATGTATTTCAAGTATTTTTAATGAGGTTGGAAATGGGCAATCAGCATGCTGGTTAGGATTCATGCGTCTGAGAGAGTGCTTCTGTTCTGTTCTCTAAACCGCCATCTCTTGATGTATTCTTCTTCTTCTTCTTCTTCTTCTTCTTCTTCTTCTTCTTCTTCTTCTTCTTCTTCTTCTTCTTCTGGGGTGTTTGAAACGATTGTCTGTCCTCCTCCTCACAGTGTGTCATCAACCTCATCAAAACACAACAGCCTGTGCATCCCATTAACAGCAGACTGGCCGCAATCAGCGCTCAGCCATCAGACCTAATCAAAGAGCCGACAGAGAATCCGGAAGGCTCAGCCGTCACACACATCCTGTTTGTCTGTTGGTCAAGGTATCCTCATCCTAATACCCCACCCATCCCCACACACAAACATGCACACACAAACAAGCAGACACACACACATGCAGACATACGCATACTCACAAACACACACACAAATAGCCTACTCACATACACACTCACACACAAGCAGACACGCACACACACACACACATAGCCTAATCACACACACACACACACACACACACACACACACACACACACACACACGTACACACACACACACACACACACACACACGCGCGCGCACAAGCAGACACAGACATAAACAGAGTCAACTAAAGGGTGCAGCTATGAAGGCTTCCAGACCAGTATGGACAGAAACAACACAACAGTCAGCCCGTTACCTGACCAGTCTCGGGGAGCACCTGTTTCTTAATCCCCAGTATGTCTGCTCATAAACGTCCCCACATTCCCAGGCAACATGCTGAGGGCCCCCGCTCCTTGGCCCCAGGTCTCCGTTGCATCGGGCCAAGCGTTTTCATTGTGTTCAAATCACAGCATCCTGTTTGTGACCCAGTGACATCAGTTCCTGTTTCCTCCCTGATTCAAAAATGCAGAACATGCCGGCACTGGCCAACTGCGTTTCTCACGCATCTCTTTCTGCGGGCTGCACTTGTTCACACAGATGCCCTGGGTCTCCAGGAAACTGGACGGCAAAACAAGCAAACGGGGAGACAAATGCGCTAATCAACACAATTTATTTTGCTGGAGGGACGAGGGGGGGGAGGTCGGGGCGGGGGGGGGGGGGGGGAGGACTTGCAGAATGGATGTCACTCCTCAACAATCCGGAAGCAGTGTTTTGTATCTCATCTGTCTCGTTATTATGCAACCGGAGAAGGGTCAACCCCCTTCTGAATAACAAAGCACATGGCTGTTTTCCCTGTGGAAGGCGTAAGAGCCTGATTCTCAAGATGATATTAACATGGTCTTTTCAAGAGGCGTGAATGGCTGAAGAATGGATTTACACAACATGCTAGAATAACAATAGAAAAAAACCAGCATATTCCTTAATTTGGCCGTCAGATAATTCCGTCCTTACCAGAAATAAGAGAGATATCGTTGACATACAATAAATAACATGGAGCGAGGTGTCTCTCCTGAACCCACACTGCAGTAGGCCTACATGGGGGCTGTCTCATTAAATTAACACTAGGTGTCAGTAAGGATCTCAGTTCTCACAATGCCCATGACTACCACAGCTGGTCTCCTATAATGGCTTAGTAAACCAGTTTGGCAAACAACCTCGTAGTACATGCCATTTATTCATGCCCACCATTGAACTCTGGAATCCTGGTTTAACCTGATTTATGCGACACTGAATGCCTAAATTCCGATTTTTGATTCAGACTGATAGGTCGAAGTAGATGGGATGAAAACGCATTTTGCGCACTGGGTGGGGACATTACTGGTATTCTGTTTATAGGTGGTCGTGCCGCCAGTCTGAGCCGCGCACTAAAACGCGGTGTAGGAAGGAATGCAGAGGCGGCATGCCACAAAGATCTCTCCCTTTTCTGATACAGAAGTGGGACGTGTCTGTCATCTTTTCTCTTGAAGTAAAGGTCAGTCGTAAACAAAAAAAGAAATATGAATAATGCTTTTTCTACTGATAGAAATAGTACTAAACACAATAATACTAATACAATAAAAATAATCTTATTCTCCTTTTCTTTATCATTATCTTCATCCTAGTTTTTGTTGACCATCCAATGAACAAAAGGCATTTCATCTCTCTGTAAACTCAAGAGGCTGGGGGGGGTGTTCGGCGCCATTTGAAGAATGAGGATGGGAATTTAAAGCTGTCAGCTGTGAATACCCACAATGCGCGGGGCTTACAAGGGCGTGCGGGTCGCCCAGCTCAGCTCAGGCCTTCAGCCTGCAGAGAAGTCTGCAGTTAATGCACTGCTGGAATGCCCTGATCACAGAGGCACCCACAGGGCTGCATTACGGTTATCTTTCCAAGCGAGATAACCCTGTTATTTATAGATCGTCTATGTATTGATTGGAGTTGTGATTGTACCTGATCCACACGTGTGCAACATTGAGTTTTTTGGCTCCCTTTTTTGTCACTGTCTTCCACTACCATAGCTCCTTGTTCTTGGAGAAAGATGGCAGAAGATTATTTACCTTTGGGTTATGGCTGCAGTCATCCCAAATAGCATATCTTCAACATATCGGGTCTATTGATTTGCTGTATTTTGACCTAATGTTACTCTAAATCTGGATCAATCAAAATATTTGTATTACTAATGCAGCCAATGTAGGCCTTGTAGTGTTTGAAGAATGCAATACAAATATATATTATTTAAGTCGGCTGTAACCAGACATTGTTTGTTTTGACTGCATTCAACAACAACAACACGTGAAAACGATTACAACCCGGTAATAACAACCCTGTAATAATAATAATAATCCGTCCCAAATGACACCTTTAAAACTATATATTCAACATATCTGATAATAATAGATTCACATAATTGGTAGGTTACTTGATAAGGGCAAGGAAGGAGTGTCCCGCGTCTGATGCAATGTCTTGGCCTGTTACTTCTTCGCCGTGAAAACATGGGAGAAATTGCATCAGCCAGAGAGAAGCACAGAGAGTGACAAAATAATCGACCTATAAGTTAATCGTAATGTATGAGCGACAATTCTTTGACCAATTACTTTGAGAGATATCGGTCAGCCTTATAGCGATTTTGAGCCAATCCCAGATCTAGTTTAGTTTAGATTTACAGTTTATTTGCTGCTCTGGAGCCCAATTGGCTAAAGGGATGTGGCGATCCACCCGTTATTCAATTCTATTGGTCACAGCCTCTGCTCAAGACACGCCCACCTTTGGATGCTGGTATAAACTCGCCAGCACAGAGGCGCCATGTCATCGAAAGAAGCTGAACGACGACCGCCTCAGTAGACTGTGGAAACGATTAGATTAACGGCTTGCCAGCTTTCTTTTGTCTTTCATTCATTTTTTCTTTTCAGTATTATCTATTTCTTAAAACGTTATCCACGGCTGGTTTAGCTGGCTGGCCACAAGCGCTATCGATTTGATTTAGATTGTTGAAAGCCACAAGGCTATCATGGATTTTTAAGGCAGGTATGCGGCAGAACTAATGCACAGGCATGCATCGCGCAAGGCAAAACCCTCTCCGAGACTCCATCCTCTCGACTGCACAGCAGTTGGGCTCGAATACCGTCCGCGGTATACCCGTGAGCCAACCTGTGCCGCTCCTCCTTGACCGAAGGAAGCTACTATTAACCAGCTAGTCTGCCTACCCAGCGGCCTGTTAGACTTATCTGTAAGCGCTCCATCTATTAATCTATACGTCGTCCTCTAACACCGAGTGAAAAAATGAAGCCTCAAGATGTGATGACCGTGAAGACCAGCCTCTGGATCTTCGGGTACGGGTCGCTGGTGTGGAAGCCCGACTTCAAATACAAGAGGAGCGTGGTCGGGCATATTCAAGGCTACAAGAGACGCTTCTGGCACGGCGATAACTTTCACCGTGGAAATGACGAGTTGGTAAGATTATCGTCTTTTTTTTGTATTGGGCCAGAGATGGCTTAAGACACTCTAAATGGGTGATTTATTCGAAGTACCACGCCCTGATGTACTTCCCATTGCCCTTTATGTACTTTCCATTGCCCTGTCATTGACGCGAGCCGTTTTTCTTCTCTCCCTGCAGCCCGGAAGAGTGGTGACGCTGATGGAGGATGATGACGTAAGTGGGCTGCGATGCTGACGCTGCAATGGAATCTTAACCGGAAATCGTTTTCATACAGAGTTCCTGCCAATACGATAGTTGGGGTGAACTAACATGTCTCTCCTCCTCTTCCCTCTCTACAGGCAAGCACTTGGGGCGTGGCCTTCGAAGTGACCGGCGCCCAGGTGGAGGAGTCACTCAAGTACCTGAACCTGCGCGAGGCTGTTCGCGGCGGCTACGCTACCAAGTCGGTGGACTTCTTCCCCGAGGGCGGGGTGGACCAGACGCCCGTGACGGCGCTGGTGTACATCGCCACCGAGGACAACCCCCTGTACCTGGGGCCCGCCAGCCCGGAGGTGATCGGGGCTCAGATCGCCATGAGCTTCGGCAAGACCGGCCACAACCTGGAGTACCTCCTGCGCCTGGCCGAGTTCATGAGGCAGAGCTGCCCACACGTAGACGACCCCCACCTGTTTGCCATCGAGGCGGCAGCGCTGGCGTTCGTGCCCTACCTGTTGGCGGCCCAATAGCTTGTACCCTGACTCCCTCCTCCCCTCTCTATACTGTTAACTTTTGAGTAAAAAGAAAGTAGATTGACAACATTAGACACATCAAGGCGTTTCATCTGTCATATCTTTATAATTATGTCATGGTGGATGTATCTCGTTGTATTCCTGTTGTGTTGGTCAGGTCTGTGACACTAGTACCCCCCCCCCCCCCCCCCAAGGGAGTGTAATACATGTGATCAAATGTGGAAGGAAAGTGTTTTTTGTTTTTTTTACAGCCAGCCATTCATTTACTGAAACTATCCCCAAGCCTGTGAGCAACTGTAAACCACATTGTTGTGCTCTTATGTTTACCCCTCATGTTGGGTTCACAATAAGCTAAATATGTATTTGCACTGCTAAAGGACTGCTGGTTGTGATGATGAATACGACCAGTTTCACAGACTGAAATAAAGTTTTGAACAATGGTTTCTGTTTCGGTGTGACCTGCTTTTGCATAGTGAGTAATGAAACTCAAATACAGGCTAACATCCCCTCCCTTATGGGCATAGCATTCACTTCGGGCAAATCTCAGCTCATGACGTGACCTTGGGTTGCATTGCTATTAAGTTGTGACTCAGTGTAGACGTACAAATACAAGTAAGCTATTCTGGACTGCTGGGCAGCACAATATGGTTTTGAATTTGTAGTGTAAGAACTGGTTTTTCAACACCTTGTAAACACCATCGTGTTTCAAGAGCCCTACGAGCCTGTGTGCGGATATAGACGTCAAGCTGGAAACACCATACATGGGCTGAGATGCATGTAAACACTCCGGGACACACCCGAACATTGGCTGGGGCAGCGTGTTCCTTGGCCGGAGCTCAAGACCGGACTGGAGGTGCGCAGGCTTACGTAACACCCCGGGCTGGGAAGGGAACTACCTCAGACCTGGAAGTCCTGTGTTTACCATCTGTTCCACGAACAAGTCAGAGTTCAACACAACACAAATCCTTGAGCTCTCAAAGAGAAAGAATACACACACACCCGTCTCTTGGAACCCAGAATATTACCATGAAAACACACACACACTTCTAACCCAAGATATTACCAATAACACACACCTTCTTCGAACCCAGAATATTACCAATAACCTTTTATACTCATCCACACCCTCCTATCTTATCAGTGTTCACTTCACCGTAGAGTTATTATGCAACGTGTCCTCGAACACGTTCAAGTGAATGTTTTTAAACTTTCACTTGAGAAACGTGAAAGTTCCAGGATGAAATCATGTTTGTGTGCTGTTCTGTTGGCGGGACACTGACATTAAGCTGCTGTCAAAAGACTTGAAGGATGAATTCAAAAGGTCGTAAACATAAGAAAAATAACTTGTGATTCATTCTAATAGGAGTCAAGAAGAATGTCCGCCGTGATTCTAAATGCAAACACACAATTAACCAGATTTAGCACAGTTTTATTTTCAATTGGCTTTTCCTGTTAGTAAAATGGCAGACTTTTTTTATGTACACATAACCTATAAAAATAGATAAGCACATAAGGGAGACCAAAGGAAATGTTGCTCTCAATATTATGTACATCAATATAGAACATATTTTATTACACTATTAACACTAAACAAGAAAACCTAAGACGAATGTAGTGATTGACATACGAAACATTTGCCATTCCAAAACCATCAATGATAAACCATCTAAAACATTTGAGAATCGTGAACCTTTTTTTGAAATATGAACACAAATTCTAAGCAATCTCCAAAAGAAACACTATAATTTACTTTGTATTGTATGGAAATTTTCACACCACAGTCACAACTCATCCTTTCTGATCATAACCTGTATAACTTAAGTAATAAACATTCAAATAATTTAAATCGAAATGCTCTGAGTCCAAGCAGCAGCATTGTGTTGAAATATGTTTCATTAGCCTTCAAGTTTTTTTTTGGAAATCATCCGATTTAAAAAAATATCGCTGCATTGTTTTTTTAAATCGAAACATATCGCATTATATAAAAAGATTTCATGGACAAAAAAGGTTTGAGAAAAGTTGTTTAGGCTATGCCATGCTTGTACGGTTCCGTAGGTCGTCCATTACAAAAATAAGAGCTATCGTACAAAAGTGAGAACAAGTTTTGTATGGTGTGGTATGGATTCACATTTTGGAAATGCAGAGGATGGAGGATCCAACAGCTTGTTCAGGAACTGAACAATAATAATAATAAAAAAAAAAAATACTTCCAAAGTAAGACATGCAAATGGAAGACATTGCTCAGTGCATCAGACTCATCGGACTCTCACACTGGGTGATAACGTTTTCAAAGCCCTTCATGTATGACGTTGGTTAAAATGTTGCATATATATATATATATATATATATATATATATATATATATATATATATATATATATATATATATATATATATATATATATATATATATATGTGTGTGTGTATATATATACATACATACATATGCATATAACCTAGGCGTTACCATCAATGACTCCCAGAAAATGACCACAGAAGGACACAAAATAGAACAAACAACACAAGAGGAGGAACCAGGTTGTCTCATCTCCAAAGCACTTCAGAAACTCTCCTGTCACAATGCAAGCCTATATCCGCAGCAGGGGACGCCGCTCGGACGCTTGGCGATAAGAAACGCAACATACCAACTGGGAGGGACTGCGGGGCATTGTAACTCTTTGTGTGCGCACGCGCGTGTGTGTGTGTGTCTGTGTGACTTTGTAATAGAGTGCGTTCCTTCATTTAGTGAATGCTGTTCCCTTGACAGTATGGGTACTGTACGGTCAGCTTTCTGAGAGATCACAGTGAGAGCAGGTCTGGTTTCAGGGTGGAGCGCAAGAGGGACAGCTTGTCTTTTTTCATGGTGTCCACATGTGCTTACCATAGCTGGTTATTCCTGTGTGTGTGTGTGTGTGTGTGTGTGTGTGTGTGTGTGTGTGTGTGTGTGTGTGTGTGTGTGTGTGTGTGTGTGTGTGTGTGTGTGTGTGTGTGTGTGTGTGTGTGTGTGTGTGTGTGTGTGTGCGCGCGCACACACTACTGTGGCCCCTTGCCCTTGCGTGCCGAGCCGTGGCCGGCGTGGGCAGAGTGTTTGTGGGGGCTGGGGGTGGAGGCCCCTCTCTTGGCCTGGGGAGAGGAGCTGCTACCCGGGCTGGAGGCCGCCGGGGCCGCGCCGGAGCGGCCCAGAGCTGGCTGCAGAGTGCCGGCCGTAGGGAGGCCTTGGGGGGGGGGGGGGATCAGGACGAGATGAAGAGCTTAGAGCTTCAATAAATCACGAGTTGAGGCTTTTAGACATTTGACATCCTGAGTATGAGCATGAGTCGATTGAAGTGGAGCTCAACTTGCATGTGGATGCAAAGTATTCGCCTCCCCATCCAAGTGCAACACATGTGTGTGTGTAAAAGTGGGTGTTTGTGTGTGCGTGTGCGTCCCCTCACCTTTGCCCATGCTGTAGCCGTAGGCGGCGTAGGCCGCAGCCGACGCGGCCGCCGCCCCGGCCATCGCTCCCGCCATCGCTGCCGCGCTTCCGGCGGTGGACTTGCGGCCACGCCCCTTCCCCGCCGATTTAGCTCCGCCCCCAGAGCCTTTGGGCCGGCCGCGGCTGCGGCCAGACCTCCCCCTCCCGGGGCCTACAGCGTCCTGGGCTGAAATACCTGCGAGGGAAATGAGTAAAGAGTGTCAGAGACGGCGCCGTGTCTCCTCATTAATCCTATCGGTAAGGGCCAGCATCAGCACGCTCTTATATGACAAACCAAGTGATAAAAACTATTTCTCTTCGATTTCCAAACCACAAACAGCTCCCCGTATCTGACTTATAAGACGGACGCATGCGTTGGAGTGTGATGGGCTCTGGCTCAGGAGGATGACCGTGATGAAGACGATGAGGTAAGCGTGGCTTA
The DNA here is from genome assembly GCA_900291075.1 of Melanogrammus aeglefinus. Classification (NCBI taxonomy): domain Eukaryota; kingdom Metazoa; phylum Chordata; class Actinopteri; order Gadiformes; family Gadidae; genus Melanogrammus; species Melanogrammus aeglefinus. Next base: position 476,907 of record OLKM01000114.1, on the reverse strand, counting down.
AATGTGACTCAGGCCTACAAGAGCACCAGACGACATCCCTTACAGGGATAGATGATCCGTCCACCAAAGGGGGTTTAGGGTCTAAGAAGAGTAGCCCAGCTGAGGCTTCCTCCCTCCAATAGTCACACAGATACAAAGAAGAAAAGACTAATCCTGCCCTAACCGGACAGGTTGTGCTTCCCCCTGCCGCTCACTGCTTTCCTGTGACAGACTGGGCTTCTCTCGACCGTATCCTTCAGCACATTTGGGTAAGGTTGGGTCTGTTTCCTGAATCGGCTGCCAAATAACCCAGCCCTCTCCTTTTAACTGCTAACAGCTTAAACCCCCTCCGTGAGTGCCTTATCTCCCCCCAGGCCTCTGGTCCTCCTCTCTCCTGTCTAAACCTTTCACCCCTCACACACGCGCAGCCCTCCCCAACATGCACGCGCACACGCATCACTCCCCACACACACACACACACACACACACACACACACACACATCCCTCCCGACCAGGCATGCAAACACACACACTGCGACTCCGCCTTCTTCAGCCTCCCTGCCACATGGACTCAGGAACTGAAACACACACACACACACGCACGCACGCACACACACGACACATATGCACACGCACACACTTTTGCAACTACTTTTTTAGTCTGCCCTTCACTGTCCCGTTTCCTCGTCACACTAATAAAAAAAATGAAAACAATGACTCTCTCTCTCTCTCTCCCTCCCTCCCTCCCTCCTCCCCCATGCAGGGTCTAATCCACCCATCCCGGGATGGAGTGCAGCGGACTCTGGGGGCCGCCGGGCCCTAGTCATAAATCATCTCCCCCCCTGACCGGAGGGCAATCAGGACAGCTGGACCCCACATGGAGAGCAGAGCGTCCGGGGAGGAGAAGGGTCGTTTAAAGAGGGATTATTTCACGGCAAAGCGTCCAAAGCTTATGCTACAGCGGCGACACACAGACTCACGTTGAGCTATGGGGCGGATCACAGAGGAAAAGCCAGGGGACTGTGTGTGTGTGTGTGTGTGTGTGTGTGTGTGTGTGTGTGTGTGTGTGTGTGTGTGTGTGTGTGTGTGTGTGTGTGTGTGTGGGGGGGGGGGGGGGGGAATGTACCCTACGTAAATGGAAATAATCGCCCCCCTAATCGGCTCAGGGACGCATGAGGTAATGGAGGTCCGGAACAGCCGGGTTACAGCGGCGGGCCCTGGCAGAACGGCGTGTTCTGATCAGGACCTCAAGGCCGCCGTGCTGAAGCTCAACACAATAGGAGACTAAAGAGGGGTCGTTCTGTATGTAGGGGGGCTCGGGAGCTGTGACGTGGGGGGCTCAGTGAACGAGAGCTTTCAGACTCTCTGTCCTAATAAGTCGAGTCCAGTCGAATGAGTTCTGTGTTATCGGTGGGTTGGTGTGGATTTCGTTTTTTATTAAAGACCTTAAAAAAGGGGTTTACCATGAATAACAGGACTTAAACCCACTGATCTGTCGGGCTGCTATGATGCATGCAAAATAAAAAGGTATATGGGGGTGAAAGAGGCATCCACTGTGCAGCCGTCCCCAGGAATACGTTCTTTGCGGCGCTAGCTCATGTAAAGCGATGTTTTGGACACAGATTTGAACCATCTGTAGTCTACAGAGTGGACGTCTGATGGGGTCTGACCCGGGACTGTTCCTGGACATCTGCACCCCCTGCACACAAGTGGACACACACACACACACACACACACACACCGTCTGAACTCCCCCCTACCGTTGACGTTGTCTGAGACGGAGCCGGAGACGGAGGCGGGGGAGTTGGTGGCGCGGGACTGGGGGGCCGACGACGAGGCCAGGTCGTCCACGATCACCAGCATGTCGCTGCTGCTCTCATCGCCCTCGGCGTCCGGGGGGGGCAGGGAGCCCGTCTGCAGCTCACTGCTCAGGGAGATCTGGCCGAGGGACCACACCCGATCACACACACACACACACACACACACACACACACACACACACACACACACACACACACACACACACACACACACACACACACACACACACACACACACACACACACACACACACGCACACACAAGGTTGAGCGTCATTGACCAGGAGGTTGGGAGGTGCCGGGGAAGCGGGTTTGGGGGGGGGTAGGCAGGATGAGAGGAAAGGTGAGGAGGAAGAGGAGGTCATAAAAAAAGTAAAGGAGAGAAGGGAGGGAGGAAAGGAGAGGAGGAAGAGGAGGCCATTAAACAAGTAAAGGAGAGAAGGGAGAGAGGAAAGGAGAGGAGGAAGAGGAGGGGTCGGGGGAGAATGAGGATAAGAGGAAGGTCGTAATAAAAAGGAAACGAGTGAGAGAAAAGCAGGAAGGAATCCATCAAAGTGGAGGGGTCAGAAGAGGAAGAAGAGGGTGGGCAGTGTGTCGACGGGAATGATATCTGAAGGCACACACTCTCTGAACTCGCTCTCTGTAGCAAGAGAGTTGTATGAATCTGAAACTGAAACGGATGGAACCAGGTGCTCCTTGAATCTCTCTGACCCCTTTCTCCCTTTCCATCTCTCTCTCGCTCTGTCTCTATGTCTCTCTCTCCCCTCGAGGAATGGGCTGGGCATGGCAGAGTCCCTGTCCTCTCTCTCTGTTTGTCTCTCTGTCTCTCTCTCACCTCGCTGAAGGGGCTGGGCATGGCAGAGTCCATGTCCACGCTGATGAAGGAGTCCTCCCCGTCGGCCGAGAGGTTGGAGTTGTCGGCCGAGGGCGCGTGGGCGATGACCAGGTTCACCTCCTTCCTCCTCTTGGGCTCAATCTCCTCCCCCTTCTTCTGGAGCTGTGTGTGTGTGTGTGTGTGTGTGTGTGTGTGTGTGTGTGTGTGTGTGTGTGTGTGTGTGTGTGTGTGTGGTGTGTGTGTGTGTGTGTGTGTGTTGTGTGTGTGTGTGTGTGTGTGTGTGTGTGTGTGTGTGTGTGAGTGTGTTTGTGGGGACGGGGTGCACATATGTGTGGAGAAGGGTGGCCGGAAAAAAAGACACATAAGCCATGAAGGATTATGAGAACGCAGATCTTCCAACTTCATTTCAATTGTTATTGTGAATAACAATAAGTCTTTGTCATCACCGTACAAAAGCCCGTCGAAGGGCGCACCAGAACCCAGAGGGAAGACACATGGAGAAGGAACAGAGGAGGGGTCCCTTGCTCCAGGGAGGGTGAGGAGGGCATGTGTTGCCCAGCGTGGAGACACATAAACGACCTCACCAGTGTACTGCCCGTCCCATAACTAATGGGCAGGGAGGGCCGGCTTACCTTCTCTGCGTATTTCTCCCTCTTCCTCTTGCGGTCCTTCACCTTGCTGCACTCCTCCAGCTCCCTCTTCTCCTCTTGTCTGACGCGCACTATCGGAGAACACACACACACACACACACTGTGTACTGCATGTATCTGGGTGTATGCATGTGTGTGTGTCAGTGTGTCAGTGTGTGTGTGTGTGTGTGTGTGTGTGTGTGTGTGTGTGTGTGTGTGTGTGTGTGTGTGTGTGTGTGTGTGTGTGTGTGTGTCTGCTTCTGTGTGTGCTTGTGCTGTGTGCGCTGTGTGTCAGCGTTGTTTTTTTGTGGTTGTGCCTGCGTGTGATGGGCTGTGTGTGTGTGTGTGTGTGTGTGTGTGTGTGTGTGTGTGTGTGTGTGTGTGTGTGTGTGTGTGTGTGTGTGTGTGTGTGTGTGTGTGTGTGTGTGTGTGTGTGTGTGTGTGTGTGTGTGTGTGTGTGTGTGTGTGCGCGTGGGTGTGTTTGTCGGCGTGTGTCTGTGTGCGTTTGCGGGTGTGTGTGGTGCATGCGTGGGCCGCTCACGTTTCTTCTCCAGCTCGTCGTCGTCCAGCAGCAGGCCGACCACCTCCTTGGGCTTCAGGGTGTCGGGCTTGAAGTTCCCGCCTGAGATCACCACCCGCTGGATCTGATTGGCAGACGGTGGACAACGTTGATAAGCATCACCATGGTGTGGCCAATGACGTCAGAGCTTTAGTGAGGCCAGTATTGTTCAGCATTGTTCTGTCTGTTGTCTAAAGGATGTTTCTGCTCCCTGATTATGGATCACATTAGGAGGAACCAACACATTTGCGTCATGTCGCAGGCTGACAGCAAACCACAATGTAATTGAATAACATAACTTTGAAATGAACTACAGAATGGCTTCTAATCTTGTCATAGTGTGGTCATCTATACGTGTGTGTGTGTGCGTGCGTGAGACCTCGCTCTTCTCCTTGGCGCGCTGCAGGATCCTCTCCTCGATGGAGCCCTGGCAGATGAGCCGGTACACGGTGACCTGCTTGGTCTGGCCCAGCCGGTGGGCCCGGTCCATGGCCTGCTGGTCCACCGTGGGGTTCCAGTCGCTGTCGTAGAAGATCACCTGGGGGCGCACACAAACGCACACACACACACACACACACACACACACACACACACACACACACACACACACACACACACACACACACACGTTGAGGTCATGCGGTCCATATAGTCTCAATTCATCTTGACGACACATGTTTTCACGAGGTCCACTTCCAAGTAGAACAGAGACAGACGCAATAGGAGACAGAGCTTTGTGGAGAGAAAAACAGGGGGATATAGATCGGAATTTGACGATTCAGGGCTTGCATCATAAGACGGGCACGGTTTCAATAAAAACAACGGCCGATGAAACGCTGTTAAGGGGAAACGTGTGTGTGGCCTAATGGCTTCACTGTGGATCCGAGTGTTTGCTGGGGCATCGACTTAACGCACACTCAATTAAGCGGTGGAATGGCGTGTTGACACTGGTAGGGCGCCGGTGTTTACGTGGGCCGTGTTCTGGGGGGACTCACCGTGTCCGCGGCGGTCAGGTTGATGCCTAGCCCCCCCGCCCGCGTGCTCAGCAGAAACACAAAGATGTCCGTCCTGCAAAGGGAGGGCTTTGTTAAGACCTTTTCATAAACACACACACAGATGCATGTGCTCAAACACACACACACACACACACACAAGCACCAGAGTATGACTGAGGATATTGGAAACACACACACACACAATGTAACCTAAATTCTTTCCAATAAAACACAGAACGCCCCCCCCCCCCCCCACCCCCAGGACTTGACTAATGAAAGCCAGAGAACGCAGACAGATCACGTGGACACACACACACACGGATAAACACACACACAGATACGCACACACACACACACACACGTTTCCCCCTCACCGGCTTTGGAAGTCTGCCACCATGTCTCTGCGTTCTGAGATCTTGGAGGAGCCGTCCAGACGCATGTAGGTGTGCTTTCGGTAAACCATGTACTCCTGAAAACACAAGAGGAAGAAGAGAGGAATAGAGAGAGAGATAAATGAGGAGAAGGAATGAGGGACAACATCAACCCCTGCAGTCTCTCAAACTTCAAGGATCGGTTTTCCAGAGGAATGCACATGCGTAAGCTTCACTTCCAGCCAGAGCTAGACTTCATATCTGCTTTAGTTTAGCAGATATTTCGCACTGAAATAGAAAGACAATATTTGGGCAGCACTTGAGTTGAGTGGGAGTCCATTAACAACGTTGAAGGGGCCACTTTTGGTACCACACACTGTGCTTATGCATGGCGAAAGCATCGAAGTGCGTCAAAGTAGAGCTTTATACAGGCCAAGTGCTTTTCCAAGCGCACCAGAATGGGAAAGAAGGAGCAGGAAGTGTGTTCCGGCGTGTTCTAGTCACATGCTTGTTTGTTCATTAGAAGTGCACCTTATCAGCTGGGCTTCGCTGATCTCATCACTTCCTGTGCTCGGCGAAACTTTCCACTACTGCTGCTGTTGGGGCGGTGTGTGTTTAACAGACCGAGCTGATCAGAGCATACCCCTAGCTTAGGGGTTAAGACTCACAGAGAATAGGTAGCTCCGTCAGATACCGCCCTACCTCATCAAGGCTCAAACTGGAACCAGAATAATACTCTTCAGCCATGGTTGGGAATTTATGAGACACATCAGCCCCTAAGTGGGCACCAAACCCTGATCTAATACCAATAATCTCACCTTGTTTACAAGCACGATCTAGAAAGCGGAGTTGAACTCGAATACTTTATGATTCGGTGAAACTACGGCTCAGATGTACCGATTGTAAAAGTCCCATGGATTTAAAAGGGCACCATTGTTCTGACACCGGCTTGTGGGGGCCGTGGTAGCGTTCATCTCACCATGCATTTCTCTTGTTAGGGAACGAGTTGCCTTCAGCGGGGGCGTCTGATAGGCCGTTATGCTTTCAGTGGTGCACCGAGGAGCTTATTAAGAGCTGTTAGACCCCGATGTTTGGTTCCAGAGAACAAAGCACCCAGAGCTGTGGTTTCCTTTGCTGTGGGAGCCAACACACTTTAGTGAAATACCCACTTTCAAATATGTTATATATATGCACTTTCAGATCCCAAAGCCCCAGTATGGGTTTTTTGGTGCTCTGAAACACTTAATATGAATAATCTCAGCTCCCAACACACACACTACAACGTACAGAGTTGTGTGTGTCTGTGGGCCCAGAAGGTGATGATATCGAGGGTGGGGGTAGGAGACAAGGGTCAGGGCCACCACACTGATGAGGTGACATGGTGATGTATCAATCTTTACCAACACCCCTTCCTCCCACCTCGCCGCACAGAAATACACCCCACACTCACTCTAGCCATCACGTCTCACATCGGACCCCAGATAAGTCCTCCCCAGCCCCCTACGGCATGGAGGGCTCTCCTCTGCGTGCGTCTCGCTCGGTTCCTCCCAGAGCCCCATATGCTCAGAGACAAGACTACATTAGACGTCGGAAGGGCCCCCAAACGCCTCGTTTTCATATCTCCTGCGAGCGCGGGCCGTTTGCAAAAGCTCTGATTGGCTTTAAAACGTATAACCCAGGGCCTCGTTAAAAATCTTTGCGGAATAAAAAAGGCAGTATATTTTAAGCAGCCCCTTTTACTGCTAACTGTGTTATTACTCTCCGAGTTGTCTGCGAGCACAGACCGCCATCACCAATGTGCTCCGCTTAAAAAATGATGGCTGGGCCATTATCTTGAGTCCACCGCAATGAGGGATAAAACCCACAATCTGGAAAAAAGGCAGAGCCTCAGACTTCAGCCTAACACGTCTCACACAGCCTGGAGGCTCTTTAACCCAGGCACCAGCAGGCTCCTTGTCACGGCAGATCTAGAAATCTGTCGATAAAAAAGGGATTTACGCCAACCCTCATTGGACATCAACGCAGCCAGCCATCTTAAACAGGCTTGTGACAGGCCCGCTAAACTTATAAAAAAACATTTTACTGCCCCATTGTGTTCGTAAACGTGGACAAATATAGTGTTTGGAAATGGAGCGATGCCGCGTTGCTATTTTTGGTTGTCTTTTTTTCTTTCAAATCCAACGTTTATGCTGCTATTCTGGTTTAGCTAGCTCCAACTCTCTTTTTGTTTCTTGGCTGAGGGAGCAAAGGGGTCGATGCTAGCACTGAGCTACTCTAGCGGGGACCATCCTACAGGATGTAAAGCGCTCTTGAGAAAAGCAACAGACCAAGAGCACACTAAAAGGGATGGACCAAAAGGTGATGGCCAGGGGAGGTTAACCAACGCGGTTGATATTTTCGATGCAGAGGAACCATACAAGGGCATCAGCTCAATACGGGATGCGGGTCAAAGGCTGACCTGATTTACCAGTAGCGCTTTGCTCACGGTGGTCATTTCAGACTGGCACACTAAAAGTAAATGATAGGGAACGTATAAAAGTGCAGCTCGGTTAGCAGGCTTGTATTTTATTAAGTGGGTTTCGATTCCGTTTGCCAAGGGATTTTAGTGCCATGTAAAACCCAAGACAAAACGTGACGCTGTAAATACCCGTAATGCATAGCGCGGCACTGCAGCAGGGGGACTTGACCATATATGGGCAACCTGGTCCAAGATGGCATGCAAGATCAAGATGGAGGCCACTACTACGGCTGGGGTTTGTGGGAAGAAAATAAAGGAACGTAAGCGTGGAAAGAGCGTATAGGTCTTATCCAATCAATCAGAAAAAAAATGCAAACGACGACTCTGGCTTGCCTCTTGATTATGGACACACAGGCCCCAGCAACAAGGGCCGCCCCCCGGGGGCCCATGTTGCCTGCGCGTCTGTCATCAAAAGACGCGGGCCTCACCCACAGCGTCACAGATACAGGCCTTTTTTCGGCCTCAGAGAAATGTGTGTGTCGTTGACTCTGGGCGTTCAGACAATGGAGTGACATACTAGAAACCGCCTCGTCATTCAGCCCCCCCCCTGCTAGAAAACGCCTGCCAGTTCCCACGCCCGCCTGCCAACTCACCCCCCCCCTTAACAACACGGACAACAAATAAGCAACACCAAAAAAAAAAAAACTATTGTTTCGCACTTCCTCCATTTTTGCAAAGAACCTACTAACCTTCTATACTGACACGGTAACGTTCTACCCTTCCGTTTGGCTTGTTTGTTGTCCCCGTCAAGAGAAGTGCAGGTCCCCTTCTACACCACCCCCTCCCCCCGTTCTCCCCATCTGGCTTGCTCCCCTGCAGATGAGCCTGCTTGCTAATTAGGCCTGACCTGTTAATTAGCCCGCTAATGAGAGTTCTAACAAGGGACAGCGAGACCCATCATAGCAGTAAGGACCGGATATTAAAAACACCAGACACAAAATACTTCTTGGCCTTTCTTATTGTGTTCGTTGGAGCAGCCGCAACCATCCCCATAAAAAAACATTATTTCTCAGGGTGGGGGGAAAAATGTAGATTCATGAGTGTATTCACAAATTCCCAAAAGCTTTTTGTTTATGGAATTTTATTTTTTATGAATATAATCCCTTTTGTCATGTGTTCACATTATTGCACCCAGTCACATCATACCATTATACCCACGTTACTTTACTGTCATTTAGCGCCTTCATGCTCTGTTATGTTATAATAGCGTTGTCTTAGCTTGTAGCGACTGGAGTACCTCCTGAAATCAGTAGCCCTATGTATTGAAACAAGAATAGAGTTTGGATCTAGTCGTGCTCCGAGAATCCCAATTGAAACAAATCGTAATACACTGAAGGAATCACATCACATTTTATTCCTGGAAACACGTTAATGCTAACAGGATATGCTCATTCCTGGCTCTGATGAATGTCAGCTCCATTAAATCCTGGTGCAAACTCAATTTCAGAGATGTTTTGGATATTTTGTTTTAGTTTGTTGCCTGGGCTACAGATCTTCTTGACATTTGATCCAGGGATCATTTGTCAGCAAAACAAACCGTAGAGAGCGTTCATCCTTCAGTGACCTGTTTTGGATTAGCCCACCGTGCTAAATACACACACAAACAGTACACTTCAACGGTTTGTGCATGTCTGTGTTGTTTTGTACTTGCATGTGTATTCTGGCTCTGAACTCTGTGGGCTCTGACCTCTATGGGTTCGTCTGTGGGTTTGTGGGTTTGTGTGTGTGTGTGTGTGTGTGTGTGTGTGTGTGTGTGTGTGTGTGTGTGTGTGTGTGTGTGTGTGTGTGTGTGTGTGTGTGTGTGTGTGTGTGTGTGTGTGTGTGTGTGTGTGTGTGTGTGTGTGTGCGTTTACCTCCAGTAAGTCTATCATGCGGGTCATTTGGGAATAGATCAGGACGCGGTGTCCCTGAGTCTTGAGACGACTGAGAAGGAGGTCCAGTGTTTGCAGCTTGCCACTCTCTGTAATGAGACTCTCCTTATCTGAGAGCGAGAACGAGAGCGAGAACGAGAGGGGGAGAGAGAGGGAGGCAGAGAGCGAAAGGAAGAGAGAGTGGATGAGAAGAGAGAGGGGGGTATAAAAGGAAGTTAAGACTCTTGATCTCAATGTATAGTTTTATGGCAAGTTATGGTTTGTTACAACAACCATTATTATTAATCATACAATTAGACAAGGCTCATTCTGGTAAATACTCTATAGAGGAAAATACTGGTAGGTTGAAGCGTTGTGTTGAATAGGCAATGCTGATTGAAAACCTATGTAGAAGAGGTCATCGTCCTTTCAGTGGAATACATCTGGTGTGAAAACCGAAGTGGGCCACTTCTCAGGAGCCCTGACAAGGTCCCGCGTTCAACGTAATAAATAGAGAGTGTGAACTCAGTGCGGGCAAACACACACACACACACACACACCAAACCCAATTCATCCAGGGGGATCCCGGGTGAGCCCTAATCAATACACTGATAAGCCGGGGTGGATTTTCATGGATTAAGAGCCTTTCACTACCACGGATCAGCCCGGCCGGCTCATTCCCCCCTTAATACCGCGCCGATCTGCTGCTTACACCGGGCTCACGCACGCCATCGACCACACCGGGGAACGACTGACAAACAGAGCGGCCATGTGTACAGGGAGGAGGCGGCCCTCAAGGAGAGAGGCGAGGGACGGCGATGATGAGACTTAAAATCCATCGCACACAAAAGGGCCCAAAGTGAGAGCAAATTGAAGCCCCCCTGGGCAGCGGGGTCTTGGAGAAAGCAAACGCGAAAAAAGTGGTGAATTAGGCCCCCCGGCGCCTTAGCCCTGTAGTCATTCTGGTGGTTAGGCCTCCACCACAGACCACGCTAATGAGAATTTGACATGGGGGTCTCACAATGGGCCAGAGAGAGAGAGAGAGAGAGAGACAGAGACAGACAGAGAGAGACAGAGACAGAGACAGAGAGAGAGAGAGAGAGAGAGAGAGAGAGAGAGAGAGAGAGAGAGACTGGGGGGGGGGTCACCATCGACCTGCTGACAGGTCCACTATGGTGGCCTGGCTGAGGGTCTCGACCCTGTGCAGGGCCAAGGCCTAAAAAAAGACCAGGGTCTGGGTAGGCACGGGGTAGGGGTCGGGGGGGTCAGGCCGCGGAGTGTCCCAGTGGGAGGGTGACCGGTGGGCCCACCCGGCGCTGGACCTCAACACTTGTTCCAGAGCCCCTTTGTAACGCCTAAAACCCGCGGGTGTAACACATGTTCTGGCCCCGTTTCCTTGCTTTGTTTGCTTGTTATAGGCCGAGCCGACCACCGTGAAACTATAATAAAATGGGGGAGACGAAGAATCCCAAACGACCCTTACAATACCAACGCCGCACTGAAAAGGCGAACGGCATACGTCTGAAACACCGTTGACCGGGAGGTTATTTTTTCTTTCTCCGGGCTATGGCGGCGTAATCCAAACGTGGGCGTCAAGAGAGCCAGCCACCCATGCTAATGTGTACTAGCGCTGAACCCTGACCTCTGACCCCTGGGTCACATCGCCCGCATCCCACCAGACCCCCTACCCTCCAAAGGTCAGGCCCTGCGGAGGTGTTAAAGAGGAACTAATAGCCCCCCCCCCAGGGGTTACACCCTGGGGAGGGGGGGATCAGGAGAAGGGTGTCTGCTGAAAGCCAGCGGTTTGTGCTCTGACACAATAAGCGCTCAAACACGTAAATAAAAATACCTTCAAAATAAAAGCGTGTGAGGGGTTGTTGTGGAACTTCTGCACTGTATATATGGACCTTGGCGTAACTATGGAGAGTGAAATACGCTGGGAAGAAAGTCAAAGAGGGACCCAGCAGCCACGTGCGCCGGGCGTGTGGCTCCCAGCGTGCGTGTGCGTGAGAAGGCAGCGGGCCCCAAGACAAAAGTCTGCCTTGTGCCCTCGACAGACCTCTAATTGACTCTGGCGTCGGGAGAAAACACAGAGGGAAGCGCAGAGCAACGCGGACGGAGAATAGAAGCCAAAATGACAGGGTGGCAGCGGGCGGGAGAGGACGAAGGAGTAACAAAGCCACGGGAATCAGAGGATTCCTCAAATCCCACATCATTCAGAATGTGTAAAAGACAGATAGCCGGGAGAGATTTGTCGGGGCTCGGATATGATCAGCGGTGGTAATGTGCAGACAGGGAGGAGGGAGAGCGGGGAGGAGGGAGACGTGGGCTTGTTTGACGTGGAGACTCTGGGTGCAGTAAACTCAGCGGTGGTGGAGGCCGCGGTGGTGTTGTGGTCTGGACCCTGGCTGGCTGGGCCTCACCAGTGCCAGGCTCACTGGGGCCAGCTCCCAGTCAAGGGCAGCCGCCGAAAAACCACCAGCCTCCGTGCCAACCCTCCAGAGTCCCCCCAGAACCCCCATCCCGACAACAACACACACACACACACACACACACACACACACACACACACACACACACACACACACACACACACACACACACACACACACACACACACACACACACACACACACACACACAGAAATACCCTTCAGACCACCACCACCAGCAATCTGGGTTGTTTTTTTTATCACAGATTGAATCTAAGCATCCCAGACTCTATGTCGTGTTTGTAACAGGGGTCATCTCGTCTACGATTTTGCGGGCAAATTTGCTCCAAAAGCACTATTATGGGGTTTTCAAGCTTTTCAATTGGTAGATAATTCATCTGGTGGGTTTCTCCTTGACGTGGCGCTCTGTGCCCCAGCTGAAGGTCTAGGCGTGGGCCTGCTTGGTTTTTCACAGCGAGAGCATTGTAACAGGCCTTAAACAAAAGCTGAATAGATGGATATGATATGATACTTTAACAATACATTAGAGGAATAGCAGGAGACAACCGGCGAGAGAAAGGCTGACGTCTCACCGATCCCACCCGCGTGCGCAGTACCCAACATTTGCTTCTCTGTGGCCTACCCACGTCGGGGGTGGCCGGGTTCAAAACATTTAGCGCTGAGCTTACAAAATGTTCCATTTCCAGAGGACACTGGCACGTCCCGAAAAGCATCAACAAGACTGTGATTGGGCGAGGGCTTTGGTGGTCCGCCCGGTGCCAGCACAACGTTCAGAGCTTATGTAACACAGTACACACGGCTGCGGGGCGACGCATGAGAGCGGGGGGGGGGCTCTCCAAAAAAAAGAAAAAAACAAAAGTGAGTGAATTGGATGTTGTGAATCGAACATGATACACGGATTACAGGGGGCTTAGCGCGACTCTGATGGTATGGGCGTCGCGGTGGCCGCCCGACTTAGTCCACCCTGCAGCGTCTCCGTGTATAGGTGGCGTGAGACGTGTGAACACGTGTAATCCTGCAAAGAATCCGGTGAGCCGAAAGCTGAGGACCAGGCACCGTTTCTCCACGACGAAAGAACGACAGAACCGACCTGGAAGTCCCACATACTGGAGGGATCACACCACCACCGTACACCCCTTGGGCCAAACCAAAGCTGGAGGGATCACACCACCACCACCGTACACCCCTTGGGCCAAACCAAAGCTGTGATGCTCACACACACACGCACGCACGCACGCACGCACGCACGCACACACACACACACCGAGGTTGCTATGGAAACGCACCACAAGGCCCACCACCTGCCCTTGCTCCGACGTGGGGATTAAACCCTGGTCCGGTTGGCCTGCTCCCCCTCCTCCGGCCCGCCCCATCCACACCTCCTGCTACCAACATAGCACCTCCTCCTCCTCCTCCTCCTTCTCACCTATCCAACACACCTCCAGGTCCCCTCACGCTCCGCTCGTTACCCCTACTGCCATCACCAACCCCCCACCCCATCACCAACCCCCCACCGCAGCCCCTACTTGCACAACCAACCCCACACCCATCACCCACCCCATCCCACCCACCCCCCACCGCTCGACCACCCCTACCCATCACCACCCCCACCATCACCACCCCCACCCAACCTTACCCACACACCACACCCCATCCGAACCCCCATCCTCCCTACTACCATCACCAACCCCCCTCCCTCCCATCTTACAAACAAACACACACACTCACGCACACACACCCCATACTCGTTCAACCTCCACCCACCTCTCTCTCTCTCTGGACTATGTAATCCAATCCGTGTAGAGCCAGAGCTGGGGGCTTGACATGGTCCTGACCCAATTAGGGCCCCTGCTGCCAGCTAATTAACCCCGGCCGGCCCTGGTGCCTGGAGTCTGATACTCCCAGACCAGCCTCGCTGCTAATTTCATTAATACCGCTGTACGTTCTTAGCCCCCGCTGAAGCCCCCCCCACCGACCCCCCCGCAAGCTCATCGTCCACAGCGTAGAAGGGGAGGGAGGGGGGAATGAGTGAGGGAAGGAAGGAGGGAGGAAAGGAAGGAGGGAAGAGACAAATCGAAAGAAGGAAAGCAAACAAGAAAGAAAAGTAATATAAGGCAGAACGCAAAAAGGAGTAAAAAAAAAATTAAATAATGAAAGAAAGAAAGGGAGCCATTAAGGGAGAAGAGAGTGACAGACAAGGGAAGGAATGGCTGAAAGATGAAGCACTCAAAAAAAGGGAAAAAATCCTCAGAGATGATGAAAGAAGATGGATGGGTGGTTATGTGAGAAAGAGAGACAGATGGGGGGGGACGGATCGAATCAACGATTGAATCAAGCAGCGGGCCCCTCACTGTATAATGATACATTACACTGTGGAATCAATAAGTCAATGGCCAACACTTGTTCTGCTCTGCTGAGGATGGAAATATTAGCCCCGAGTCGTACGGGTGCTGCTTCTGCACGTATCGACAGAATCCCCCTTAAACCTAATTTTCGGTTCGACTCAAGCACGGGGCCGACTAAGAGCCAGATGCCGGCAGGAGGTCGGGGCGAATCCCTGAACGGCGCCGTGACAAAGCCAGGGATGCCGGGCCTTCGGGGTTCTTTTTGGTAGGGGACCCCCCCCCCCCCCCCCCCCCCCTCGTCTGGGCTCTCCTGGAGAGAGATCTCACATGGAGCTCCCCCCCACACTGATCACTACATCCACACCATCCATTGAGCTATGTGCACTTAGCAATGTGCTCCAGAACGTCAGTGAGTGGGCCCTGCAACACTGTATGATGTCTACATGTTTTTGATTGTCTATAAATGACAGGAGACCTTCCTCCTGGCCTCCCCCCGGGAGAGAGGAGGAGAGATGAGACAGGGAGTCTGATACCGGCTCCGGCCATGGCGTCAGACTCGGGGCCGCGTTGTGAAACACAACGGGCCGCGGCCCGAAGCCCTGCATACCCCACACACACACACACACACACACACACACACACACACACACACACACACACACACACACACACACACAGACACACACCCCCCCCCCAAAGAGAAGTTGTGTTGGGTACATAGAGGGGAAACGGATGATGGGAAAACGTGGCTAATGTCGCCCCCTACTGGCACGTTTTTCACTTTTGCTCCATCAACGCACGCTTTCTCCTTCTTAAAGGTGCAGTGGTATAGAGATGGAGAGTCGAAAGAGAGAGGGGAGGGCGAGACAGAAAGACAAACCTCACAATTGTTGTGTTTGCTACAAGTATTAAAGTTTGAGGGTGGTGGTTCTGGCAGCCAAGCGAGACTGTTTTGGGAAGCGTACAAGCTAGCAGGGAGGGTAGAGTACTAGAGAGGGAGGGAAGGAGAGGGAGAGAAAGGGAGAGGGAGGGAAAGAGAGAGAGAAAGGGAGGGAGGGAGAAAGAGAGAGGGAGAAAGAGAGAGAGAGAGAGAGAGAGAGAGAAGAGAGAGGGAGAGAGAGAGAGAGGGAGAGAGATAGCAGGGAGAGTAGAGTACGAGAGAGAGAGAGAGAGAGAGAGGGAGAGAGAGAGAGAGAGAGAGGGAGAGAGAGAGAGAGAGAGAGAGAGAGAGAGAGAGAGAGAGAGAGAGAGAGAGAGAGAGAGAGAGAGAGAGAGAGAGAGAGAGAGAGAGAGAGAGAGAGAGAGAGAGAGAGAGGAGAGAGAGAGAGAGAGAGAGAGAGAGAGAGAGAGAGAGATGCTGCTGTGGCGAGCTGGGCCGTTGGTTGGTCGGTGCCCCTCTATCAGAGGGCAAGGGAAGCTTCCTGCCATTTTGCTACAGAGCTGCGTTCCTTTTGAAGGGACAGGAAGAGCCAAGCCACCGTTCCCACAGCCCGCCCGTTGGCTGGGGCTGGCCTGGCCCGTTCTCATAGTCTGAACCACACAATGACACTTTCACACACACACACACACACACACACACACACACACACACACACACACACACACACACACACACACACACACACACACACACACACACACACACACACACACACACACACACACACACGCACACGCACTAACACACACACATCGTAGTAGTAGCTGAACACACACACAGTGTCGCTGAGGGCCCGTGCACGGCGCATGCGCTCACTTAAAACAATCACACTCACAACACGCCTACAGCCGGGCGGTTTTATGCTGCCTAGCTGGCACGCACATCACGCGGGACACACACCTCCACCACTGGAACAACAGCGGGCTCCCAGCCGCCCCCATCCAGCCAGGCCTGGGGGGGGGGGGGGGGGGAACAGGGTGCAGGATGTACAGGGAGAGGGCTGTCATTTTGTGGCTGCCCCTCGCCTTCTAATTAGCGCTGGAGACGGACGGGCCCCACAGACGCGGGACCGAGCGCCGCATGCGTCTTGATTGTGGAATGCGCCTCGAATAAACCTCTTTTGGGGTTTTCCCTCTCTCAAACCGAAAGAACATAATTCAGAGAAGGACTTTGCTTTTCGGGGCAAATAGTGAATGTGTACATTTGAGAGAGGTTGTTGGGCAAAAAAACAAAAAAAAAACACACAAAAACCCAAGGGTGTGTTGCGGAGCTCTCCAATTACGGTGCAGAGGCATCTCGCGTGTCCCCGCCGCAGGGTATCAGTTAGTGACTTAACTGCATGGCTTCATATCCGGGCTGATAGCGGCCTGTCACATCCGTCTCTCTGATTATAACCATTACCCCCGCGTGATTGACCCCTACAGAGGGGGGGGACACACATCTCTTCGCGCTTTCCCTCCACCACCGGGAGGCAACGGCTGGCAACCGGAACAGAAACCCCACAAGTAGCTGCTGCGGTCCTTGCCTTGCTCAAGGGCACCTTAGGGAGGTAACCGCTGCTAGCGGTTACCTCTCTAAGTCAACTAAACAATATAATAACCGCCATAATGCTACTCAATCTTATAGTTTCAAACAAACACACAAACGCACACACACACAAGCATGAAGAGACCGACAAACATGCACAAAAGCAAAGATAAAAGTCTCTTTCTCCTTCATGACCTCACCACACACACCAGAGTTATTTCCTGAACTTCCTAGACATATAAACGTTTGACTAAGAGTAGACGGGCTGCTCTCCTATAGACCTTTAACAGACTACCCCCACTCCACTAATGAAACCTATATCCCAGCAGGGGTGTGTGTGTGTGTAAGGGGGGGAGGGGGGGGTTAAGGTACCACCATTGTTCCCCCCCAACCCACCCCCTGATTCTTAATAGTTCCCTGTGATTAGATCCATCTGCCGATATCAGTGGGCAGAGCTACTCCCGCTGCACACAAACACTCGCTCAGCCACAGCCATTTGTTCAGCTCCGCACTGTGGGACTGGGAACCTGTGTGTGTGTGTGTGTGTGTGTGTGTGTGTGTGTGTGTGTGTGTGTGTGTGTGTGTGTGTTGGGGAGGTAGAGATAAGGGGTGGACGGTGGGAACCCCCAGTCCGGGGCCTCGCTGTACATATCTGAGCCTTGATGTGTCGCAACAATGTGTTGTGTGTGGAGGACGGCTGCCACACCGCCGGGTCACTTCCTTCCTACCGAGGCTGAGAAACAAGACGGAGTCGCATGGAGAGAGACAGAGAGAGAGACAGAGGAGAGAGAGA
>OLKM01000114.1:423326-459282 GCA_900291075.1 Melanogrammus aeglefinus | reverse complement strand
CCTCACCACACACACCAGAGTTATTTCCTGAACTTCCTAGACATATAAACGTTTGACTAAGAGTAGACGGGCTGCTCTCCTATAGACCTTTAACAGACTACCCCCACTCCACTAATGAAACCTATATCCCAGCAGGGGTGTGTGTGTGTGTAAGGGGGGGAGGGGGGGGTTAAGGTACCACCATTGTTCCCCCCCAACCCACCCCCTGATTCTTAATAGTTCCCTGTGATTAGATCCATCTGCCGATATCAGTGGGCAGAGCTACTCCCGCTGCACACAAACACTCGCTCAGCCACAGCCATTTGTTCAGCTCCGCACTGTGGGACTGGGAACCTGTGTGTGTGTGTGTGTGTGTGTGTGTGTGTGTGTGTGTGTGTGTGTGTGTGTGTGTGTGTGTGTGTGTGTGTGTGTGTGTGTGTGTGTGTGTGTGTGTGTTGGGGAGGTAGAGATAAGGGGTGGACGGTGGGAACCCCCAGTCCGGGGCCTCGCTGTACATATCTGAGCCTTGATGTGTCGCAACAATGTGTTGTGTGTGGAGGACGGCTGCCACACCGCCGGGTCACTTCCTTCCTACCGAGGCTGAGAAACAAGACGGAGTCGCATGGAGAGAGACAGAGAGAGAGACAGAGGAGAGAGAGACAGAGGAGAGAGAGAAAAGAGAGAGAGAGAGAAAAGAGAGAGAGAGAGAGAGAGAGAGAGAAGAGAGAGAGAGAGAGAGAGAGAGAGAGAGAGAGAGAGAGAGAGAGAGAGAGAGAGAGAGAGAGAGAGAGAGAGAGAGAGAGAGAGAGAGAGAGAGAGAGAGAGAGAGAGAGAGAGAGAGAGAGAGAGAGAGAGAGAGAGAGAGAGAGAGAGAGAGAGAGAGGGAGGGAGAGAGAGAGAGAGAGAGAGAGAGAGAGAGAGAGAGAGAGGGGATCAGGACCCAGGAACCGGTTCTGATCCCAGATCGGGCTGACGTCCTCTCCATCGGCAGTATGGACTGGGCCTGGAGGTGGGGTGAACTGGCCCTGGATCTGTGTGTGTGTGTGTGTGTGTGTGTGTGTGTGTGTGTGTGTGTGTGTGTGTGTGTGTGTGTGTGTGTGTGTGTGTGTGTGTGTGTGTGTGTGTGTGTGTGTGTGTGTGTGTGTGTGTGTGTGAGAGGGCGGGGGAGATCTCAGACTTTGGAGCGTGGGAGAGTATGTGTGTGTGTGTGTGTTGATGGGAGACACCTCAGGCCTGTGTGAACACAGTGACACTTGAAGTGAATGGAACCCATGGCGGGCACGCACACACACATAAACAGACGTGCGCACCACACGCACACACACACACACACTTTATATATTATAGTGTTACCTAATGGAGCACTCGCACAATGACCAGTAGCTAAACTTCCTCACTTTGTCTGGCTTGACAAGGGCTTTCGTACTGTTCTCACTGCCCCCCTTCCCCCACCCCCATCATTACACACACACACACACACACACACACACACACACACACACACACACACACACACACACACACACACACACACACACACACACACACACACACACACACACACACACACACACACACACACACACACACACACACACACACACACACACACACACACACACACACACACACACACACACACACACACACACACAGTGTTAATCCCGTGTACAGTATATTCAAGCTGGGCATCATACTTTTGAGCGAAGTTACGCCACACTCTAAGAGAAGGCCGTTTATCGCAGGTAGAGAGGTCTGGGAAGGTCAGCATCAGGGGAAATGTAGTCTTTGTGAACCTGAGGCGTCTTATCTAACCCGGGGTCGGCGCCATTCATCTTGCTGCCTGGCAGCCAATCAGCACACACTCTGCTCTGGGTGACCTCCGACCCGGCCAGCGACACTCGGCTGATAAAGAGCCTGGGAGAGCAATCTCAGCACATGACGCTGAAAAACACGCATGCAACACACACGCAGACACGTCCGCATGAGACCCCCACTTAAGATGCTTTGGTGTGTGTGTGTGTGTGTGTGTGTGTGTGTGTGTGTGTGTGTGTGTGTGTGTGTGTGTGTGTGTGTGTGTGTGTGTGTGTGTGTGTGTGTGTGTGTGTGTGTGTGTGTGTGTGTGTGTGTGCTCTGATAGCTGTGTGTGTTTGCTGCATACATCGGAACCTGTGTACCAACCTCCATTACAAACCAATTGAAGTACGAGCGGGTTCAATTGTCCCTCAGACACAATCAGAAGATGTCGATTTGTTTGCCCTAAATTCAAGCAACCTCCCTACACCACAGGTCGTAGTACTCTGTCATTTCTTCACAACGACTAACAGATGGGTACTCCTTGTCCTTGTTTGTTTTCGAAAGGTTGCAAACCCTCTCTCTTTCTCTCGCAAATAATCAAACGCATTCAGACGTGCTCGTCTGAATGGCAACAGAGCTCTCCCTTCATCCTCCCTTCCCTTTATCCTCTTCCTTAACTTCCCACATTCCTTTATCTCATAACCAACACACCGGCTCTGCTATCTTGCAGACGCCACACACACACACACACACACACACACACACACACACACACACACCACTCACCGGGTATCCTGATAAAGGACCAGCCGTGGCGAGGACAGACGGCCATGGCGCCCCCGGGTCGTCGCGGCAGGAAGGCGTTGGCCCGGGTGGCCCAATCAGACGCCAGCTCCGGGGAGCCGTAGAGGAAACACTGCTTGGAGGCCGCGCCCCCGCCGCTCCGCGTCAGCCGCCACTCGTACTCTGCGCCACGGTCGGGGCAGTAGCGCTCCAGGGGCGCCGCCGTCACCTAGCCAACCGAGGGAAGAGGTGGAGTTAGCGATTTCAGGTCTGAGCTGGAAGGTTTTGCAGGGCGACCACCGTGGCCTAAACTGCTGGAAATGAGAATCGCCTGGTTGAGCCTCTTTTACTCGATCCGTTCGGGGGGGCGTAAGAGCTTTTATTTGAGTGTAATATGTTGGAAATGGCCTAGCCATCTCTAGGCTATTAGTGAGGGAAATGCGCTGTGAGAATATATCTGTGTGCCTGCAAATTTCGATTATTCAGGGCTACCCATCAGGGCATTTTTCTTCCCTGATTGGTTCGGGGAAATCCATCTTGCCTTTCAATCACAGGTGAGAGAAATGCAATCCTTCTCAATGGTGGAGAAACGTGAGGGGTGGGGGGGGAAGCAGAGAGGGAGAGGTTCTCCTTATTGGGGTACATATTATTTTCCTCTCTCTCTCTCTCTCTCTCTCTCTCTCTCTCTCTCTCTCTCTCTCTCTCTCTCTCTCTCTCTCTCTCTCTCTCTCTCTCTCTCTTCTCTCTCTCCTCTCTCTCTCTCTCTCTCTCTCTCTCTCTCTCTCTCTCTCTCTCTCTCTCTCTCTCTCTCTCTCTCTCCAACTTTCCAATCTGATCGACAGTCGCAGCTTTTTAAAGCAGTATCATTACTAATGCTTTGCCTTTTTCATTCTGTGTATCCTAAACGTGAGCAACATTGTCTTCAGCCGCCTGGTCCTGTGAGAACCCTGACAGCGTCTAGCCCAGCTGAACTTCGGTGGAAGGCAGGAAACCACCCCGCCGGGAGCCCTGCTCTTTACTGACTCAGCAGGCCGCCTGTGTTCTCCAGCGGAGCAGGAAAAGCCAAACAAACACCTGGGCACCCAGGGGTGGCCACACACCCACACACACGCACGCACAAACACACACACACACAGGACCACGGGACGTTTCATTCTGTTTGTTTTAAGTGCAGCTGGAAGTCTACTGGAAATCACGCACACTAGCACACGCATGCACTCACACACACACACACACACACACGCCAACAGATGAGAATTGTGCATTGTTGCTGGCTCTCCTCTCACCTTCCTTTCCAATTCCCTTCTCACCACACACAATCCTGATCTAACACACACACACACACACACACACACACACACACACACACACACACACACACACACACACACACACACACACACACACACACACACACACACACACACACACACACACACACACACACACAGCATCGTACACGCTCCTCTTCCACTCCTCATAGCACACCAACCTAATCTCTCCAGCAATGCATAACCTCTCACACAAACGCACACATGCCCACACACACACACACACACTCTCCTACCCTGGGTGCGGCGATGAAGAGGAACTTGGGGGGCAGGGCGGGCTGGCAGGGCCGCACCGTGGAGGTGGCGGACCGTCGGTTGTGGATCCTCACGTCCCTGTGCCCCAACACGCCTGGCCTGTGGGCCGTGAACACCAGCTCCTGGAACACACACACACACACACACACACACACACACACACACACACACACACACACACACACACACACACACACACACACACACACACACACACACACACACACACACAATTAGTACACAATAGGGTAAGAGACAACACATCTAAAGTGATAGTACTCTTAAAGCAAAAATAATTACTATTGAATGATAATGATGACATGTTCAAACTAAAAATTCCCTAGAAAGGACAATTCCTTTAAACGCCTGCAATGTTGCGCAAAAGAATATGATTTTGTGGAAAATGTTTCCCGAAGGCTTGACATTACAACACAACGTTAGCACAAATTATGGGACCGCAGCAGGATTAAGATGGTAGGACTGCAAGCCTTTCCTCTGCTGTACACTAAACTTTAGCATGAAACTACAAACTCAGCTGAAGATTAAGGGGAAAGAGATAATAGAGTATGATAATAAAGCAGTGCATAGATAGAGAGAATGCTTGATAAACCAGCAATTACACACGTGAAATGTGTGTGTGACACATGATGTTTCAAAATGACCCCAGAGAAAAAATGTAATGGATACACAGTGCCTCCAAGAGGCGGATTCGGGTAGTGCGACTACTCAGTGGGATTGATATATTGGACAGAGAAGCGCAGTGGAAACGGCATCCCACTGTGAAATGGAAATAGCTCTAGGATTACGGGAAAAGCCTACAAGTCTATGCCAACCCCCAACAGGAACAGGAAGCCAGGGGTGCAGTGTGTACGTGAGACGAGAGACATTGAGAGAGACAGCGAGAGGGAAACAGACCAAGAGACCTCAGAGAGAGCCATGTTGGGTGCCAAATACTTCAGAAATGAACCCCATTTTAATAAAAGGGTATGTACTTAAAATTTCAAGGGTTTTGTCCAGTCGTGAACCTTATACTCCTTCTAATTGTCTGAAAGGAAAGTCCACATCATGCCCAAGGTGCTCATGGCAACACCACATACACACAAGTAAATCCTGAGGCATTAACAAGACAAATACAAGAGCATTGCTAGGGTGCAAAGCAATTCACAACCTGCCACGTTTTGGGTGCCGTCTCCGCAGCTAGAACCGTTAGCAAGCATTAAGCTCCCCACTCCCACTTTGTTATTAAAGCGTGGTACCAACAAGCTAACCAGCTAGGGCTGTGGAGCAGCGGGGGTGTTAAGGATGGGCCTGGGTTCCGTTTTTATTTTACGGCTCTCAAAGTGAAACACGTTTTTTTTTAACGACTGCGTTCTAAAGTGTAAACAGGGCTGGGACGGGCCTCTGAGTAACGGCTCCTCTGGGTGGGAGGAACCCAAGGAGCAGGGGCCGCAGGCGGACGCCGGGGGATGGAATTACCACGCCTCTCTGGCTCCCGCGCTTTCCACCCAATACATGAATGGATCCGGGGCGGGGTGTGGTGATCGGGTATCTGATACCTGCCGGCGAGGGGTGGAGCCAGAGAGGCTGACGGAGGGCCCTGTCCAATCGATTAGTGGATTCATTTGTAAAAGATCCCTGATGCAGAGGGGATGAAGGGAAACTCAACTTCCCAGGTATGCCAGCTGGGGATGTTTACCCCAGTCTTAACTCACTATACTTCTACTGTGGTGACAGATTAGAGTGAAGTAGATTGGGACTCGGGGACTTTGCAGCCGTGTGGTCATTCCCAGGGTTCCGTGCGGAAGACTCTTGCACAAAGGTGAAAAACAAACTGCCATTTATCTCCTTCCTGGACAAAGCCCATTTCCACTTGGAAGATAGCTTTTAATTCACCCCAACCCGCAGAGAAACTAGCCCTATAGCCTGAAGACTGCACACATCAGTTCATGAAAATCAGAGTGGAAAATACAAGGACTGTCACGCTGTCGACAAGCTGAAGAGAAAATTGCTCATCTAATTACAATTAGGGCATTTGGCAGACACTTTTATCCAAAGCCACTTACATCTGTTAATACACACATTGACACACCGACGGCAGAGTCAACCATGCAAGGCGACAGCCAGCTCGTCAGGAGCAGTTAGGGTTAAGCGTCTTGCTCAGGGACACATCGACACTCAGCTAGGAGGAGCTGGGGATCGAACTAGCAACCTTTTGGTTACAAGACAACTAACTAATCTGCTACTGCTCGTCTGTGGGCGGTAGAGCAGCACCTAGTAGCTTTCCTCTACATACTTGACTGTGGACGTCTGACGGATAGTTCTACACAGGCCTGCAGTGATCGGACTAGGACGGGAGGAAGATCCGGCTCCATGTTGGATCTCATCGGAGGGGTGGAGGGGGCAGAAAGCAAGCCGTCTGAATCCACCCTCCCAAATGGCCAATAGATACACAGCCACGCCCACGCCCACGCCACCCGATTTGACTGTTGTCATACCATTGAATAGGCGTAATCCTGATACCATCATCCCACAAATATGGGCCAGTAGGGCCCTACTCTACCTACTAATAGGTGCAGAAGGCTGTTATCAATGTTATCATGTTAGGTAATCTCACTTTAAACGGAATAAATAATATTTTATTGTAATTTCTATTAGCTGTGGATTTATGAGGATTATCAAACACACGCCACTTTCATTTATTATTTATCATATAGGCTAGGCTAGTATTTAACACGTGTTGCACAACATTTAAAAAAAGCATTTAATTTTTAGTATTTTTCATGGACAAGCTCCCTCATTATACATTTACTGTAGTTCTACGGTTCAGATTTTAATATTCTAGCTAAATAAAAAAAGGGGGCGGGGGAGAGTGGGGCATTAATAACATTGGGTCAACCAGAGTAACTGTTGAGAACAGCCTTCTGCACCTATTAGTAGGTAGAGTAGGGCCCTACTGGCCCATATTTGTGGGATGACGGTATCAGGATTACGCCTATTCAATGGTATGACAACAGTCAAATCGGGTGCCCACGCACACATGCACCAGTATAATCGCATTCAAGTACGGTGTGTGTCCGTGTGTGTTTGTATGAAGGAGTGCGTCTGTTGAGTAGTATCACTATGAGAAGGTTGATAATGGTGATGATGATGACCATTGTTGTTGTCATTATGGATACCATCATTATGTAGGATATTCTCCATTTTATGGTGGAGATGTACTGGATAGAAGTATTGACCCTTTTGTGTATATGTAGGCCTGTATGTATGGATGTATGTGTGTAGGTAAGTGTATGCATGTTTTTGCAATCATACCGTATGTATGACATTTGTTTGTTACTTTTAAAAATGTGAGAAGGGAGGGCTTGATGTAAGCTGCTCCTGCCCCTACCCTGGTTACGACCAATAAAAAAAAAAAAGTCATTCAATCATTAATTTGTGAATGTGCGTGTTCGTCCAGCCATCTGGGAATGTGTGTCTCTGTCTGAGTGAGTTAGTCCAACTGTATGCTAATATGTGAATGTGTCCGTCTATCCATCTGTGCGATTCGGAGTGTGTGCATTGTGTGCGTGCGTGCGTACCTGAAACAAGGGGCTGCTGTGTGTGTTGGGGAAGGCAGTGGGGCGGTTGAGCCACAGGATGAGGTCGCGGCGAGAGAGACATGTGTTCCCGGGTCCCTCGCCCCCCGACTCCCCCGATGCCGGTCCCCTGGTCTCCACCTCCACCTGCTCCTCAGGCAGGTCAAACAGCCTCCGATGGTGGAGCCGGTAGGCGGCCTTCAGGGCTAAATACAGAGCTAACCACCTGGCCAGAGAGTTAAAGTCATCTTTATGTCCACACAGTAGTAGTAGTACATTTTGCTGCTAGGGTAGTTAAAAATGCTATCAGTTTGGGAAAATATAACATCAATATATTATCATAACATCCAAATCTGACAAAGCATACCAACGATGGCGACACTCCACTCAGTTCCTCAAGAGGAAACTCCTTCTGCTCTGCCTGTCTCTAAACATTAGGGGCGGGGCATGTGGGAGGTCACGACCGAGCAGGGGGCGGGGCTAAACCCACAATGCCTCTCTGTGTCCCTCTGAGATCCAAGAAGAGACACAGGAGAAGGGGGGGGGGGGGAGGGGCGGGCCGACAGGAAGTGGAAGCCCACCTGTCCAGGGTGCCTCGCAGCATGACGTTGGACATCTCCACCGGAGAGAGGTCCACGAAGCGGAGGAAGGAGAAGAAGCTGCCTTTGTCCTTCCCTGGGCCCAGCACAAAACCGCGTGGGAGAGAGTCTTAATGATATGCAATGCAAACATCACTGAAAACAAACTGGCTCCCATCGAGTCTTAATACATATGAAAGTATGATGATAAACAACTATTATTTGTGTCATGCATTTATAGAACAAGGTATGTTGAGGTTGAGGTGAGCAGTCTAATATGAAAGTGTAAATTTCCCAGCAGTCAAAAAAGGGGTTGGGGACAACAGAAATGGGGTATAAACTGACAAAATAACAATTTTATTTTCATTTTGGGTCTGCGCAGTGTGTTCAAGGGGCCATGCGTCAGCTCACCTTCCCTGTGGAACAGGGACTGCTGAATGTGGTTTGGACAGAACGGAGAGAGCAGCGTCTGCAGCAGCCTGGGACGGAGAGGGAGAGATGGAGAGAAACCATGAAACACTGGTCTTGCTGTGTGTGTGTGTGTGGGGGGGTTTCAGTGGTAGAACAGTCGCCGCGGGATGTTCTGTCATACAATCACGAGATATCCATGTCCATGTACCAGTTTGTGGTGGATTTCTCTCCTTTCCGCGTCAATTCACATTTTGGATGTTGACACACAACCTCCTTTTTGTGTCCTAAGCTGCCCCACCAAAAAAAAACAATATCGCCTCAAAAACCCCCCCACACAGCTGAGCAACGGGGGAAGCCACCCCAAGGGACATATGGTCTGGAGGAAGAAAACCATCATCAGCAGAAGCCAAATCCAGAAACTTCAAGGAACACAAGATGAGCAATGAAGTGAGACATTGGCCGACATGGTGTGTGTGTGTGTGTGTGTGTGTGTGTGTGTGTGTGTGTGTGTGTGTGTGTGTGTGTGTGTGTGTGTGTGTGTGTGTGTGTGTGTGTGTGTGTGTGTGTGTGTGTGTGTGTGTGTGTGTGTACCAGGAGAACTTACTTATTCTTGGCTTGGTTGTGTGTGTGCACGAGGCCTTGGCGGTAGAGGAACTTGGACATGATGTAGGGCTTGAGGGCCATGTGAAAAGGAGAGCGGGTCTCCTGGCGCTCAAACAGGTCGGGATGGTTGCACACCTACGCACACAAACACACACGCGGCCATTGAGTATGGACACACAAACACACACACACACACTTTGCCTAACACAACACAGCTGTAGGAAGTACCCATGAATCCCTAACACATCAAAAGCAATCCTGTAACCAATGTGGTGCAACCTTTTCATTCATCACCGACCGTGACCTGAGGGACGCTGAATGTGTCAACTTCCCGCTAGAAAGCTTAATATCCACACTCCATGTTTCCTCATGTACAGAAATAACTCTGCAGATGTTGTTTCAGACTAGAGGCTGAAATATGTCGAATAATTTATTCAACAACTAGTAACCAATACAAGGGACCTCAAAAATAAGGGAAAAAAAAAAAGAAATGTGAACAAAAGATTGTGTTTGGTATAAAAAAACATCCGATCCATCCCCTAATCGTTGGGTTGGGGTTATGGGCGAGGCTCTTTAGGAGGGAGTATCCGGGGGGGTGGGGGGGGGGGGGGTAGGGGTGCGGTGGGGGGGTACCTTGCGGAACTGCATGACCAGGTTCATGAGGGAGGACGTGGTGCTGTGGGCCTGCTGGGCCGTGCCCATGGACGACTGCAGCAGGTCCTCGATGGAGATCTTGTTCCTCAGCGCCTGGTACAGGAGACGCTGGCGGCACGTCAGCTGGCAGTAGGTCAGGATCTCGATCTGGACACCCGAGAGGAGCAGCAGGATGAGGAGGAGGAGGGGTCAGACTTTAGGACTGGTACAACCTGCACCTTGTTTTCTATGGCCGACTCCAATGACAGATGGGGTCAGGGAGTATATGAATCCACTTTTTATAATGGCTTAGCTTCTGTGCTTCATGGCAGGGAACAGCAGCTCGAAACTGAGTATCAGCAGAAGTTGTGGACCGTGACCGTGACCCTTCAAACGCTTTGTAGGCAAATAGTCGCAGAAGAGAAACAGAAAAGCAAAGTTCTGTTAGGAATTTTAGATGAGATACAAAGATGCCAAGAGTAGAGAAAATGAAAAGCAAGTGAACTGTGGTGTTGGGGTTTCTGTCTTGTTAACCGGGAAGAAAATGAGAATAAAACCATGGTGAGGGAAAAGTATATGGGCAGAAAGAAATATGACAAAGACAGATGTGGGGGGGTGGTGAACATTGTGATGGGTGTCAAAGAATGTGCGTGTGTGCGTGTGTTTGTGTGTGTGTGTGCGCACATGTCCGTCCGTCTATCTGAAGGAACAAGTGTGTGTGTGTGTGTGTGTGTGTGTGTGTGTGTGTGTGGCCAAGAGATACGGGGAGAAAGCGTCAGTTGAGGCATCTGTCACGAGGATCTGCCAACGCATGCATCACTCATGGCTTATTACAACCTTCCCAGAGGGAGGCAGAGGGATGGAGCTACTGCAACTACAGGAGGAGAACAAGAGCTTGGAGGCTACATGATCCAAAGCTTCATGTGGTGAAAGGCAAGGGAGTAATAAGAAACCTGGGCCTTCAGCAATTCTATTCTAGGGAATTTGGGTTGCATAAAAAGCGAATGTGTTATTGTATTTGATTATATGGGAATATTTTTCTATCCACGGAAATACATACATTTTATAACCAAAACAATATGACACATTTTAACTATTTGGTTAGACCGTTAAAACCATATGGTTCACAACTGTATTTGACAACCCAAATTGAATGCAAAACAAAGAACCCTAATTATCTTCATTTGTCCCATCTTATCTGATGACATAAAGCGTTGTTTGTCTCTCTCTCTCCTACCTTGTCGGACAGCTCGTTCTCCACGTCCTTCTTGATCCTGCGCAGCATGAAGGGCTTCAGGATCATGTGGAGCCTGGAGAGCTGGTCTGCGGAGCACAACACACAACACACAACACACACACAACCCATCAGCCAGGACGCTACAGGCCACAACGCGTCCGGTGCCAAGGGAACGCAACAAAGATGGCGGTGCAGTCCACAGCGACCTCCACAAGGGAATAAGTGATGCCCTGTTCTTGTCGTTGTTTCAGAGAACCCAAGAAAATGATGAACATTTCGCCGTGTAGTAAAGTGCCCATCGGACAGTATCGACCAAAAAAGGGTCGGCGGACGGCGACAAAAGAATGAGATGGTTAAACGTGGGCCGGAAAAGCAGACTCACTCTCGTCGATGGCAGACTTGTTCTCGGCGTGGCTCTCGATGTCCCTTGAGAACCACTCGTTGAACTCGTCGTGGGAGTCAAACAGGGTGGGCATGATGAAGTGCAGCAGGGCCCACAGCTGAGAGACACGGCAGCGCCGCAAACAACACATGGCTGTCAACAACCCTTCCCCATCACCGGCCCCACGCAGACAGACTCACACACGCACTCCACTGAGGCAGCAGGCACACCCATGTGCAAGTGAAGTCTGCCACGTGCAACACACACACACACACACACACACACACACATACATACGTGCAAGTGCGTTGTTGCACATCCACAAACACAGTCACACACACAGACATACATGACACACATACATACATATTCCTTAGAACGCACAGCATGTATTCACACTCACCTCAGCCATAGTGTTCTGAATGGGCGTCCCGGTGAGCAGTAGACGGTTTCTACACTGGAACTGCAGTAGGATCTTCCAGCGAACACTGAGGACACATCGCAGTGGAGGGAAACAGTTAGAGGGGGGGGGGGGGGGGGGCGTCCAACAGCACTATGTAGCGGATCTATGGGGTGGGGAACAGATCCAGACCCCAAGTCCAGAGTGTGTGTGTGTGTGTGTGTGTGTGTGTGTGTTGTGTGTGTGTGTGTGTGTGTGTGTGTGTGTGTGTGTGTGTGTGTGTGTGTGTGTGTACCTGGTGCTGCTCTTGAGGGCCTGAGCCTCATCCAGGACCATATACTGCCACTTGACCCTCTGGAAGTACTTGACATCCTGGACCACCAGCTGGTAGCTGGTGATGACCACGTGGAACGGTGCATCCTTGGTGTAGAGGGTTTTCTACGCACGCACACATACACAAAGACAGACAGAGAAGGATAAAGAAGGAAGACCATGGATGAAAGGTTACATTCTGGAGAACTGAGGATGCTGGCAACTCTTATATTACAGGGTTCCCATAGCTTGAGACATTAGCTATGACCGCCTGACCATATCCGGATTCATCTCTCCCTCACCTGGCTCCAGAATTTCCGGATCACCTTGCGGTCGTGAGGGTTTCCCCAGTACGGCAACACCTAACAGGGGGACACAACGTTAGGAAAGACCC
Source organism: Melanogrammus aeglefinus (assembly GCA_900291075.1). Lineage (NCBI taxonomy): Eukaryota > Metazoa > Chordata > Actinopteri > Gadiformes > Gadidae > Melanogrammus > Melanogrammus aeglefinus. The sequence goes on along the minus strand of OLKM01000114.1, from coordinate 446,612 downwards.
GCATGGGATTTAATCAATTTCCCCCCCGAACATAATTTCCCACTTTACGGCGCTGTTGATACAAAATGAAATGAGAAACCATTTGCCCATAATAAATCATTTAACACCAACCCGGTGTGTTTTCGCTTCATTGTTTTAAGTGCCTGCGTTCAAGGGTTCAGCGGTCTTATCGCGCGCTTGCGTAATAGGAGCTTTTCACACCTCATTAGCCAGACAGAAACCCGTTGATTTACTGTACGCTGTATTTACGGCACTTGTTAGATGCTTGATACCCGAGTTTGACAGATGGCGCCGCCGTCGGCCAAGCGACAATGCACTACATGCTTTCCATCCGAACCGGATCGCATGTAAAGACACGCAGGAGAAAAAACTAAATCGCTTAAGTAAGTCAACACAGTGACCGATTTAACACCCCGATACAACACTGCCCCCAGGTGGAGTGCTTTGGACACTGTCGAGAACAATGCAGTAGTGGTTGGAAGTCGAATAAAAAGTGCTTTTCTTGGCTAATATCAAGTACTGCACATTGTTCTATGAGAACCACCGGAGGAGTGTGCCATTGAAAGCGAGGGCTGCAGGTGTTTCCGTCTGAGGGAATAGGGCTCTCTCACCTTGAATTTGGGCACGAATCGGGTGAACTCCTGGTGCCAGTTGTTGAGCGTGGAAGCTGGGGAGATGATCAGGAACGGACCCCAGATGTTCTCACGCTAGACAAGAAAACGACACACACACACACACACACACACACATATACAGCGTGAGCAGCATGAACAGGTGTGTGTGTGCATGTGTGAGGGTGTGTATGTTGTGTCGCAGCGTGTGAAAAAACTCCTGCCTGTATGCGTGCGTGCATGCGTGTGTGCATGCGTGCTTTCGTGCTTGAAGGTGCATGTGCGTGCTATGCGTGCGTGCATGCGTGTGTGCATGCGTGCTTTCGTGCTTGAAGGTGCATGTGTGTGAACATGCATGTGGGCACCCAAAGACAGGAACCGGTGAGGCAAAGTGCCGTGTGTCTTCCTGTGACATGAGTGCAGTGAGAGGGGACAGAGCGGTGGAGCGCAGAGGGGAACAGGGACCGCTGGCCACAACAATGAGACCAGCCCAATGAATCACTCAGTGACAGGGATGAAAAGGATGCAGGTGTGGAGAGAAGCTGATGCGTGGCTTTTTTTTTTTTTTGCAAGCCTTGGATTGAAAGCCGGAACGATTTAATATTCCACATAAAAGTGAGGAGGAATTCTTTCTAGTCAGGGAGGGAGTGTGCAAGCCGAGTCAGGTCAGTTCAGAGTTTGGTGATGAGTGAATTGAGTCTAGGGAAGGAAAATCCATGGTTTAATAATTTAAGCTTTCTGTCTTTCGTCCGATTGTGTTATCTAGCCGCCCCATGGTTAACTAATGTGATCTAGTTCCCCTATGTTAACCTTTTGCCTGGGGTGAATCGGTCACAAGGAACCACTTATACGAGAAAAACTCCTGTATGTCAACGTTTCCCTCACATGATGTATGGACAAATGCACTGTGGGGGGGGGGGGGGGGTGAAACTCTGTCAAACAGCGGGGTGACTATTGTGCGCTTTATTGCATTTAGAATTCTCATCTGTCCTCGACGCAATATCTCAAAGGAATAGCCATGATGGTCTGCTCGACCAGTCTAGTGTGTGAGTTGAGATGGTTGGGTGAGTTCAAATGATTTCAGTGAGTAGTAAGATCGTCCGTTCCTTAAGTGGAACCAGTTCAGTGAGTGATACGAGTCAGTGAGGTACTGCCATAATCCCTCACCTCCGCCAGGTGAGCCAGAAGCGCGATGCTCTGCACCGTCTTCCCCAGTCCCATCTCGTCTGCTAGGATGCCGTTGATGCCCTGGGGAACAAGACAGCTGGTTAAATGCAATGCAGTCAGTGCGGCGTCTCGATGTCTGTTGAACAAGGAAGATCCCAAAGCTGAACAGGATACCGAAAACATGACTAGATCAAGAAATGTGTGTGTGTTGATGAGTGCGTGTGTGTGTCTTCAGTGTGTGTGTGGGTGTGTGTGTGAGCACTCGAAGAAAAGAAGAGCCAATCCTCTACTTTGGGATTTGAATGGGACCACTAGGGCGTGTGACGTGGACCTCACCTGCTCGTAGAGGTTGGCCAGCCAGTTCATGCCCTTGAGCTGGTAGCCCTTGAGCTTCCCGTTGAAGCAGACGGGCTGCGGGATGTCCTCGCCGGCCTGGATGGATGGGTTGGCCAGGCTGTAGCTGTCCCCGAACCCGGAGCCCGACCCGGCCGCCGCACTGCGGCTGTCCTTGGTTTCGTCGTCAAACGTCCTCGTCTACGGGGAGAGACATGGGACATGAGGAAGCCTCTGTGTGTGTGTGTGTGTGTGTGTGTGTGTGTGTGTGTGTGTGTGTGTGTGTGTGTGTGTGTGTGTGTGTGTGTGTGTGTGTGTGTGTGTGTGTGTGTGTGTGTGTGTGTGTGTGTGTGTGTGTGTGTGTGTGTGTGTGTCTCTTGGCTCATCATACCTTCTCCTGATGAATTTGGTAGGCCTCTCTGGCATTCCTCAGAGCCTGGGACTTGTAGAATCCACTATCTGCAGTAGAAAAATACAATTAACGACAAAAAATGCAAATGGCTTTCATGACGATTCATCGTATTTCTGAGACATGCGTAAACAATCAATCTCTAGCATGTGAGACACAGCAAGAGATCAGTGACATCCCAGCCATATGCTTTGATCCAGCTCCTTTAAAGTAGTGCTTTAATGCGGCAGACAAAACACAAGAAGCTCCACATCTTCGCGTCGGTGCCGTTCGTACCGTAGTCGTCCTGGCCCACGGTGAGCTTCACGGCTCCGCCCGCGTCCGTCTGTCTTTGGGCAGGAGGGGGGTCCTCCAGCTTACTCAGGATTTCCTCCGGGGTCATCTCCCCCTTGCCTCCCATGAAGTGGGCGTACAGCTCCGTCTGGGTGATGAGGAAGTTGAGCTTGCGCTGCTGACGCTTGGCCTGGACACGGGCAGAGAGTGGAGTAAAAGGGAATAAAAATGAGACGGTATTGCAATGAATTCCGAAGGATGTCGAAAATATAGACAAAAAAAGAAACAACAGGATGAGGTTATGAGACTGAGAAGCGGCGGTTGGTCGTTCTCTGCCGCTAGGCTGCTACCTTCGCTAGATGAAACATTAGATGACATTAATATCCACAATCAGACAGAGAATCCATGAAGAACCAACGTTATTTTTGTAGTACTAATCACGGAGCGGAGTCAAGACGCTTGCCTTTTTCGGAAGGTAATTTTGTCATGTTTATTTCTAAAGTGGCCTTTCTACACTGTGTTGATCATTAGAACCTCTACTGACACTTTGGGTTTGGTCGCCGCTGATTGGTCGACATAGACAGAAAGAAAGCAAAACAAGAATTGTCTGCCCTTCGGATTGAGGATATCCATCTGAAGTCTGCCTCGTGAGACCAACATCAACACACAGCGGGAGACCCCAGGGCCGGGGAGACCCTAGGGTCGGGGACACCCACCTCCCTCATCTCCTCGTCCAGCTTGCGCTGCTCCTGCGCCTCCTTCTCGGCTCGCTTGCGGTGCTCCTTCTCCACCTTGTCGTACTTCTTCCAGTAGAGCATCATCTCCTTGGTGAGGCGGCGAGCGCGTGGCAGCGTCTCCTTGCAGTTCTTCTGCGCCTGGATGGCCGCCCGCCGCACCTCCCGCATGCACTGGTGGGCCAGCTGAGGGAGGTGCGAGAGAGAGGTGAGGGAGGGCGAGAGAGGTGAGGAAGGCGAGAGAGAGAGAGGGGGTGTGAGAGAGGGGGTGTGAGAGAGGGGGTGTGAGAGAGGGCGAGATAGAGAGGGGTGTGAGAGGGTGAGATAGAGAGGGGTTTGAGACAGGGTGAGATAGAGAGGGGTGTGAGAGAGGGTGAGATAGAGAGGCGTTTTAGAGAGGGCGAGAGAGAGTGGTGTGAAAGAGGGTGAGAGAAAGAGGGGTATGAAGAAGGCTTTCCGGAAGGCTAGCAGATTTTTCGATCATCCTACCATTACAAATATGTTAGTGTAACCAATTCATATATAAAGAAAATTATTCAATGTAAATAAAACTGTTTTCTTTGGAAAAACATAAGGGTTTACTATCAGTGTTAAGCAAAAAAAAATTTTATCCCCAAACTAAAAGATTGAATAAATAAATTAAATATTATTGTATTACCCAAATTCCTGAAGGTTATGCATTTTAGGCTTTCATCCTTTACCTTTTTACAGTTGGTCAAGACCAGGTTCTTGGCTGAGGTTTTCTGCTTCAACGTCTGTGAGTTAACAATAACAGAGTAAGACATCAGAAATTAAAAGGTCTGGAAATGAGTAGAAATAAACTCTTTCCTTTCTTTAGGACGTCAAGCCTACCTTTGGTATCTCTTTCTTGACGATGGTGAGCCACACTTTCCTCCGCCGCGCGTTCAACTGCTCGATGGTGAGGTGCTTCTTCTTCACCACGGGCAGCGGGGCATCATGGGAAAACTTGGCAAAGACTTTGTTGACATACGGACGGCCCTCGTCCATGAAGTCCCCCTCTCCACGTTTCTTCTTCTTTTTCACCTTCTTCAGTTTGGCTGGCAGAGGAGGGAAAAACAAAAATATTCATGTGAAAAAAACGTATAGAATCAATGCAACGACGTGTTTAAAATGGGTACTGCGGTCCAGATTCACACTGTTGAGGTAGTCTCTGCCTGCACCCTCTTGCCTAGACTCAAAGCTCATGTAGGTTGCCAGGTTGGAGACACCAAACGAACAGAAGCCGAGCACATCATTATATTTTGACAACAACAAGCGACAACGACGAGTCCCACACTGTAATTGGATCAGCTTTGTATAGGTTTGCAATTTACTTATTGTTTGCAAAATGAGCTCATGTTGCATCCGTCTTAAAATCCTTCTAGGCTCGACAGCTTCTCCATCTTTCAAATACACACCGATGATACACCCTTTGTTTCAGCTCAGCTCTAGTCATATAGCTTTGTCGAAAAAGGACTAGGCTACTCAGATCAGAAAGAAACTATTACAAATTCAGTTGATCCAGTTGGTTTGCTTGCTTCCATGGCTGCATCCATGTTTGTGTGCCAATTCTTTTCATATCTGGCAACCCGGGGTACTCAGAATGTGAATCATAACCCACATGCCAAAATAAACAATCTGTGATCCGGAACGGAAATTTCAAAGGAGAACATACTGGCAGAGACGCCAGTATTTTGCCTTTTAATGTTTCCATTATCTCAGGCGATATATGGATTTAGGCGACATAAGGATCTAGTAAAGTCGACTGTAATCTCTTGACTCTCTCGGCAGTACCTTTGAATTTCTTCTCATCCTTGATTTTCTTCTTCTTGGGTCCCAGGAGATGGCGCTGTTGTTCGTAGAAGGGGTCATGCGTGGAGAGGAGTCCAGTGCTGTAGTACTGATACTGGTGAAGCTAAAATAAAAGAAACGCAAAAGTGTAAACGCGAGTGTGTGGGAGAGTGAAATTAAAAGAGAGAGAGTGTGAGTGAGTGAGTGAGTGAGTGAGTGAGTGAGTGAGTGAGTGAGTGAGTGAGTGAGTGAGTGAGTGAGTGAGTGAGTGAGTGAGTGAGTGAGTGAGTGAGTGAGTGAGTGAGGCAGTGAGTGAGTGAGTGTGTGTGTGTGTGTGAGAGTTGCGACCCTACCTCTCGGTCGGAGTGGAACTTGCTCTGGTGCAGCCTGGTATGCCGGTGCAGCTTCAGCATGTCGTGGAGCTCCTCCTGGGACAGGCTGAAGTCGGAGTCGTCCGAATCCGTGTCCGAATCCGAAGTGTCGTCGCTCAGCAGGATGCTCTGCGACCACAAGACACGAATCAGGAAGACGGAAACTGCTGAGGCTTCTGATAGATGGAGGCCTTTCAATAACATGTTTCAAAAAACGTTGGCTGTTTATTTTGGAACAGCAGTTGGTACTGTGAGTTTCAAAAGGGAAAAACCCTTATTTTGAAACCGCTGCATGTAAGGACAGTTGTTTCAATTCGTACATCCTAACATTTGCATCAGAACCGATGCACAGGAAGTGGCTTTCATATGATTCATGGGCCAAGGACAAAAAAAATAAAATACCTTGAGCCATTTCCTGTTTTTCTTCAGCTTGGAGAAATTGTACAGGCTGGCTTTGTCAGTCTTTGGGTCTGCACAGTCGAAAGGGAGTGAGAAAATTGGTACAATCAGTACATATACAAGTCTCACCCACACATCAATCCTGAAGGGGGAGCATACTCTTGAGAGCATTGGGTCATAGACCTGCAGTTTGTCACAATTCTAAAAGTGCAATCAATCTAAAAAAAGTGTGTGGGGGTTGGCTGTAAAATGCATCAGTGGACTAGTCGTCATAACAGGACAGCTCACCCTTGCCTTGCAACAGGACGCCATTGAGCGGCTTGGTATCGTCCAGACTATCCTCTGGATCACATGGCTCCTCTTTGCACACTGCGTGGTGATTGGTTGGCTCAAATGATAGCCCCTCCCCCAATGATCCCTCACTGTCATCGCTTTCATCACTAGGGCATAAAACACAAAACCACAATGAGACCACACATATTGTGTTTAAATCCCATATACCATAGATTCTACTCCAGTCTTGTAGACAAAACAATATACTGGGGTGATTTAATGAGGCTACAAGAGTCTCATTAAATAATTTGGGCAAACATTTGTCATGCCATCGTGCTCCGAACTGCACAGAGTGAGTCGTACCTGGTGATGTCTTTGTTGTAGATGGTGGCCGTCTGACGCAGGAAGCTGTCTAGTCTTAGGGACCGCTCCAAGCGCTGCAGGAACAGAGGCTTGGCCAGGCCAGAGCCTCCGGAGGCCCCAGCCTCCAGTGGGCTCTGCCCTGTCGCCATGGAGCCCACAGGCACCTCCGACTAACAGACTGGGACCTCCTGCTGTTGCGGAGGGAGGGAGCGCTTTGACATGGTGGAAAACTGAAGCCATTATCTTTAGAACCATCTTCTATCAAACATTTAAATCAACCAATGACTACGTTAAATACTATGAAAAATATGATATAACTGATAATACTTGAAATATGCATTAGTTTACTAAGCATACAGAGGATCAAAGAGTCAATATTGAGTTGTTAAAAAGCTCCAATAAAAAAAACATTAATTTCTGTCTCCCATCACCGAGAATCAGCTTATACATAAAAAGGGGAAGGTCTACCTTTGGGATTTGAGATGTCATTATTCTTGATTCCATAATCCGCAACCACATAAAACAGGTGGATGGTCTACAGATTGGGAAAAATAAAACAAAGTATTGTTTTATTTTCTATTGAGCAATGAACTGTGTGACACTGATACTAGACACATTCTTTATATTTCCCTGTGCTTAACAAATTATGCTCACAAAACCTTTATAATAGCATTGCACAAAGGTAAACATGGAAAATGTATGGATTATAATATAGTAAATATTGTATAGTATATTCTAAAACTAGCAGCTAATTGTAGGGCGAGTAAAGTACACACATCAGCTAATAATGGCTTTGTTGAACATAATACAGCAAGGATCCTCCCTATTCGTCAATTGACTGCTGTATATACTTAAAATAATTATGATTGAAACGTTAAAAATATATAGTTATAATTTAGTTTACATAGGAGTATCTTAGTCTGAGGTTTAAACCAATTTTCTGACGTGAATTTATTTGATCTAAATCAATTTCTTATCTTCATTATTGAAACAACAAAGCAATGTGTTTATGAATGAAATTGTGTGACGTTGTAATGATATGGGGTCCATTTATGGTGAAGACATGTTTGGCACGTCAGTATCTGGAACACCCGTGACTTGTATATGCTCAGGTATATAGAAAGTACACAAATTATTCCAAAATAAATTCATGGCTTCATATTGACAGTGGGCAGTACCAGCCCTGGACGAGATAAGCAAATAAGTAAACAAAATCCTTAATAGAAAATATTATTTTTTGAAGCATGGTGACTAAAATAATGAACAGGAGAAGAAAAACACCATTGGTATATTAGTAAAGGGGTTAACCCTCTCTTGTGCCATTTACCCACAGAACTAGAGGGCAATATTGCTAAGCTAATCGTAGCATGAAGGCTAAGGCTAGCTACTTTACACTCACACACACAGTGCATCCGATCAACGATAGCGAGGGGTCAAGGCGCTGTGTAAAGGCATTGCATGTTGTTGCCATTATCCTACCAAGCGGTTTATTATGTCTAAAAATTGTCCAGTATTTTACACCAGACCCTAATACCTTTGTCCTATTACTTTGGCTACCCAGCTATCTTCCTTATGCATTATAACCCATCAGCTGTCCTAATTCTGACAACTTTTCGGGCTGATGACTTCTCAATACCCTATTTTGAAGTATCCAAATCGGGTCTGTCTCTTTAAGGCCACCACGTCCGTGCTCTTTTACAGTTATAACAACGTTTAACGTATGGTCGGTGTTGGGCCGGCTAGCTGTTGTGCTGCGACGGCAAGGCCGCGAAGCCCGCAGCCCGTGCCCTTGGTTCGGGCACGAGGTGGGACTCGGTTGCCTGGTCCCCATGTTCTAATTCTTTTCCCTCCCGGCCATCTTCCCCCGTAGCTCCTTCGCCATAACAACCGCTAAGGACTATCTCACCTTGGCCCCGTGTCCCCCCTTTAGTCTCTCTCGATGCTGCTGCCGACTCACAGTTCTCGGACTCCAAAATGGCGGTTTGGGTGAACGACTGAGTCTGTGAGCTTTGAGTCGACAGCAGTAGAGAGGCGGCCACTTTCTGTTACAGAGAGAGCAGGGACACGACGCCATGGCGAGACTACAGCAAGGGAAGGGTCGCTTAATCAACTTCAGAGATCGGGTGGCTCTCTTGTCGCTGTTTTATGCGAATTGGCAGCGGCTGAAGTGTCAGAAAATAGAATTATAAGATAATATTGCAACTCTATCCTAGTATACGTCATATTAAAGTATATATGTAATTTCCCCAAATATTAACGAACTTGGTCTGGCTTTGATTAGTAGCGTCTAGTCATCACGGAGTTTACCGAACAACGTGTTACGTCATCAAAAGGGAACTCCGTTTTAGGTATGCCTCGCACTGGCAGCAGTTTAATATTTCTGAGTTGTTTCATATGAATAATTTTATGCATTTTTCACAACTAATGCAAATAATGTTACAATAAAAAAAGATTATACAATATTACTGTATTGTGAAGTTCACAGGCAAAGAAGGCTGTAACTTCTGCCATTTCTCCAAAAATCTGAATGGTTTGTATCAATTGAGCTGAAAGTCATTATAATAAGGGAATATGTGTATGTATAACATTCATACAAATATATAGTATTGCCTTAGAACATAAAAACTAAACTTACTTATCAAATCAACTATAGACAGGTAAACAAAAGAACAGGTAAATACGGAGAAAACCTTGTACTTAACAAATTCATTTATTAAATATTGATTACACCGTCAGACAAAACATGAAAATGACAATTTTACATTTGCACTGAAATGCTGAAGAATGAAGGATTATTTGTTATGACTTTGTTATTATGGTTGATTAGGCTTTGAAGAGACCGGAGCACGACTCAGATTTATAGGAGACGGTAAACATACTAAGTGCAATTTAAGCTTTTACCAGAATACAAGTGCATGAGCTAAATATGCGTGCAGCCAACTTCTGGCAGAATAGGACCACAACTTCGACTGCCCTTGGCAGGAGTGTGGATCAGGCACAAACAAGTAGAGCTCAAGCAGGGCGTCACACAAGCACATTTCCTCAGCGATAAATTCTGCTTTACAACGTCAATCTCCCAGAAGACAGGAGAGCTTGATGGATAAGCCTTGAGCACTGTTAGCATCATGAGCATTTACTGTAGAAGTCAAATGAAGCCAACGTAAGCTTTAAGCGTCTCTCGAATCTTCCATGTGAATGGCTCATTTGCACTTCACATCAGCACGTAAATTAATCTTGGGGAAAATCCCCTCACATTAGCTTTGGACTCATAACCAGCTCGCTTTCTCCTCCTCAAACTTCTGGGGATCGATGAAGGGCTTGTCAATGGACTTGATCATCAGTTCACCACAGTACACGCACTCCGACGCGATGACATCGTCGATGTCCGACTTGATGGTCTCGCGGCTGGTGCCAGCGCTGGCCTTGCCCAGGCTGGCCGTGTCGCTCTCCTCTTTGGGGGGTGGGCGGTGGCGGGACTTGGAGGCCTGGGCGGTGGCGGCCAGCTTCTTCTGGAGGTCCTCCAGGCGGTTCTGCTTGAAGGTCGACAGGTGGGGGGTCACCTCCTGCAGAATGGCGGGAAGAGATGGAGAATGTATGTGAGCAATACAAATCGGATTCACCCCAAACTAAAAGCAATGACTCCATGTTACTGATTACTCATCGTGTTGCGTTTGTATTTATATTATTTTTCCGCTTTCTGAAATGACTAAAGGATACCAATGCATAAAACCTTATTTACAGAAGAAAAACATTAACCATAACATTTAAATACCCCGTACATGCTTTTGTCAGAAGTTGTATTCTGAACCAGCCTCTCCCTAAAAGGTCATTGTAGCTAGGTGACCATATGCTTGGTACTCAGTGTTTACCCATACATGCATCCTGCTGGATTACTTGCGCCACTGCAATCAGCCATTCCAAAAAAATTATATATATATATATATATATATATATATATATATATATATAAATAAACGCATAATGTTGAGCACAGAAAAATGCTGTTCATTTTACTTAAATATCATATGACTGCACTCCCTCGATTTTGAGTAATTATTGTCATTCAAGAGATTGTGGAAAGGTAATAATTAAAGCAAGTAGCCTACATAGCGTCCTTCACACACACTTCAGCACCATTACTGGCTAAATAGGGGGAAACACTTTTACTATGTAATAATTCAAGGAGTACCAAGCAAGGAGCCTTCCCCCTTGGTAGTGAAGGCGCGTACCTGAATGAGGCAGTCGTAGTGGAACATGTGTCCACACAGGAACAGGTAGAAGGGTCGGTTCAGCAGGGGGAAGTCGCAGGCAGCGCACTTCTCCTGGGACTCCACCACGCCGTACTTGTTCCTCATCTCCTGGATGTCCTCTCGGATGCGCTTGGCGCTCTCCGTGGCCTCCTCCATCTCCTGCTTCAGCTCCTCTATGTGGTGGTTGTACTCCGCCAGCGAGCCGCAGATGGCCTCCTGGGGAGGGAGTGATGGAAATAAAGGAAAGGTTTTGTGTTAAAACAAAAAAAAATCTCGAAAAGATCCACTTCAATGTTAATGCAATGTATGTGCACTTTATGGCATACAAATTAATGCATTATATCCATGCAAAATTTATGCAAAAGTAATATTATAAATAAAACAGACTTTGTGATATTGAATTAGAAGTATTTAACGTAAGGAGGAACTCCATCATGTGCATCAAAATGATATATTTACAGCATCATCCATTTGACATAAACAGTGTTTCCCAGAGACGCTTAGGGTTTGATTGGAGCGTTTTCTCACTCTTTGACCAATCAGAGGCTACCCGTGAAAGGCGGCGGCTCCGTACGGACCTTAAAGTGATCGATGGTGACGAAGTCGGGGAAGAAGGGCAGGATGTCCTCGATCTTCAGCAGGTTGCAGCTGGACAGGCAGTTCATGGCCTTCTTCACGTCCTTCTCCTCCTGCACCACGTGGCGGGCGATCTTCAGCCACAGCTTCTTCCTCAGCTCCTCGTCATCCTCGGGGAGGTCGGCGCAAGACTTGGCCAGGTCCACGTCCACCTGGCAGTGAGACGAACACAAAGAAGAGTCGAATGGGAGATTCGTAAGGGAGGGGTCATAGCAGATGAATGATAAAAGATAACTAACACTAAACCCATGGTTTCATCATGTAGACTGATAACCAGAATTAACATCATCCCACCTAATCAATGCATCACACGTCAATGTAATCGTAAGATAAAATAATCACATCTATGAAATGATTATCTGCAGATACAGGAGATAAACAATAAAAGTCCATCCCCAATTATTTAGTCTCTTTTGCAACAAGCATATCGAATACAGCTCCGCCCCAAACACCACCCATGAGATATGACGTAAACATCACTCACTTGCAGTGCCAGGTCCACCGCCTCCTCATAGAGCTCCATGATCTTATACACCAGCACACAGGCCTCCAGGTAGCCGTGCTCCGCGCACAGCCTGAGGGCGTACTTCAGGTCGTAGTGGATGTCCGAGGCATGGGTGCCTGCCTGCTCCAGGTACCACAGCAGGGACTCTGGCTTGTACTTGGCGTACAGCGAGAGCAGGTAGTTGTGGATGGCCTCCTCCGTCACCGTCAGCTGGTACACGCAGAACTCCATGTAGCGGATGGTCTCCTTGATCTGCTGCGTGCTGCCCATCTGGCTGTAGTTCATCAGCGCCGGGATCAGCTTCTTGGGGTCCAGCCGCTTGCCCATCTGGATCCAGGCGTCCACCACCTTCTTGGGGATGTGCTGCATGAGCACGGGCGAGAACTTGTAGAAGAGCTTCTCGTCGCAGTGCTTGGAGAGCACGTCCAGGGCCGCACCGTAGTCGTCGTGCTGGCAGTGGTGCGAGATCACCCGCTCGTAGTCCTGCATCACCACCGAGAAGTACACCATGTCGTCCACGTTGCCGTGGCTGGCCAGCAGGTCGTAGATGGTGGTGCGGTTGTTGAAGAGGCACTCCTTGTGCTTGGCGCTGCCCAGGAAGACGCGGAACTCCCCGCGCGTCTCCAGGAACACGGGGGCCGTGCAGTCGTCGCTCTCCAGCTGGCCCAGCCGGTTCAGGTAGAGCTCCGTCAGCCAGGTGACCAGCAGCGTGATCTGCGTCCTCTCGCTGGGCTTCAGGTTGTTGAGCTTCTTCAACAGGAACTCCTTCAGCGCGTCCTCCTGCTTGGCCTCGATGAACTTGAGCGCGATCTCCTCAAAATAGTTCTGGGTCAGCGCGTAGCACTTGGCGCTCTCCAGGTAGCGCTTGTTCTGGAAGCAGTGCTCGGCCTCCCGGGCTAGTACCATGTCCATGCACTCTGGCCGGTCGCGGCAGTACTCCTTGGCCAGGTCGAACTTGCCCGTGCTCATGTACATCTGCCACACGTCGCGCGACTCGCGCTGGATGTGGTAGCGGAAGACGGCGCGCTCGGTGTAGATCCAGACCAGGCCGCCCGCCGGGTCCTTGATCATCTTCTTCAGGGGGCCGAACTTGTCGGGGAAGACGTCCTCGTGGACCACCTGGCCGTTTAGCGTGCAGACGGCCTTGACCCGGTCGGGGAGCAGCAGCAAGGAAGTGGAACTGGGTCAGCACGATGGAGATGGGCTTGTTCAGATCAAAGTCGATGTCGGACGTGTATTCCCAGACCTGAAAAGAGGCATCGTTAAGCAATTGTCAAACATTGAAAGCATATGAATGTTATTTAAATAATAACCTCTAAAGAATCATATCACTCCACAGTGACCTGAAGTTGATCTCCTCTTTATGCAACAGCCTTTACAAAAAAAGCAAGTCTACCTGCACATCGCTGAGCAGGGAATCGGGCCTGACGTAGTCCAGCTGGCCGTAGAGGACTCCGTTCCCCATCATCCAGGCGAAGGCTTTCGGGGACGAGCGCAGCTTCGAAGTGTAGAAGGTGATCTCGCTGTAGCCCATGTTGACGGGGAACTCCTGGAAGCTGGGCAGGAGGTCCTGGTTCTGGCTGAAGATGGAGCTGTAGCCCTGCTGCTCTGAGCCCTCCGCCACCTTGCCCACAAACTGGAAGAGGCGCTTGCGGGTGGTGGCGATGATGAAGACCTTGTTCTCCAGGCCCCGCTCCACCTCCAGGCAGCAGACCGGCGCGGGCCTACCGTCCTCCTCCAGGGAGTGGACCTACATCCAGGAGAAGGAGAAGGGATGAAAGGAGTCATTCGGTTGATTTGTGATCAACTGAGTGGATAGAGTAGACCACTTTAGGCATGGGGTGGCCCTGGCAATGTCCATGCATTGAGCTATGTAGGACTAAAAGAGAGAGAGTATTGAAAAGACATTTAACTGTTAGGTTTTTCAGGATTGAAGAAGGGCTTCTCTAGAATAACTGAGTACATTAAGCACATAATTAAGTAACCCGTGTGACTTTTAAAGTATAATTACATTGTAAGATCATGTGTCCAAACATGAAGCATGTGCTTCAACAAATTGACTGTACAGAATGGATTCATTCATATTCCATGAATCTAACATGCGTTGTGAATAGTCCAATAGTCCATAGTCCAGTGCTTATCCATTGCGCCATTGTATAAGACAGGACTATAAAATAACAACTTTTTTGGAAAATGTTATTAATTTATACTAAATAAATATACTAAACACATTATTATTTCTAAGGTGAAACGCACGCCAGTGAATACCAAGGATTTGTCTCTCTGACCTGTCTGAAGTATTGGTCTGGATTGGTGTTGAAGAGGCTGCCCTCTGTGGCGGATATCTCCGCCTCGAAGATGGCGCCCTGGCTGGTGCCAACCAGGATTGGCCCCGTGTTGGTCTCCGTGCCCAGCAGTTTGTTCCAGCCCACGCTCTCGATGAGGTGGCCTCGCCAGCGGGACAGACTGCGCACCTTCTGGGTGTTCCTGTTCAGATAGAGGCACTCGCTACTGCTCAGGCTGATCAGCAGATGGGAGCCTGCAAGAGACAATAAGGGGAGGAATAGAATCGTTATGGTTGTTGGTTGAACTATAGGATATTTTTGTTGTTTCCCTAAAAAGAAAATGACTGACAAAATTGTGTTCAGAAACACAAATGTTCTGCCTGTTATTAAAATAATAATTGAGTTAATATTAATGAGAAATTATTAATGTACTACTGTCTGAAAACTAGGCCTATATACTGACTACTTATGAACTTGCTATAATGTCAATATATTTACACAAAATAGAAATATAATAAAATAAAATGCAATACTAAAGACTATATGTATCCTAGCAGAAAGAATTAGCATGAGGCCTGTCCTGCGTAAACACAACAACATGGCATATTGTGTGCAGTATCCTTAATTAATGTTAAACTATGTTGTTTACCTGAGGGATCCAGGAACAGTTTATGTACTTTACAATCATCTTTCCGTCCCATTTCCATCTGGTTAGGTTGATCTGGCTTGGCAAGGTCAATCCTGAATAGAATATAATAGTTAAATATACCAATAATAGTAGAATAATCATTCAGCAAATGATGCAAGGGTATTAAGAGGTCCTAGACATTTCCAGTAAAGTAAGTGTATGCTACAATGGGAAATTGCCCTGGAATCCTCATTCCATCCATGTGTTGTCTGTTGATTACTGGCCATTAAGATAAATATGCACGGTCAATTATGTAATTTACCTCAAAAGAGTGTCTTTTCCCAAACTCATGCATAGTTGATTGTTGCATACTGCAAAGTGATTGATCTTTTCAAGGTGGGAAAAGTCGATTCTTTGCTTAGTGAAAATCGGCTTTTCCTCCTCAAGTCTCACGTTTACGAAGCCTGGGGAACAGAGGAGTCATTCAGTGAGACAATGTTATTTAACATTTCTTGTAATATTTAAGCATGGGTTGTATCGAATGCAATTGACTGTCTGTCTGTCTTTATTATGAGCTCCGAAAGACAGAAAAGGACGAACCTGAATGAGTGATTCCGATGTTGGCAGCTGCAAGGCGGCTACGCTGTTGTGCGGATTGCCTTGTATTCTGTGAGTCCTCATATTCATCAAGTATTGAAGCCATGGTGAAACTATGGCCCTTTATAACGAATACATTAAGAGAAATGGCCTGAAAACCATAAGAATCGGGACACCAGCGTGAGAAACCTAGGATGTCATGGCAAGCCTATCGCCCATTAGCCGATCCCTGAATGGACCGATTGGAGCTTTTCTTATCGTGCTTCAATAACAAATATACAGTCATTGAAAGAACACACTTAGGCTGTAGCACTAAACTATGATCACTTAATACATTTGTCCAGATCGAAACGTAAATACAGCTAGCTTAGCTTCAACTAGTAGTCATGGGTGGAAACGTCAGGTGATGCATTCGAGTCATGTGACCGAAGCTGATATCACGGCACTGTTCTGACACACGTGGGCGCAGTTTCTCCACATTTGGAGCCGTGTGGGTTTCTTTTACAGCCATGAGTATTACAGATTACTTTAATTAATTTGAACATTTACTTTGAAACTTAACGTTAATTTAATAAAAAGTTATAATTAAACCCGAATATATAGTTATCTTGAAACGTACACTTATTATAATATATTGACATGTCTGGCTCCTTCTTTATATCTTAAAGTTTATAGAGTCAAAGACGACAATGTCAAACCAACTCTGAAATAAAGAAAGTTGCCGTGGATGATGGATGATCACCGAACAATGTTTTTAGCCAGGAAGCATTCACGCCTTATGTGCTCCGTGGGCGTGGTTATGCAAATCAGAACCGGTTCGAGCAGAAAATTGTCCTAAAGCCCAAACTTATAGGTCACACTCGTCACTTCAAACTGGGCGACGCCATATAGCACCCGATAGGAGAGAGCTCACACTACAGGGCTCTTAATAGGATAGCTTAGTTTTGAACAAATCAGTCCAAAGCTGCGTTTTAGATCGTTAATGTCCATCTCGACATGCCACCCCAAATGGAGTTTGTTTACGAATCTCGACTGCCGTCTGCTTGCGGGCTCCCCGAAGAAGATGATGTGGAACCGGGGACCGTCAGTTGTATGTTGGTCGGGGATGGAGCCGTAGGAAAAACCAGTATGATCGTCAGCTACACGTCCAATGGATACCCCACGGAGTATCAACAAACAGCCTTTGACGTTTTCTCAGGTGAGACTAAACTTTTGTTCAAAAAGCGGTTGCCATCAAAACATGTGATAATAACAAGTGTTGTTGGGGCATTATAAACAAACGTATTCAATTGTATGTATCTTTGTTTCTGACAGGTCAGGTCCAGGTGGAGGGTGCTCCTGTTAAAGTGCAACTATTGGACACAGCTGGACAGGTACGAATATTGAAACTTTATCCAAAGCAATTATAATTATCATTATACGAATACACATTACATTAATCCACAAACATTCGATCTTAAATATACCAATATGGTTCAAATATCAAATGACCATTAAGAAACGTTAAAATGTTACACATTATGAAGGACATCTCAAAAGTGGGTGTCACTTAAGACACGTATCGAATGTTCAACCTGTTTCTTATTGTCATTTGTCTTTAAGTTTCTATTACCATCCTGAATTCAGATAATTCCATGCACACTTTGTTCCGCAATCCTCGCGCACACACCGCACAAGCCTATCACAAACAAAGCAAAGACCGCAAACAGACCGGCTTATGAGAGACTAACCAATCCATTGTTCCGATGCCATTTCAGGAGGAATTCGACAACTTCCGGGCGCTGTCCTACGCCCACACGGACGTCTTCATCCTCTGCTTCAGCATGGTCAACCCAACCTCCTTCCACAACATCACCAAGAAGTGGGTGCCCGAGATCCGGGCGTACAACGCCTCGGCGCCCATCGTGCTGGTGGGAACGCAGTCGGACCTCCTGCTGGACGTCAACGTGCTCATCAACCTGGACCGCACCAAGGTCAAGCCCGTGCTCAACTCCCGGGCCAAGAGCATGGCGGAGAAGATCCGGGCGGTGGACTACATCGAGTGCTCCTCGCTCACCCAGAAGAACCTCAAGGAGGCCTTTGACGCCGCCATCTTCGCCGCCATCAAACACAAGACCCGCAAGGCCAAGAAGCGACGCTCCTCCGACCGCAAAGCCAAGGCTTTCTCCCGCTACAGCTGGAAGAAGTTCTTCTGCTTTATATGAACTCTGCTTTATATGAACTCTGCTTTATATGAACTCTAACCGAAAAAAGCGTGGACATACAAACCCCATGGGTTGTGCGAATGAACTCTTATTTGAAAGAACTATTTTCTTTATTTATTTACTTGACATGACTTTATCTGAACCTCCCCCCCCCCCCCCCCCTCCCCTCCTGTTTTTAGTTACGTTAACGTTGCTCCTTAACATCTTGGCTAAAGATGAAAGCAACCAACCAGGACGGAAAAGTAAGCATTGGAAAGGAAACCGAATCTGTTGGAATACTGAAAGGAGTGGGTTGTATCCGAGGAATCTGACTCTGCTTTCTAGACTTGACGGCCGTGAGTCGATGCATCACTATTCCCAGTTAGAAAATTCAGTTAGCATGCCGACTGAGAATCCAACATCTTGCAACATTTTGAACATCAAACAGCGGCCTCTGCAAACCCAGCCTGACACAGGGACCTTGTCCTGAATAATCTTTCCAAAACGCGGACCCCACACTCGGTGGAGGGAAGGTCAGACATGGAAATGCTGTGAATTTGCATGCCCTCAATTGCTTCCACTCTCACATCTAGACTCCCCCTACTCAGGTGTAGGCATGCATGCGGGATGTAGGCCTATTTGTCAACGAGGAAGAGAGAAGAGTGACGGAAAAGTGCATGAGCTACATGCATTGTAGATGTATTTTTCTCTAATTTCTTTGCGATTCCACCCTATTCACATGGAACAGGTGGGAGGCCGATGCATACGTGTGAGGGGCCAAAACGCTACCAGTGTGTGAAAGTCGCTTTCTTATTTTCTTGGGACCAAAGGTTGGCGCCAGATGTGATCAAATCTTTTGACTCAATCAAAACCCACCGCTACCACACTGTAAACACTGCAGGTCCCCAAAAGTATTTATTTGATCAAGAGGACGAGTGGATGGGAGTCAACTTGTGTGATCAGCGATTTGAGTTTGTAGAACAATCACAAAAGATCAGAAACTTGTTGGGTTAATCTTCCGATTGAGCCACGGGAACCGGTTCGTAGGATTTGAATCCTTTCCCATGTCTGAGGTGAAAGGGAGTATAGGAGGAGGGGGGGGGGGGGGGTGTAATCTCTGCCTTTTCATCCCTGTCTCTCTACAATCTGCATTTGTAAAGGGAAACACCGCTGGAGTCTTTAGGTCCAGCCTACTGTCCCCCACCCCACCCCTTACTTAACACCACCCTCCGCTAACACCACCCTCCCCTGCGCTACTTCCATGGAACATGTCCTCTTTGTTTGTATGTTCAATACACTCCTCCCTAACTCATCAACAACCTGTGACTTTTCAGGCTGTGTGTGTGTGTGTGTGTGTGTGTGGTGTGTGTGTGTGCGTGCGTGTCGTGCGTGTGTGTGTGTGTGTGTGTGTGTGTGTGTGTGTGTGTGTGTGTGTGTGTGTGTGTGTGTGTGTGTGTGTGTGTGTGTGTGTGTGAGCTACACTGTTTCACTTTGTAGACACACACACACAAAGGCACACATGGAGTCAGGCTTATCGTTATGCTTCTTGTGGAAGTCAGTGTTATCTATCATTTGTTCTGTTTGTGTAAAACAGTTATGTTGTTTGTCCAGAACTTCTTGTTTGTAAAGTATGAAAGTAAAAAACAGCATTGGAATATTTAATGGATACCATGAATTGTGTGTATACTTTGAAAGTGTATCTTGTAAACCCTCCAAAAATGCTCCATCTCTCACGTGTTTGTATATGGAGGAAAATCAGCCAAATAAATGAAGTGTGAACTATGAACTCCTTGCCTTGTCTGCCAGTCATTTTAAGTGCAAAAAGTACATGACCATTTATGTCCTGTGGGGTAATTAACAACTAATCGCTTATAAATTGTAATAGCGGCCCGTGCTTTAGACACAAGAGAAATATCTTGTGAGGAAGTCTATTCAATAGTGAGCACTATTGAGTAGCCCCCCGCCTGTTATCTCCCTGGTGTCTGCATAATCTCCATTGACCCTGCAGGTAGCTTTCCTGATCCAACCCCCCCTGTCCAAGCATATGATAAGTGGCCCTATGGACCCCCGGCCGGGCACGGAGGCTGAGCTGTTCCCAATGGCTTCCACATGGTCAGCGCTATGCGGGGGCGCCATGCTGGGCCCCGAGGACCGTGACGGATTACGGCCCTCGAGAGAAGCCTGCAGCAGAGACCAGGAGATGGGGGTCCGCTCTGGGGCGGGGGGCGGTGGCGGTGGTGGTGGTGGTGGCGGTGGTGGCGGTGGTGGTGTGGTGTGTGGTGGCGGTGGTGGTGGTGTCGGTGGTGGTGGTGGTGGTGGGTGGTGGTGGTGGTTGGCGGGAGGAAAACCAGAGGGGGGAAAAGCAGGGCAGAAAACAGGGGGGGGGGGATCCAGGGGAAAACAAAGACAATTGTAATGCAGTGGTCACACCACACATCATTAGTGCTGTAGATCGACTCAATGTATTATATTATCATAACATTATAGATATATAAATATTGTGTGTTGTTATAAAACAACTCATACTGCTTTTCTTTGACACTAGTTTGATTTGACATATTTGTTACTTGGAGCTGATAACATTTCTTCCGATTTTGTTGGTTTGTTTCTTCTTTCCCAATACAAAGCATCATCTTTTGGCTTGCATTTCCCAGCATGTGCATCTGGCATGACGAGAACAGAGCAAAGTCAGCGAGTAGGGAGAGAGCGCAACACTGGGGCTGACAGCTCTGACTCTGTCAGTCCACATGAGTCACCGATGAGTTAAACACAGAGCCCCCCCCTCCCGGTGGACCGTAAGCCCGCCGATCACCCACGTCTGTTCAACCTGAGTCACCACGCACAATACACATTTAATGTGTCATCAGACCTGAACATCATCGTTCATTTACCAACAGGGTAAGGCCCTATGGTCCGATGCCCTGCTGAACTGTCCATAGGAAGGTCAACAGACAGAGAGGGAGAGATATCAAGAGATGTCTACTTTTTTTTTACTGTCATAGATGGGAAAAGACTAGGCCATTCTATGGCCTAGTCCCAGGATATAGTTTGATTTGAATTCCATTTTATAACTATTATTATTATTATTATTATTATTATTATTATTATTATTATTATTATTATTATTATTATTATTATTATTATCTTGTATCATCATTGTTTTTATGCTACTGGATACCTGAATTTCCCTCGGGATAAATAAAGTATCTATCTATATATCTATCTATCTATCTATCTCATATGTTTGTATATCTTATTTACCTTTTGGTGCTTCGGCAATGTACGTATATGTTTTCCATGCCCATAAACCGGAATCTTGGGAGGGGAAGAGAGAGAGAGAGAGAGACAGTTCCCACGCCTGGAGATTTTGCCATCCAACACGTTTGAGACTGTTTCACCCTATTCACACTCTGACCACACTTTGACCTGGTTTTCCATCAAGCACCCTAAAAGTCAGTCAGGTTAAGTCCTGGATTGTTTTCAGAGCTCCCTCTCTCTGAAAATACATCATGGTCATCAAATGGAGTCTTCAAAATAAACATATGTTCCTCCTTCTTCAAAGATGCTTGCGGCTCAGGAGGGCAAAGTGATCGAATGTCGTTTCATCTTTTCGCATCGAAATCAAACCGCCTCTCCCGTGTGAAAGAGTTGTGTTTTTGGTGTTACTGAAGAGCTAGCTTCCTACAGCTAGAGGTAGAGTACCCTCCCTCAGGGCTCAGGAGCCTTTGGTGGGTCACCATGGGGGTTGTGAGACTCTACCCTAAGCCGTAACAGATGAAGTCTTGATTTGAGTCCTTGATTTACGAACCAAGAGTCAGGCTTCATCTGAGTCCAAAAGGTGAGCTGACCAGCGAACAGCCTCAGGTCGAAACACCCGGGGAAACGCAGGGCGAAGGCAATCGTGACATCATTGAGGCAACATTAAATCACAAAGTCACAATTAGTCCTTTTCATCTACACACACACGCCCACCGTGTGCATTGTCATAAAACAGGTAGGATTATTGTGCAACTGCAAGGGCCATGTCAGACAGGTTTCTAGTTCCCATGATGAGTCAATACCGACGGTGTGTTCCACCTTCCCCTCCCCCCCTCCCCCTCACCCTCCCCCTCCGTTCACCACCACCACCACCACGGTTGCCTCATGTCCCACATCCTTGCTTCCCAGCCCGCGGGGCCCTGCAGAAGAGGGGAGGTAATGGCGACGCAGTCACTGACAGCTCTTTCCTCTGGCTCCCTGCCAGTTTCACTCACTGACTCGCTGGGTTTCACTGTAGACAAACCTTGGCAGTGAGAACCTGGGAATCAGCAGGTGGTCTGACTGGTCTGTCTGGCCAGGTGCAGCCTCATTGGCTGTAGCGCTCCCTCTCGGTTCCATCGGTCATCCGTCGTTGGCAGTTGATACCGTTTTGCCTGGAGGGAGGCTCAGCAGCGTTATAGTCATCTTGTGCCATCGTGGCGAAGGTTCAAGAGAGCGACAGTGAAAATAAGAACTAGTCTAGAACAATCACCGACCAAAACAATGAGTGTTTTGGGCGGTGATACTGGGTTTTGAGACGACACCTTCTTGGAAGTTGGCTCATGTGGTGTTGTTGTGTGATTGGATCAAAACAGTCAGTAATTCTAATAATTAAATCATTTTACTTGACAATTTATTTTGATGATATGGAGCTTCTTGTGTTTTAAGTGCATGTCATAGCCTAAGGGTTTCCCTTAATGCATGACGCTAATGAAAACAGCCTGCACTGGATTTCGTCTTTATATGAGCCTGTCCTAATTTCCATGGCTGTTTATCTTAAGAGGTGATCCTTTTAGAAACACAGTGCTTTAGAAACCCATGTGTTTGCATGGATTACGTCTGCATCAAAACCAGTAATTGCTTCTGTCGATGCATAAACTGTTAGTTTCGGGTGTATGGCAGGGACACTGAAAGTGCTGACTGCCTTGAGGCAGCACCGATTGTCTCTGTTCCAAAAACGAGAGTTTGGTGCTTTGTGCAATTTTTGCTTTTATTGCAAGGAAAACCTCATGCAAATTAAATGGCATAAGCAAACACAAAAACCTCCCAAGATCATTTTGACAAATTCAGGCCCTTGAAGATACATGAGGCCCATAGGTTATTGGTTATATAACAATAATCTGTTTTACATAAAAAGCACAAAAAGGAGTTACTTTGGGGGTAGGGTGCGGGTGGCTGTGTGTCGAATCTCTGTGCTAGTAGTCTGGTTTGACCTTTAGTTTAACGAGAGTCATCAATAGAGACACAGCGCAACACTGATGACAGCCCTGATCAAAGCCATGGTGCAAAGTACATCCAGCAGTTAGACTGTGTGTGTGAGAGAAGAGTGAGGGCGAGAGTAAGAGAGAGAGAGAGAGAGAGAGGGGTAGGAGGGCTTGGTCTGAATTGGTCATTTAGCACTCGATGGGGGTCATTAGCACTTCCAATAGCTCCGCTACAGTCCTGTTACGGACCCCCCAC
>OLKM01000114.1:385826-418326 GCA_900291075.1 Melanogrammus aeglefinus | reverse complement strand
AATCCCATAGAGGACTTTAGAAACATGCCTTTATGGAAAGGGGGGCGGACAGGTGACAGGCATCCTCCTGGTGTATTGGGGATTGACCCAGGGTCAACCTCCTCCTCCGCCCCCCCCCCCCCCCCCCCCCCCGCTCCCTGGAGGGGACATCAGTCACGGAGGATGCAGCAGCCAGACTGCATCCTCCATGTGGACGTCGATTGTGGACGTTTCCTTCGGTAAATATGGGCAACAACATCCATCTGTCTGTCTGTCTGCCTACCTCTCTCTCTCTCTCTCTCTCTCTCTCTCTCTCTCTCTCTCTCTCTTCTGCTCTCTCTCTCTCTCTCTCTCTGTCTGTCTCCTCTCTCTCTCTCTCTCTCTCTCTCTCTCTCTCTCTCTCTCTCTCTATGTATGTATCTATGTATCTATCTATGTGCCTATCAACAGTTAGGCACTATCAACAGTTTCTGCCTTGAAGTCATCATGATTTAAGCTGACATTGAAAACACACATCGCCATTTCTAAATAAAGCAATACATGTAATAAAATGTATACAATGTCATTTGGCTGTGAATCAATCCCACAAATCTCACTTTACTGCGGTTTAAACCAGACAACTCTTCTTATTTTCCTTTCACAAATGCGTAATTATCAGTCAATACGCCTAGTGGGCCTCGGTCCATATACAAATAGACACTGGGACTGACTTCCAGTCACTGTTTATTTTTGGGTTTCTCTGAACACTTCCCCTGTATGTATAAATATAGAGAGAGACATAGGAAACACAAAAGTCAATGTCAGGTGCCATGCACCAATGTCATGGAACTAAATAATTCAATCGTTGGAGAAGAAAGAGACCACTTGTATAGTAAGCACTGGACGTAACAATAGCTCGCTGCCGAACCGCCTGTCTCTCAGCACGGCAACAGTTGTCCTCGGGGTAGGAACTGACAACAGAGAGGGAGAGGGAGCCTACAAAGTAAGAGAGAGGGGGGAGAGAGGGAGGGGGGGGAGAGAGAGAGAGGGAGGGAGCCTACAAAGTAAGAGAGAGGGAGGGGGGGGAGAGAGAGAGAGGGAGCCTACAAAGTAAGAGAGGGGGGGAGAGAGAGGGAGAGGGAGGGGGAGAGAGAGGGAGAGGGAGCCTACAAAGTAAGAGAGGGGGGGAGAGAGGGGAGAGAGAAGGGGAGAGAGAGAGAGGAGAGAGAGAGAGAGAGAGAGAGAGAGAGAGAGGAGAGAGAGAGAGAGAGAGAGAGAGAGAGAGAGAGAGAGGGAGAGGGAGCCTACAAAGTAAGAGAGAGGGGGAGAGAGAGGGAGAGGGGAGAGAGGGTAGAGGGGGGAGAGAGAGGGAGGGAGGAAGAGAGGGACAGCAGGAGGGGGGAGAGACAGAGGGAGGGAGGGAGACAGAGGAGAGGGAGAGATGCTAGAGAGAGAGAGAGAGAGAGGAGGGGGAGGGGTAAATAAGTAGAGGCAACTCCCATTGGTGGGACTTTTCTGAGATTCAAATCCTAACGTAAAGTTCACAAACTGACTTTCAGTAACACCTGTCCCTGCTCACCAACCGGCTCCCTCCGATAAACCGACACATTTGAAACAATAACAATGGCTGTTCCCAATCCTTTCCCTCCCCCACCGCAAACTCCCACCATTGGGCTGTTAGCATAGCACTGGGAAGACAAGCACTTAAAACCTGACAATACCCGACCCGGGCACAATTCAACATGTTTCATGTGAAAGAAAGTTTAATTAATTCACTTTTGTGTGTTTGTGTGAATGTGTTTGTGTATCTGTGTGCAAGTGTTGTGTGCGGGAACTATGTGTGTGTGTGTGTGTGTGTGTGTGTGTGTGTGTGTGTGTGTGTGTGTGTGTGTGTGTGTGTGTGTGTGTGTGTGTGTGTGTGTGTGTGTGTGTGTGTGTGCGCGAGAGTGAGTATGTGTGTGTGTGTGTGTGTGCGGGAACTGCCGAATACAACCAAAGTCTTCGATTGGTAATACCGGGAGCTTCGGTTACAACCAGAGTCTACTACTGGTCATATTCAGAGCTGATGCATAAACAGTCTTCAAATGGCTTAACTGTACAACTGGTTTGACATCAGTACAACAACAGAGAAACGAGGACGTGTGTGTTTGTGTGCTTGTGTGTACATGTAGAACCTTTCTATGTAAGCTGTGAGTCCAGCGCTGACGTAGATCGACCAACAGGGATGTGTTGCCTCACTTAGCTAGGAACCTCTGAATGTGACACGCTCAAGACAAAAAGAGGAGTTCAGCCAAAACTTTAATGATGCGTGTGTGTGTGGGTGTGTGTGTGTGTGGTGTGTGGGGGGGGGGGGGTCACGACCCAGGTTAACTCCCTACACAGGGCGGAGATCTGATGCCCCTTCATTACCCTATGGGGGTCCAAACCACTCAACACCATATAATGATCCATTTCATGCTGGAAATCCAATTGTAAAATCGAGATCTATAATTAAAACCAACATAGAGGCCAATAGATATATCTTTTTCTTTTCACCTTACATTAAACAGAATTCACTGAGTAAAAGTGGAGCTTAGTCAAAAACCAACCAAAATTGCATGTCAAAAACACATCAATTTATTAGAAGTGAAATAATGAACTGTTTACTGGATTAGGAAAAGCCCCGCCCACCTCAGACCCCCCCCCCCCCCCCCCCCTTCCACGGTGATGATTTACGGTAAGCTAGGCCGGTTTCTTGGGGGGGCCGAGGTGTGACCTGGACACTCCTCAGAGAAGCTGCTCCAGGCGATGGTTCCTGACCGCTTCACACCTCAGGGGGGGGGGGGGGGGTGGGTGGTTGGTTGGTTGGTGGGTGGGGGGGCTGTTATCCTGTCTGTGTGGCTCCCCCTTTACAGCAGCGGAACGCTTCACACCCCTACGAAAATCACACCCCTCTGCTTGTTTTGATGGCCTGGGAGCATAGGGTTCACACACACACACACACACACACACACACACACACACACACACACACACACACACACACACACACACACACACACACACACACACACACACGCATGCACAAACACACAAACAAACCCATGTGCACACCCACCCACACACAAACACCCACACACAAACCAACGCACACACACAAACCCATGCGCACACATGCACACACACACACACACAAAAACACAAACCATGTGCACACAGACACCCACGCAAACCCCCCCACACACACATATGCACATGCACATCTGACCGGGCACTTACGATGGTCACTACGTGGGGGTACTATGCCTGGACAAGTCAACCAAGTCCCTCAACCAAGTCCCTGAACCCAAAGGCCAAATAAAATCAGTTGGTTTTAAACACATCTTCCTTGATTAGATACAAACAGTTGAAGACTTGTTAAGACGTTGGCGCATCAGAACATAAGCACAAGTTTAATAAAACACGATCGGTGATGACTGATTTCGTCTCAATGTGACCTATTCAGGCAAAGGTTGTGGAAGTGGTAAAGGTCAGAGTAAATGTGTACCTTGGTAACAGTTGGGGATGAAGTTGACAGAGTCCTTTTCGACGGTGGACCCAAGCTGGTGCTCCAGAAGTCTGTCCCTCACCCCCCTTTCATCTGCTCAAAAGTCTCACTCACACATCCCATACCCCAGTAGGCGGGAATCAATAAAAATGATAATAATAAGGGAAGGAAAAGAAGGGAAGAGAAAAATACAAAGATGAATACCTCAATAAATATATCAGATAAAAAAAATAAAAAAATAGGATCAGTGGTTTGTCTTTTTCGTATTCAGGGTGTCAACATGTTGTAATAACAGTTTGCTAGGTTTTATGGAATTCCTTAAGGAACCTCTTAGGGAGAACCTAATCTCCTCAAGCCTGATGTACTCAAGATCTCATGAATCCTTCTATTATGTGGAGATGGGATGGAATTTGTAAATTTAAGGAGAGTAAGGCTCCTAGCAAGCAGAGTGGTGAATGAAATAACTTGTATGGCTTTGGGTGCGTTACAAAATATTGCAGGCTAAAACAATCTAGTTTTGGGCATGAATAAAACATGTGGATATAGTCAGTTGGTCAGTGTAGTCAGTTGATCTGTTGCATACATCAGCCCTGTCTGGGTTATTTCTCGGCATATCTTGCGTCGGTTAAATTAAGAAATATGAAACATGTCCCCATTGCTCATTAGACAAGGTAACCGTGCTCCTTGTCTCAAATGGGCCTCATGAAAACTAAACAGGTCTTGTTTACCTTGAAAATGTTATATATGATTGAAGTGAGAATTTAGCACAACATGTGAAAAATAGTCCATTACTGTATCCAGAGGACGGTTGGGAAATCTGTGGAACTGTTTTTGCGCTAAGTGCCAGATCAGGAAGTAGAGGAACAGGTTAATGATTGGAAGGTTTAAAAAGGATTGAATTATGAAATACACAAATAAGCATGACAACACATAACACTAGAATATTCATATCGTCATAGTACCAAGTGAACTACTGTCTGACGGTTGTGAATAGTCATGACACTCTGCAAACACAGTGGGTGTGGGGCTGTATGTATTGTCAATATTACATGAGAAGAAATACACATACACCCTCCCACAACTGACCTACTACAGCTCTTAAATCCCAAAAAAATAAAATGTCTCAATGTTTAAAAATCATATTTAAAAATGTAATCTTTAATCAAGTATTCAAAGGGACACATTGTACAGGGGACAGATTCAATGATAGTCAGGAACAACCGTATAAAGTATAAGGAGAAACGGAGGCCTGGACTAGTTCTAAAAGAGCAGGCTAAATGTAAAAATAAAATAAAAAGTGAGTGCGGTAGTGCCCTCTACAGGTGACATGAGATAATACTCCTTAAAAGTACTATCAATGAATGAAACAATTAAACAGTTACCTTAAAGTACTTCCACCGAGATTAAAAAAAATACAATACATACATGTGAAATTATCATTGTAAATAGCTTATACAGTATCAGTTAATGGTCAGGGTTAAGTTAAAAATAGTCGAACTTGGTAATTATTACAAAAAAAAATACTTAAATCGTCCTCACAAAAATTGTTAATTATACAATTATGTATGGCAATACACTCAAAAGGTATCAATTACATTAGTTAGCACTAACCTTAACATAATAAGTCAAAGACAGATGGTAAAAATAATCCAAAAAAAAAAAGGTCAACCAACATCTACGTGAGCTATGCAGCAAAATATTCTAATTCGATTCTTTGCCTGAGCAGAAAACAGTTGCACGTGTGATGCAATCCGAAATTCCTTTGTTTCATCAGCACTTGGAGATGATTTCCTGGCATGTCTTGTACACCTTCACCAAACAGTTAAGCCTTGGCTTTGAACTCTGAAAGATGCAATGTGACAATGGCGTAACTATTAAGACATTATTATTATAAAACAGGGGACTGATCTATGCAATGATTATAGTCTTCAATTCCGGCCAAAATGCAAATACACCCTAACCCTAACCATTTAATTATAAAATAAACATGATATCAGCAAAGAGGTCAGTTTTAAACTAAAGACTATTGATTGCTTCACTTATGAATTAGTTTACTCACTGGGAACAAGGGGACAACACTGGAAACTGCACTGGCATCTGCAGGGTCACGCAGTAATATACACAAGTAGTAGATAATTTGGTGCTGAAACATGAACATAATCAAATGGTAAATAAAAAGATAAAACAAAAAAATGTATGCATATAATTACATCTACAATAATGTTTGTTCCATATTTTGGAAGGATTGAGAGGGTGGAGAGGATAAAATATGCTGTACCATGTAGATAGCTTCATTGATTACAATGTCCTTTATTTTGTCCATCTCTATGAAGCTTGTGTGCTCTCGGCCAGAGGCATAGCTGGAGGACAACTGAATACCCAGTGAACCAATCACAAGCAAGGACTCATGGTCTATCTTCACAAAGTGAATGTAGAGCATCATTCCAATCAGGGTAATGATTATGGCGCTGGACAACACTGCAGTGTTCTGCAAGAAAGCATTAAACATATGTTATTCATTATGAAATTAATGCTTGCATGATATGGACATATAGTGAGGTTAAGTAGGCTAAATAAAAGTAACAAGGTCATGCATTACATGCCACTATATCTAATACAGTAAACGGGGATGGCTATATTGCACCTGCATATTAATGATAGATGTCAAATTACAGCAACACGTTAGAACACTTGAAGAGGACGAAGACCCAAGTGATTATGAAGTTTGTCTTACATCGGTGAGGCAGAACACGGCGTAGGCAAAGATCCACACGAAGCTTGTGGCCACCATCACCGTGCCGATGGACACTTTAGGGGAGCTCACAATGAACTCTGTGCAGAAACTTGAATGCCTTTGGTAATCCAAAGTAATGGGTTTTCCGTTAATGTCGGTGTACTTCTCGTCGTCCATAGTGAACGCAGGGGGAGCATCTGAATGACAGAGTGGAGTAGGTTAACGGTACAAACTCATGGCAGAAACCCAGCAATCGAAACTAGCAGAGAATGGATCGCTATGGAGCTAACCGGGGTAGCAGACAAGATACATAAAGGATTTCCAATCAAGTTACTATGGTGGGTAAACAATGACATGAATGACAACATGCAAGTAAATACAACACAGTTGCATGTCAGCTCTTACCTACAGAAGACACGGTTCTCAATGTGTAAAACGAGAACTAATGTCAAGTAATGAACGGCAATGCTAGTGCTGCCCTGGTCGATAAACAAGAACCGCATTGTGGGAAATTGAGTTTTATCTTTCGTTAAAATTGTATTTCGGTTTCACTGAGGTATTTTTTTTTTACGATAATACAATTATAAATCAGGTTTATAGTACAAGGGTTAAAAAAATAGGATAATAATTTAACTAGACTACTTTATTTATACTTTTGCCAAACCACTTCGACTCACAACAAGCTCAGCCTTCATTTCCCAAAATGCACTGTGTTTCCATGTAACCCCTCACCTCTGGATGAAAACAAGCCGATCAGCTGATGTCAACTAGCCATAACATTCACAGCGGTAACACCCGACCCGTTTCACAGACTTTTAACACAACGACGCTTCGGATATCATTGATTACACATTGAATGTCTTATTCTTCCGGCTGTACTTCATGGTTCACCGTTTCTTCTGGCAACATTTCAGTGCCAGATGTCTTCGTCGTCCCTTCAAAGCTAGCTGGCGGATTGTTAGTGTTTGTTTACGTCTGTGTCATTGAGCACCGTGATTGAAATATAGACCATCTAACCACCTTCGCGAGGTTAGCACCGTGCCTCTCCGTGTCACTCAGCATGCCATTATTATAATTGATAGGATATGGATATGTGACTTATCACTTGACACTTATGTGGTGTTGTTGACATGTTCCACAAGACAGATGTGCTGTACTATAGAAGAGCTCAGAGCCTCAAGTCTGTAAGTCCATTTGATCCACAAGGTTACTGTTTCTTTTAGTTGTGGGTTCTCTTAGCATCGAAGAAGAAAATGTTATTTTTCTTAGAATGATTTTTTAAAGTGCCTCAAACTGTTGAAGTGATTGGCTTTCCAATCATAGTATAGATTCAGCAATAGACAAAAAAGGGGGAAACCGACACAAAGGCTGTGTCAACCTGTCAAGTTTGAGATGAGTTGCCAAGCTCCATCCGTAGACAAAGGCATGAACACCGTCCTGGTGTGTCAGGAGAGCTACGCCTGCGGGGGCTCAGACGAGGCCTCGTTCGAATGCGACGAATGCGGCAGCCTCCAGTGCACCCGCTGTGAGCTGGAGCTCCACCGGCAGGAGCGCATGAGGAACCACGACCGTGTGCGCATCGCCCCGGGCCACATCCCCTTCTGCGACTCCTGCAAGGGAGACGCGGCCGGCAGCTCCCGCCTGCGAGCGGTGGTGCGCTGCCAGGGATGCAAGATCAACCTGTGCTTGGACTGCCAGAAGCGCACCCACAGCGGGGCCAACAAGCGAAAGCACCCCCTCACCCAGTACCCCCCGCCCAATGCGGCCCCCGAGGGTGGCCTGGCGGACGCGGAGGCCGAGGTTGAGGCCCTCAAGGCCCAGTTGGAGAGAGTATGCAGCTTCCTCCTTGTGGACGATCGAGAAGAGATGCAGGTAAACGCCTAGTGGACGCATTTCCCGTGGCACATGTTGTTTCCTACGGTCTTGGTTCACACCGAGTCTAATCCTTGCTGTGTTCTTCAGGTGAAGAACGACGAGGATTTTGTCAGCCGGCTGGGCTGCAGGCCGGACGAGCTCCTCAAGGTGGTCTCCATCTTTGGTAACACCGGGGAGGGAAAGTCTCACACGCTCAACCACACCTTCTTCCTGGGGAGGGAGGTGTTCAAGACCTCCCCCACGCAGGAGTCCTGCACGGTGGGGGTGTGGGCCGCCATGGACCCCGTGCATCGGGTGGTGGTCATCGACACGGAGGGACTGCTGGGTGCTGGTAAGGGGTAGATAGGTCTGACACATCCTGACCCAGAGACTATTTATACATTTATGCAATTCATGATTTATGTATGACTTTTTCACACTGGCCCGAACTCGATTTGAACCCTGTTTTTAAAAACCTGCAAGAAAGACCTTAGAAATCCCTTTAGAACCAAATAGGCTACGACACAACACATATTGGGACCATCTCATCTACCTAGCAGGAGCCAACCAGGGCCAGCGCACCAGGCTGCTCCTCAAGGTGCTGGCGGTGTCGGACCTGGTCATCTACCGGACGCACGCCGACCGTCTCCACGACGACCTGTTCAAGTTCCTGGGCGACGCCTCCGATGCCTACCTGAAGCACTTCACCCGGGAGCTGAAGGCCACCACGGCGCGCTGCGGCCTGGACGTGCCCCTCTCCACGCTGGGCCCCGCCGTGGTCATCTTCCATGAGACGGTCCACACCAAGCTGCTGGGATCAGGTGGGCGGACGACGACGTACACCTGAACACTGTCTCGGACCCTGGGTGTACCATGGCGATGGTGTAGCACACACTAATGTGGACCGTGTCCAAAATAATGTTTACGTTTACATTGAATTGATATAGATATATAAAGCATTAAAGCAATTTAGCATTATTTAACTTCTGTGAATATTTTTATTTCAAATTGTTCATATATATATATATATATATATATAATTTAGTTTCTGTCCTGTGATTTAGCTGTGGGGATTTTGTGCTTGGAAATTATCATTGTCATCATGTATGAATTGAGAAAGCAGGACATTTAATTGAAATAGAAACGGTCATAACATACAACGAAAAGGCCATGAACTCTTCGGTCCTCATTTCCACTTCCTCTCCTCCTGCCCCCAGACAAACCCTCCGAGTCGGCCGAGCGCCTGCTCCAGGAGCGCTTCAGGAAGCTGGGGCTCTTCCCGGAGGCCTTCAGCTCCGTCCAGTACCGGGGCACGCGCACCTACAACCCCCCCACGGACTTCAGCGGCCTGCTGCGGACCCTGGAGCAGCAGCTGAACAACAACACCACCCGCTCGCCGCGCACCGCCGCCGTCATCCACAAGGCCCTGCAGGCAGGCTCCAACATCGCAATCAGAATAATAGAATAATATTAACAATAA
This sequence comes from Melanogrammus aeglefinus, assembly GCA_900291075.1. Lineage (NCBI taxonomy): Eukaryota > Metazoa > Chordata > Actinopteri > Gadiformes > Gadidae > Melanogrammus > Melanogrammus aeglefinus. Next base: position 408,774 of record OLKM01000114.1, on the reverse strand, counting down.
TATTGTGTTTTTAATGTGAAGCGCTTTTCATGAAACTCAGACCCTTCGGAAAGCCTGAAGTCAAAACATCATCAAAGTAAAATCCCAGTAACAATAGAACTATCAACATTAAAGACCAAGTCATTTAAAATAGTTTGTTTTAAACAATGGTTGTCGATGTGAACAGATATCCTATTTTCTCGTGTATGGGTGAAATCATCCTCTGGGCCTTTGGCGTGTTTGCGCCCCTCTCAGGCCCTGAGTGAGCGCTTCAGCGGGGATATCACAGACGAACACCTGGCCTGTAACTGCTTCTTCCCAGACGAGTACTTCACCTGCTCCAGCATCTGCCTCAGCTGTGGGTAGGTCTCCCCGTTGACCGACCACACACCGGCTCAACACAACATACTGTACATACCAGCGGACATCTCCTCCCATTAACCTACAACACACAAGCTCCATACAAGTTACACTGCACCTGAATCTCCCCGGATAAATAAAGTGCTAGCTCGGTGTTATTTAAGTTGTAGAAGAGAAAGTGTTGATTTGTAATCTTGTCATTTAATCTACTGTGTGTGCCGGATTGCTTTCAGATCCTCCTGCAAGAACAGCATGAATCACTTGAGGGAAGAGACGGAGCATGACGCCAAACACCGCTGCCGCTACTCTGCCCAGTACGACAACCGCATCTACACATGCAAGGCAAGATTTGGAGATTAGACAATCACATCTGGCATGAAGGTGTGATAGCTTTTTATGTTACTCTGTATACTCTAAATTGGCGATTGCTTGGAGGTTCACAAATACCAGATTTTTGAGATCCCACATTTGTTAAATCTACCAATATATATACCAACCTCATGCATGCCACCCTGATTGATGCAAAGGTATTCGTGATTTACTTTGGCATGTCATTTTAAACTTGAATCCACCAGTCCTCCTATTTTATAACAGAACCTCTGGGGGCCGGAAGTCAAAAGAAGCAGAGTGACGCCTTGTTTCCTGTTTCATTACGAAGATATTCTTACCAAGATAAACTTATTTGCACAAGAAGATTAAGGTTTCAGAAGGGGATTATGTGTGTTCCTATGATGGGCAGTCTGCAAGGTTTTGATTTAAAACCCAGATTTGAGCTTGTCTGCAGACTTTAGCTTGAGACTACCCCTGAAGGGCTCAGGGCTTAACAGGTGAAGCAACGAAGACTCAAATGGTTTGGTCTGGATCGCCGCCTGACATCATTATCCTGACACTGGACTTCCACAGGCCTGTTATGAGCGGGGAAAGGAGGTGATTGTCGTTCCCAAGACAACGGCCTCGTCTGACTCCCCTTGGTTCGGTCTGGCCATCTACGCCTGGTCTGGGTAGGTCCTGGGGGCAGCGGGGAGTCATTCATCCGCCTGACCACAATACTCTTGTTGTGTACGCCATCTCAGCACTACACTATGAGACAAAAAAAAGATTAAATTATGTTAGTCAGTGATTCACTGTTTACTTGTATCTGGTTGTAACATTTAGGACATAAGAAGAGGACATTTAGTTGTGGAGCATTTCCCCATTGAATATTTAAGTTTTCCAATATTGATTGTATACTTTGATTGTTATCAAATCATCAGGCCTCATGTTGCTCTGAATACAAGTCTGCTGAGCTGTTGAATGTAAACAGCCAGCAGAATAATTTGCCAAAGATTCATCACTGTGTGTATTATCTCCTACAACAGTGGTATCATTTCTGGGTATTGGTTCATTCTACCAGGTATGTGATCGAGTGCCCAAACTGTGCAGTGATCTACCGGAGCAGGCAGTACTGGTATGGAAACCAGGACCCGGTAGATACCGTGGTCAGAACAGAGATCCAACACATCTGGCCTGGGGTAAGGAGGCCACACCCAGACTATCTTAAATCTTTACAGAGCTTAAACTTGAAGAGTTCATGTTTATGTTAGGAAAGGGAAAAGGGGTGCATTCTTATTCGCCAATTTTGAAAGTATGCTATGCTGATGTGTGTTAGGAAATTTCTTAACTATTTCTTGGCACTTGAAAGCTTATTCTTTTCAATAATTTTGCTAAAAGTACAAATTAATAAGGCTGCCTTAGACATTACCTACAAAGAGTTGACCATGACAACTTAAAAGCAAATTCCTCATAATCGTAAGTGTTCAGTTAACATCATTTTAACTACCCCCCCTCGATAAATAAAACTTGTTTGTTGCTTATTTAAGGCTTGAGAATAATGTATGATTGCTTCACTTCACGGAATACAAAGTTTCCAAACAGCGAACTAAGGTTAAACAAGTAGACCTGACCGCCTACGTGAGCCGTGCATGAGGTCACAGTGTTTCAGCTCACCAGATGACCCAACAACAGACACATTGAGTGTTGAGTGTCAGGACAGCGCACAGTGTTGCAATGAGGGGGGAGAATGTGTTTACGTTCCCGGTTTAGCATTAAAGATCCAGTGTTCGCCTGAGTCAACAGGCAAACGCAGGTTGTTGCTTTTTATTTTCAGTCTGTTATTGGAACATTGGCTGACATTGCGCTTGCCTTTTAAACACATAGTTAAAGATCTTTATCTAGAAACGGGTTCGACAAAAATAGATCTAACTATCACAGGATTTGATCTATTGTGTGTTCTGTATAATGATTTATTCTGTCATTATAAAATCAATAGTCATCCGTCAGTGATGACCCTCGAAAATGCATTGAACTGAATATCGATTGCTTTCACGTAAATAGAGTCAGCATTGCAAATGTCGACCGATTTGTGTATGCTCGTATTGTGTTCATCGCCATGGTTACATGTCTTTTCCGCCTTTACACACACAATTTCAACCTTTCAACCCCTTACAGTCGGACGGCTTCCTGAAGGACAACAACAACGCCGCCCAGAGGCTGCTGGACGGCGTGAACTACATCTCCCAGTCGGTGTCGGAGCTCAGCGTCAAGCCGGCCAAGGCCGTCACCTCGTGGCTGACGGACCAGATCGCCCCGGCCTACTGGAAGCCCAACTCCCTCATCCTGGTGAGTGATGAGACGATAAGCTCGCTGTGGCAAAGACAATGGCCCGCTACTGGGTTACTCAGACACGCACACGCGCAGGTTGTTTCTGTACTCACAGCTCCACAGAGGAGGGGATGAAAGGCAACACCCATGGTTTTGTTTTTCCATGTGGGATGACGACTTGTTCCAAAGAGCCATGTTTTTTTACTATCCGTTACCGTTATTATAATGCTGAGAGATTGGATCAATATAGTGACACATTGATGCTGATAAGTTCTGTTTTATAAACGCTTTCATTCAGGGTTACCATGAGACAGTGACCTATTTTTAAGTATTTTGCTGTGCGTGCGCGTCGTGTAGGCGTGCCATACGTGCTCGGAGGCGTTCCAGCCCAACGACACCAAGCACCACTGCCGGGCCTGCGGGGAGGGCTTCTGTGACGCCTGCTCGTCCAAGAGCCGGCCGGTCCCTGAGAGGGGCTGGGGCCTGGCCCCGGTGAGGGTCTGTGACGCGTGCTTCCACAACAGAGGCATCTCCACCGGTACCAGTATACACCAAGAGACCCTAGCATACCCCCTTAGTCTATCCCTGCATTTAATAGGAGACCGTCCTGATCAAGTGACCTAAAATTCTGTTAAGTTTCCTTCTGGAGCTCTCTGTGAGGTCAGGGGATCAAGAGGCGCTCCAGGCTCTTTTAAATGGAGCTTTGACCTGTAAGACAACGTTAAAAATTAGTTATTCTACTAACCTTGTTTTTCGGATTCTTATAGCACCTCTTTTCTTGGAAACTAGGTTGTGCCGCACCTTTTTGTAGCTGCTCTAGTTTACGTTTCGATGCGTCCATCGTGCTCTGCTTCACTTGAACAAAACATTCCAATTTTGGGTCACTTCTCCAGAGCTGCTGGACGCAGCGCTGGAGGAAGAGGAAGGGGGAACGCTGATCGCCAGAAAGGTGGGCGAGGCGGTGCAAAGCACCCTGGGAGCTGTAGTCGGCGCCATAGACATCCCCCTGGGTGAGTCACTTCCTGGGGAAACCTACAAAGAAGCTGGTAGCAAGGGATATCAATGTTCTATCCAATTTAAACGCAACACATTCGCAATTGTATTTTCTGCTCGATTTGTATTGGATTGTATTTTAATCAAAGTTATTCTTGAGTCCACAATCGTTAACCGCCAATGGTCACCTCCTGGGGGTGTCCCCTGAACAACCCTCTGCCCCCTCCCAGGCCTGGTGAAGGACGCGGCGCGCCCCGCCTACTGGGTCCCTGACCAGGACATTCAGGCCTGCTGCGAGTGCCAGCGGGAGTTCACACCGCGCCTATCCATCCACCACTGCCGCGCGTGCGGCCAGGGCGTGTGTGACGAGTGCTCCCCGGAGCGGCGCTCCGTGCCCTCCCGCGGCTGGGACCACCCGGTGAGAGTCTGCAACGCCTGCCACCAGAAGCCCGGGGAGCTATAGCAGGGACGGGCCGCTGGGTGTCTGTCTTGTTTGTCTGCGTCCCATTTAATTCTATTTCACTTTAATCATCAACACTTTTATGGGAAAACAACAGAACAAAGGTTTTAGTAGAACGATTATCATCATCAGGAAATAGGATATCATGTGCGATGATGTTTTCAGTTGTATGATAGTAACGGCTGTCCTCTAAGGCATGGGTTTGGGCTCATTTCATAACAACCCTCTTAACCCCTTGTCTTAGTAACTGCTTCACAGTAAACCAGAAGTCCTATGACAATCATACCGATGTAATACACTTGAGTAATAGAGTACTAAAGTGAAAACGTCACGTTGTCCCGGTAACCGGGATTTTCAGTTCTGAACAACCGAACGAGAGATGGCGTTTTCCATTGCTGCCATGTGTTTCTTTCAAAATGAAAATAAATCAATTCCAAGAGGTGAAAATCACTACCAAAGCCACCTGTCGAGGCTTTCATGTATTCCCCTGGGGTATTAAAAGGAAAACTTTACTTTAGATATATTTTTATTTTATATGGAGACAATCTATTCTCAATATTCCTACTACATCATTGGTACAGCAAACTCTCAAATCAATTCGCAAAAAAAAAAAACGTTTGTGTGGCATAGGATGTCCCCCTGTTAATTTGGTTTGTGTAGAACGGAAAATCGGTTGCTATTGAAGCGTGACGTCACACGTTAGTGCTCTATTGGAACTAGTAATAGTAGTCCGCAATGATCTGCACAAAGCTTCCAGTGTGCGCTGTTGCTTCAATAAACAGTGCCCTTAATACTAGCTTAGCGTTAGGACTTAGATATTTTAGCTTTAGAACATATGGAAAAGCTGGGAAGTGTAGTTTTCCCACCGTTTTCACTCTTAATCCACAAATGTACTGTAGCGCTACAAATGCATTCCATGTTATTGCATTAGAACCAATAGCGATATCCTATATTCTCGTTTGGCCTATTTGTGGTTGTGTATTTATGCATTTGAAAAGGCTGATGTTCTGTTCATAGGTTCGCCTTAACAATGCTGCCCACACTTGACTGTTTAATTTTATATGAAAAATCTATACCTAGAGGGAAAAGTTTACTATATAAATAATGAAAACCATTTCGTTAATGGCTTGCTTTTTTAAAAATATTTAATTTCTATAATCCTGGAACAATCAACAAGACTGTACTACATATGATCTGCCTCTAAAGAGCGGCTGTGTCTCAGAGGTATGATCCCTCAGGAGAGGTCCAGGTAGCTGAGCGAGGAGACGCCATGTATAGCAGGATCGTGCTGAAGCCATGTCTGAACCAGCGGCGGGGCAGATTTACTTATAGTTGCACCATAACATGTTAAGTCTGTTTGATATCTGGTTGAACTGCTTTGTGTTTACCGTCCACCACCACATATACAGGGCATTATAAAGATCTAAGTGGAGGGGAGACTTAGTATTCACTTGGAGGGGAAATAAGCTAGAAATCTACAACCTCCATCGTCTTTCCCGAGGTCAAGTTGGAGGAACTCAGAAAAAAGGCAAAAAAAAGAAAAACCTTTATCTTGAATGTGTTAATATTTGCTCGGATAATAAAGAGACAAACATTTGACACATTTGTGTGTGCGTTTCAAGTTTCTTTAAAAAAAAAATTAAAAAAAAGGTAATTGCTGAAGCATGCAGGAATGGAAGTTGCGAAGAAAATGCCAGCACCCAATGATTTAATTTCAAAATGTCAATCAAGTCTGTTAATAATTGCACTTTCTGTGGAAAATATACAGCATAGTTTCTTTCACAGTGTTTCCTTTTTTCCTAATAACCCCAACCATTATTATATTCCATTCTTGTCCTCCCAAGCGAACACCTTTGTGCTCACCATTCCTACCAATCTCTTTCAAACTCAAAAGTCATCCTACCTATACCTTCGGCCCCGCCGGAGTCAACGTTACAGAGAACCACAATAACCTGCAGCCCAGCTCAATTCAAGTCAAACATTTGGGCGTGGTAGAGATCCAATTTGCCACATTCGCCGTCGGCAAAATACCCCCAATACCACCAAAATACCCCCAACACCACCAAAATACCACCAATACCACCAATACCACCAAAATACGCCCAATACCACCAAAATACGCCCAATACCACCAAAATATCACCATAGCTCTTTGTCGTGAAGAAAGCAAACCAAAACACAGTTGGCAGAGGAAGGTTCCTTCACCGAGCGGGCTGCCTCGTCGTCGTATCCTGGGGGTCCGTGGTGTACGAGAAGTAGTACAGGTCGTGCTTGACGGCCATGAGCAGCCCTGGGAGCCCCCGGCGGCCGCCCAGCTGCGAGGAGAACACCACGCTGGGGATGAGGTCTTTGGCGGCGGGGTGCGGTGAGGGGATGGTCCGCAGCAGCTGGCCGTCCTGGAGGCTCCACAGCCGGGTGTAGCAGTCCTGACCCACTGGAGGGGGGGGGGGGGACACAAGAACAGAGTGGGAGGGGTCAGGAGATAACCTGGAGATGCCAATGAGGGGTGTGTAGTAGGGGACTCCCCTGAACAATATCAAGGAGTGTTGGTGATGACTCATTTATTTATATTTTCTATCTATTTTGTATCATAGTTCAACGTGCTATATATATATATATTTTGAGTTTTGACTGCATGGCAGTTTTTACAATATAGTTGTATACTATGGAGCAGAAAAGATGGATCTATAGTCACTTCACATATCTGTAACCCAACTAATAAACACAACTAATATACATCAAATAAAAACACATTCCAAATCGACATTTCTGTGAAAGTACCTCTTTCAAAACCTCTTCACTGAGTATAGATTAAGTCTATATTATGTTTTTGTTTTGTTTTTTGTTGTTTTTTATTATTATTATTTTATTGTGTGATTTTTAATCCTTTTTGTACTGTGTGTCTTGCTTTTACTTTCTGTATGGACCTTGAGTCTGAAATAAAGTGTATCTATCTATCTATCTATCTATCTATATTGCCCTATTGGCGCGTATAAAACGGGTAACCGTGTACTGAGGATCATGTATCTGGACACGCGCACGTTGAAGGAACGGACCAGCTCTTCCAGCGTACGTTGTGCGTTACATGATGTGTGAGGGACGGCAGGGGGCTCACCTGCCAGCAGCAGCCCCTCGGCTTCGTTCACGTGGATGGGCAGGTAGGCGTGCTCGTTATGGTGCCCCTTGTACTCCCGCACCGGCTTGGTCGCCCGCACGTCCCAGAGCTTGATCTGGATGCCACAGCATAAAGGACAACATCCATTGAATGCACACGCGTCTACTGAATGCGAGGGCAGGCGACATGGAGAAACCAGATCCAGTAAGCTAGGTTACAGTAGTTCAAATGTGTGTTAAATTCAACACTGCTCAACGAGAGCGAGATACACAATCTGCTCTCTCTTCACAAGTCTTGAATCTGACCTAAAGCCGCTTTCTCCGTAAATAACAACTCTGCGGTATTCCCATGCATCCGGGCGGATCTGTTTAAAGTGGACGACAGAGCGCGTCTGTTTCCACCGAGGCCCGGGTTTGAGGGTTTCACTGCGGTGTGTGAAGGCGGATTCTCGGACCTGGCCCAGCATGTCGGCGGCCAGCAGGTAGTTCTCGTCCTGCAGCAGGCGCACCGAGGTGACGGCCGACTCCTGGTGGAAGCGGCTGCTCTTCCAGCCGCCCCCCCGCCGGCCGCGCACGCGCAGGTCGATGCTGAACATCTCCCCGGAGCGGCAGCCGTTGAACAGCACCGGGGCCTGGGGGAGAGGGTAGAGAGAGAGAGGAATGGATGGGGATGGAGAGAGAGAGAGAGAGAGATGAGTGAGTGAGTGAGTGAGTGAGTGAGTGAGTGAGTGAGTGAGTGAGTGAGTGAGTGAGTGAGTGAGTGAGTGAGTGAGTGAGTGAGTGAGTGAGTGAGTATCCAATAGTGCTCGTCCAATCCAGTACAGATCAGGTGTTGAGTTGGTTTGATACAAGCCTTGTGGGGGACTCTTCAATCAACAACCTTTACTTTGGTAAAAGACGGTCAGGCGGTGAGACGTTTGCATTAGTTCAATCAGTCACCTTCTGTCATTCATGATCTCACCAGCACGCACGCCGTGCCGGCTAACTCACCCGGACAGCAAACTGCTGGGCCAAGACATCGCTGGTCACGCTGTACGTCTGAGTGCGACGCGCCTCCGCGTCCTGCACGATGATCCGGCGAGACAGACCTGACCGCACGCAACACACACACACACCTCAGTAAGATGATGATCATGGTTTTACACATACTGTGTGTTGAGGGCAGGATAGTGCAGTGGCCACTGGTGGTATGGGAGGGTACTGCAGGTAGCACGTGAACACATTAACAATAATATGAAATATACAATATTATAGACATTTGAAAATAAATGTTTATATGATTAATGTTATGAGTATAGTTAATGTAACATAGTAATATGGCTTGTCATTATTCAAAAATAGTTTTGCTTCGTTCATTCCATTAGGTTTTCCATTGTAATGTTCCCCTTTATGTTTTGGGTTCATATGTGTGTGCCAAATAAACACACTGGGAGAATAAGCAGCGCAGGCTTCTCCCCCCACTGTTTCCCACAGGCCATGTTCTTTTGCATTAATAATTGCATGAATAGGGGGCGCTGGCACTCTTTGCTCAGCCACTGCATGTGTGTTTTTCTATTTTTAATCTGCCTATGAGGTGGTCCGCGAAAAGGTCTTGAAGACAATTTGACAGTCCACCTAGAATCAAAGGTTGGGAGCCAGCGGTCAAGGCCACGTGTAGTGACGGGTTGCAGTGGACGGACCTGTGCTGAAGCTCTTGTCTGCCTGAGGGTTGAGGCACCAGGCACAGGACCAGGCTGCCGAGATCTTGAAGCTACACAGCATCCCGGGCTGCTCTGTGGCGAGAGAGAGGGGGGAGCACAGGCTTATAGAGCTGGAGAGCCAGGGAGCCGGAGGAGGAGGAGAAGGAAAACTGCAGCGACACTTAACCACCAATAGAACTCATCATCATAGATAGCAGTCTGGGGCAAATACTCCAATGTCAAGTGGCAATTTATAAAAACATAAACTTAAAATAAACAGTTTAAAAAAACATGCAGAAACAAACAGATTAAACATCTGCATATTTGTTTGACGAATGCTTTTTCTTATCATCATCATTGCACCTTTTAATACGATGTAACGAAGGGCAACACATCCATGTTGTAGTCTTACCTGGGTTGGAGTTGCTGAAAAGGGAGGCAGGGAGCAGACTGACACAGCCCGGGGTGTCTGCCATCCCCACCAGACACAGCCTGACAGAGGAGCTCCATGAAGGAAATCAAACAGCAGACCATGGGACCACAGGGCACTATGGGGCTCAGACCAATCCATCAGAGGAACCAGTGTTTTAGAAAGCATGCAATGTGTGTGCTGAATGGAACAAAAAAAAGGCACCCTGATCTAAATGTTAAATCCCTCTGTTGTTAAGGGAGAAGTAACACCGGTCATGGTCACTTTAGGAGTTATTTTAAGACCATACGTACATTTTATTCACTATTAGCAGGACTGACCTGGTAGAGAAGTTTTAACAAACTAACTTTAACACATATAAGATTTAAAGTAGATCAGACGACATTGAGGCTGCAGGCTGATTGGACAGTAGCCAGGAAGGATACAACACATGGGAGTCGGGATGGTTAACTGATGCCCAGCAGATGGAATTCACCTGAAACAAGGTGAATGAGGTGGTGAAACAGAAGAACTGTAGTCAGCCATCTACAAATACAACAGAGGTTTGTGAAACGGCAAATGGAAAAGGTAAAATTGTATCGAATTTTTTCCAATTTTGTTATGATTTGGTTGTAATGAAAACATCGTGGGTCATTGGGTCCTATTGGAACAATCCAGTACCAACATGATGTTAGCTTGCTTCTTTGGGATACATGCCGCCCTCTGGTGGCCACGCTTCCAAGAACGCATCTTGAAGCCATCTTATGCCCCTTTTCCACTGCGCGTTTTCGCAACGGTACGACACGGCTCTGCACGACTCTACCCTGATTTGAGAGCTTTTCCACTGCGGATTGGAGGCGGGACCCGTTACGGTTTTCAGTACCTGTTCGTACCTGTTTCAGAGGTAGGTCTAACCGGTACGAGTCGGGGGCCTAAATGTCACGTGAACAGTGCTGTCCACTGATTGGTTAGATGAAATGACGTCATAGTGCGACGGAGCGCGGGGGTCTTTAAACATTCACCCGTCATGTATGAAAACACAACTGCCAGAGCAACAACGACAAAACGATAAGAAAAATGGTCACTAGTATCGCTACAAGCCACAGAGCAATCAGCAACAGCAGTACTGCCTCGATGTCGTCCAGTGTTTCCATCGTTGTTTACTTTTTTCTGACCGCGGCATGGCACTTTCTAGTCGCCTGAAGCTGACGTCACGCCTGAACACCTCCGACTCCGCCCTCCGACTCCGCCCAGTTCCAGGCCACGGTTTTGCGTGGAAAAGCGAAAATTTACTGGTACCGTGCCGTGTAGTGTAGGGCTGCACTAACCGCACCGAGTAGAGTCGGGACTATTTTGGCAGTGGAAAAGGGGCATTAGCCATCTTGACTGGTGTCCGGAGAAACCCTTCCTACCTTGCGGTTGGTGAAGTACAGGTTGTCACACATTTCCACCGCCAGTGAGCCTCTGCTGCAGCCTTTAAAGTTCATGATGCCGTACTTGCACCCGCCGTGGGACACGTCGTTGACCGTGAACACCCTCTCAGACGCAGAGTCCCCCTAGAGAGAGGAAGCAGCGGGAAGGAGCCGTTCAGCTCAATGAACACAAACGTTTCCAAAGCAAACCTTCTTAACAGATGTAACTGTGTCCTAAACACTGCATTGTATATTTCCGTTACTATGTACTAACACTTTGTGTGCATGCTTGTGTGGGTGATGGCCCTATTGATTTAAAAAAAATAATAAGTAGGTAACGGGCAGTTTTAGAGGGAGGAGCCTCAGACTACACTACAACCTGAGTTTTTTTTTTTTTAATATTTCTAACCCTTACAGACCCTTTTAATTATCTATAGACAAACGCAGGTGTCCCTTCTAATACGCTTTATGGGTCTGCTCTTTCTATGTACAATGGAACAGGTAGAGGACTTTACTAGGGAAAATCTGTCTACTACCGCCGGTGACCTTGCACATAATAGAGGCGACCATGCTGTGTTGCTGGCCTACTGTGAGAAGGCTGAAGGATGTCTACTGCCCCACCACACAAGGATAAGCATCAACGTGAACCAGTGTGTGCCTGCATGTGCACTGACCACTATGACCCTGAAGTTGTCTTGGTTGGGGCTGTGGTTTTCAGTGCTCTTGACTTCCAGACGTTGTCGCATCATTCCACTCGCCTTCACTTCATGCACCAACCTGGTTAGACATGGTAATTATGTTACAAGTTACAAGTATACAAAAGAAGCAGGACAATGCGTTTACATAATAAAAGTTATTGATGCTCAGGTTTCTCCCCCTTTGTTATCCGTTTGGTTCATTTTATCTTGTTGTATTTTCTGGTTACTTACTCACTTACTTATGGCTTCAGCAGCACACCATAACAAATATAGCATCAAAAACATATACGTCTCTCTAGATCTATACTGATAGCGTACCTGCAGTAGGAGTTTGAAGGTAGAAGCCCAACTCGTCTTTTCTGCAGCAGAAGAGCCGTGTTTAATCCTACTCTCGGCGCCTTCTGTAAACCAGAGAACACGTGTCACCGAAACACATTAATACACCAGCAAATCTGGTCAATAAATATCCAAGTGGCCAATAATAATGGCAACGAATGAATAAGGAGAGCGTGTGTAATCACATTAGCATCTTCTCATGGAGGAAGGCGTACCTTGAAGGGCTGGTCATCTTCCGAGAGCAGCCTGGCCCTGTGCTTCTCTCGCTCTTTCTCCTGCAGCTGCTCCTTGGTCAGGGGGTTACAGTTGTTGTGTCCCGGCAACAGGCGGAAGTAGCGGTTCTTCTCCACGTCGAAATAAAACCCGGGCAGTTCTATTAATGAATGGCGAAAAAAAGTTGCAAGTCAAGAGTAGAGTGAGACAGGGTTATCTGATCCAAGTGTATATTCTCAGATGCACATAACCAAACAGAAAGATCAATTACGGTAGACAAAAATGAAACAAAAGATCCAAACATACTGTATACGTCGTGTTATCCAAGGAATTTCAAACTTCTCTTTTAAGATAACACTTGATTAATACTGTAAGGGAAATTTAAGGATTTAAGGATAACTTAAATCTAACTACAAATCTTTGTATAAAGAACTTTGCATATCCACCATAGCATACATTTGACAATATTTATTGATGTAAAAATAAGTGTTGATTTAGCCTCACCAGGTGCCACACTGCTAGAACTAGAGGAAGAGGTTGATGTTGAGGAGGAAGAGACCGAGGACGAAGAGGTGGACGGATTTGCAGCATCAGAGCCTCTCTGGGAAGCTTGGTTAGAGGAGTCTGTTTGACTATATCCATACCTAGTGATGAAACACACCATTCACACAGTCCTTCCTGTCATACAAAGCTTGATCTGATTTGCTTCATGGAGTAAATACGTTTAAATAACAATATCAGCTTTGACAGTTGCCAAGTATAGATTGCAAAGTATGTTAATATGCTCATACTTGAGCATGAACTCAAATCTTGAGCATTTCTTCCATACTCTTCTATTCCTAGAGTTTAACAGGTGATGTACCATTCGTCTTGCGATGAACTCTGCCGGTTGTCTCTGTACCATTCGTTGCGGTGACCACCTTGTCGCCGACGTGATCTCCGTTCCTCTCGTGAGTTCCATTTCCTCATAGTGTATAAATCTGGCTATTAGACACTTTAACAGAAGGACTATGTTTTTGTGTGACAAGACTGTGTTTGTACTACGAGTGCAAAATACCTAGTTAGCTAACGTTAGCTGTCCTTAGTTTTCCTAATGTGTTACTGCCGTTTATATTTGTGTATATTCATTGACAATTCATAGCACTTGTCTATACTTGAAAATGTAATACTTCAGTTCAGCCTGACCACTATGTTGCAGATAAAAGGGCTAACAACACATTTATATAAATATCTACCAAGCTAAACAACAGCACACAAACTTTCTAGTCCAGGGTCGGCCATGTTGCAGACACGTGATTATCAGGTCCGCCAACCAAAATGTGATTGGCCAATCGTTCACAAAAGCGTCTCGCTTTACGGGCGTTCATTGGCTATTGGTCCTTGTCAGTCATCCTTTATTCACCGTTTTGGAACGTGTCGTAGTATTTGTGTATTTTGAATTATAGACTGTTAATAAGCAGTAGTAACATCACCACTGCAACTGGAATTAAAGCATTACACGTTCTTAAATGTATATCTTTATGCGCCGATGTTTATGTTTTCCATTTGAATCTAACATACAATACAATGCATCATTACTTTGTCAGATTAAACTCTCCAAATACCCACAAAAAGCTCACAGTTGCAGTGTATTGGAGCATAGGTCAAAGCAAAACACCTTTATAACCGTGTAATTACATATAATGCGCACTTCAGACTGGGATGCATAGGCCGGGATGTTAGTTTTGACAGTCTTCCCTGAAGCCCCGCCCCGCACCTTGATACTGCTGTTGTATTGGTAGGGAGCACGGTGACCAGGACTGCATTGGCTGCCTGTTTTTTTCTAAGAGTCCCAAACTATACCGAGATTTGGAATATTAGGTTACAGTCCTGCAAGGAAAATGGCGACAGTCATTCATAATCCTCTGAAATCGTAAGTAAATACAGAATTATACGGTCTTTTTTTGCATGGGTTGGCTTTGCACAACATTCATCCCTAAAGTTGCATGTATGCGTATAATAACATTACATTATTATCCTCATAATATCAACATATTGTAAGAACAACTTGGATGAAATCCGCGTGTATTATATTCAGGAAGCATACTTTGCTTTGTTTTTTTTCCTAAGCTACAAGACAAACATTGCGCTCTAGCGCGCAAGCTTCCTCGCACATTATCCTCGTTTATCGCGCGTAAATGTCTTCTCTCATTCATGTCAATTGGGTTTCATGATCAGTCAAGATGCCATTGATTACATTGTGCGCTTCGTCTTTCTCAAGTTGGTTTCGCTCTTTGTTTATTCCGATCTGCTTTTCTGGAGAATCGGTTTAACGCACTTCAGAACACGGTAGATCTGCTTTCTTCGTGGTGGTCATTTATCTTTTAGGAATGGTAAATAATGGGTTAACACTGGCTACTAGCACACATTCAATGTCAATAAAAAAAAAAGATATTGTGACAAAAACGCTTATATTTTCACTTATAATGCCTATATTGTAATTACATATTTTTTCTAAATACACATAAACACTTGATGCAACATCAAAGCATGCTTTTTGCAACAAGGACCCTTATATATTTGGAGATGACAGTAATATGCATATTTAGGTAGGCTATATGTGTTGAAGTACGGCTTAATGTGTTTGGTACTGCATGAGCTTAGGAAAAGAGAATCCAGAACTAGATATGCAGCATAGCCTATATGATCTCCCTGCAGTTCAGGGCAGGAGCTTACCGCTGTTATGTGGAATGTGACGACAGTGAGACAGGATTCACATGGACGGCTACCGAGCCCTCCATACTCTAATGTATTTTTGCCAGCGTTTCTTTTTCGTGAAGTTATCTGAGCAACGAGTTGAATAGGCCTACTGCGTTGATTGTCTTGCATAGCAAACAGGACGTATCCGATTTCTTTCATTCTAAGTAGTTGTAGCCTATGCACTCGTTTACAAGCAGTGTTCTCTAAACTTCCATGTTTAGGCCTACCTATAGCCTTCATAGGGGAGCATCGACATGCTTTCGCTTAAATAAGTCCTAAAGTTAACACGAGGCTTACATGTTCATTCATTGAAAGGGTAAAGACGAGAAATGGCCGACACTGCGTTCAGTGTCCTAGTGAAATTGCCATCCCTCAATTGGCAAAAGACAAATTGGAACAAGTAGGAGGGTTAATATTTATATGCAATGACGTGAGTTCGTGTGTGTGTGTGTGTGTGTGTGTGTGTGTGTGTGTGTGTGTGTGTGTGTGTGTGTGTGTGTGTGTGTGTGTGTGTGTGTGTGTGTGTGTGTGTGTGTGTGTGTGTGTGTGTGTGTGTGTGTGTGTGTGTGCGTGTGCGCATGTGCGTGTGTGTTATTATTAAATGTTGCTCTGTATATACAGCAACAGATTAGGAACATCCTAGTGTGTCCTCTGTTTTCTTCCATCTGTTGAGGTATAAGGACCAGGCCGTGGTACACAAACAGGGATGAATGTCTGTCATTTCAACATAACAAACATTGCTCTCCTTTCTAAGACATTTTGTCAGCTTGGCCATTGTGAGCATTGGGTCAACGTATCGTCCATGTAGTGTCTAAAGTAATTGCGTTTACCTTTCAGTCATATACTGTCTATTATGTTTATTATGCTTTTAAGGGACATGAGAGCAATTAGTTTACCCTGTGGCCCTGTGAATCATATGAAGAGGTAAATAATAATAATAATAATAATAATAATAATGTACGGTAAGCAGTTACCGTCTCTCCGCTTAAACTACTACGCTGATTATTGGAGTTTAACTGGCATACAGGTTTTACAGTTGTTTCAATTCTATGTGAATTACATGATTATGGAATACGTCGAGAGCATTGAGATAATTTAAAATGTATGCAGAGTAATGTACTATGTAATTGTATAACAACAATCTTATCTTAAACTGTTAGACATAGATTTGACATGTCCGGATGAGGAACAGGACAAGGAATGGCTCTCTGTGTGATTTGCGTTACAGTTGAGAAAAACACGGTTGAGATTTCTGGCAGAACGTTACGGGGGAAGGGCGGGGTTAAACCTGTGTGTGTGTGTGTGTGTGCATGTGTGCGTGTTTGTGTGGGTGTGTTTTTGTGTGTTACGTGTGTGTGTGTGTGGCTGTGCGGGTGGGGAGGGCGGGGGGGGGGATGCATTTACACAGGGCATTCAGGGTTTTTCTGTAGCTTGCACCACCCTTCCCCCAACTTGTGTGAGGGAGACCTTGAGTGAATGATGGGTGGGGGTCTGTCTGTCTGGATTTCTGCTGGATGTATTCATACGGCGACGTAACATACGGGGCAACCCTGGCCTTTGTCTCGTGAAAGCGCTGTCTCAGGGGAGGGTTTCCCGGCAAGAAGAATAACAAAATTGCTGCCCGGAACGTTTCATTTTCCTATGTGTCTGTCTGTGTGTTGGACTTTGGTAGATGATCACTTTGCAATGTTTGGTATAAGAGAGAGAAAGAGGGAGAGGGAGATGGAGAAGGAAAGACAGAGAGACAGAGGGAGAAAGAGAGTTAGAGGGAGAGAGAGAGGGAGAGAGAGACACTGAGACTGACAGTCTATTTCTTTTTTTACTTGGGCATATTTTCTTCCTTGCATGCCATCCAGTAATATCCTGATTGTGTGTCAGTGATTCCTGTTGACTCTGGATCTGAGTGCCGCCTGCTCCCTGCGTGTCCCCCTGGGGCCACACCAGAAGCTAAACCAACATGGTACAACGTAACATGTTGACCATGTTGTTCCATATTCCCCCCGTGATTTAGCTTCTTTACTGTACCTCTCCCTCTTCTGTTTCCCATCAGTCACACTTTCTTAACCCTTTCCTCCTCTTTCTTTTGTGCCGTCTGTGCCTGCGGGCCTTGCGCGCGACTGTGTGTGTGTGTGTGTGTGTGTGTGTGTGTGTGTGTGTGTGTGCACGTGTACGTGCGCAGCGGTGAGAGAAAACAAGAATGACATGGTTTGAGAGGGAACACGTGTGCCCCCAGACATATGAGCAGCCCCCTCTCCCCTCCCTCCCTTCGCTGCCCCCCCTCCTAATCTGTTTCCCTGACTCCGCCTCCCCACCTCTCTCTCCCTCTCCCTCCCTCTCCCTCTCTCTCTCTCTCTCTCTCTCTCTCTCTCTCTCTCTCTCTCTCTCTCTCTCTCTCTTCCTCTCTCTCTCTCTCTCTCTCTCTCTCTCTCTCTCTCTCTCTCTCTCTCTCTCTCTTTCCCTTTCTCTCTTACTCCTCTCTCTCCCTTTTCACCTCAGCTTGGCCTACAAAGTGCCACAAAGAAGCTTCTCACCAATCCCCCCCCACCCCCCTCACCCCCCTCTCTTTTCTCTCTTGTCCCTTCTCTGGTTCTCCAATGGTGTCCAAAAAAAGTTTCCTCAAAAGTCTGCCCCTCAAATGCAGCGTATCTTCTATGCATTTCTTTATCTCTGTATCGTTCAGGTAGAGCAGTTTTGTTTTTGATCAAGGTTTGCAGAACCCCAACGGATTCAGCGTTGGGTGTGGTTTTTGAATGTTGCCTTTGGAAATATTGGGGCTGTCAAAGTAGAAGCTTGTATCAAGGCAAACCCACCGCAATCCATTACAAACCACTGGCTCACCTCAAGTGGGTGATTCATCATCCCAATAATCCTTGTGCATTGGGTGTAATGGAATGCTGGTGTGTTGTTGCAGTGTGAGCGGCACGGACATGTTGGACCCAAGAGGGAAAATCAGCAGAAATCAGAGAAGGAAGAACATAAACCAGCAGAAAACACGACCTCTGCGTGACCTTTGTTAAATAGACGTCAAGGCTGCAGTGTGTTTACGGCCAAAAACATCCCCCTGTCCTTCTAAAGAAAGACGGCTCCCGTATTCAGTTCAACATATTCGAGAGTAGTGAACCAGCTGTGATAGCAATCAGCATTTCACTAGTACTGAACTGCCTGCCAACCAGCTTCCCCCCTCCCAGCCCTATCTGCCTTAACCTTGCTGCGTGTGTGTGTGTGTGTGTGTGTGTGTGTGTGTGTGTGTGTGTGTGTGTGTGTGTGTGTGTGTGTGTGTGTGTGTGTGTGTGTGTGTGTGTGTGTGTGTGTGTGTGTGTGTGTGTGTGTGTGTGTGTGTGTGTGTGCGTAGAGGGGTAAGACTGCTTAGCAGATGACAGGGCAGGGAATCATCAATAGCAAGCTCTCTTGGCGCAAGACATGCTGGCTAGCACACACGTTGGCTACGAAGCGCAGTCAACACCCTTAGCCAGTTCATTATGCATGAATTTCCTGCGTTCTGCAGCCCCCGTTGCACACTGTCAAAGGGGTGGGCAGGAGAGATGGCTATCAGCACCGTCCTGACTGCTCGCCTGGCTTAATGGCCTGCAATGGGGCACGGGTTGAGATTAAACCCACTCTGGTACTTACTATTGGCCACACTGTGGTCCTGCCCCACAGCTGCTGTGGTTGATAGCAGGCAGCTGAAGAAGAAGACTTTGCTGGGGCCATATTGATACTTCCCAGTCCCGTATGAGTGTATATGATTCCAGTGCAATCTAGGACATGCATAACCCCCGCTGTATTCTACCTCTGTGGAATACAAAGTTGTCTGAGCGGAAATGCTATGATCTAATGTGTTTCATTAAAAAAGACATACACGCACGCACATACCACCCACGCTCAAGAAAATCCAATTGCTTTTGTTTGGTTTTATTCAGATGGTAAACAATTACGCTTACCATTGCAAATGAATGAATAAGTGGGAAGTTAATGGGTAATAAGCTGCACTGTGCACTTACTGATGTGATTATTTTGAAGTAGATCCTTTTCCAGGAACGAAAGAAACCCAAGCAGGGTTCACTGCGGACAGCGTCGGCCATGCAGCCAGTCTAAATACCAATTAGAAAAACCCACACAATAACTGCAGAGGCATCTGTCTATATGCAGCCCTACCCTGAAGCATATATAGATCCAGTTCAGCATAAGGAAAAATCCATTACAAATTCAATTCATGTTTAAAGTATAATGAAACAACATATCAGTGGGTTCTGAAAATATAGATTGCGGCAAAACACTGCAGTGGTTATTATGCCGTTATGTTTCATCACTTTGCGAGAGGGAAGAGGAAACAGATGGAGAGAATGTTGACAGAGGAGGGCAGACAGGTACTTGGTGTCCATCCAACTGTTAATGAACTGTTAGTTAATTCTTATTACTGCATCAACTAATGTTAATTAATGGTTCATCACTTCAAGCTTCACCGATGAGACCCTTCCTCTCCTCGCTCATGTTACACATAAAACTACCCCTATGTTGTTTGTGAACAGGATAGCGTACAGTGTTCATGTCAGTATTCATAACGCAGTTCATCAGCACAGTTTAGACCTATATGCCACAGTTTGGGTTCTTTCTCCCCTCTTTTCCTCTCCAATCCCTCCTCTCCTTCTCCTCTACAGCAGCATTTCCTCACCTGGACATGCTGAACCTGTATCACTTTGGAGAGAGGGGATTCAATTGCAGCAAAGCCATCATGGCTTCTGCCACTAGAACTGATAAGATGACCTTCGCACACAGAGCGCTCTGTGCTAGCATTGGAATGATTTAGACTAATGCTGTCCAATTGTGGTGGTAAACACAGGCACCGACACACATGGTACTCACACTCACACGCACACACACACACACACACACACACACACACACACACACACACACACACACACACACACACACGCACGCACGCACGCACGCACACACATGCATGCTTGTACACACACACAGTCACACACACACACACACAACCACACACGCACACATATGCGCACAGACCCACCCACACAAACACGCATGCACACATAGTTACAGCAGCAGATTCCATCAGTATCCAGGAAGCTGACAACAGAGGGCAAAGTGTTCCATGACATGTGAACTCTTACATAAGCTACGTGGCTTAGATCTACACACACACACGCACACACACACACACACACACACACACACACACACACACACACACACACACACACACACACACACACACACACACACACACACACACACACACACACACACACACACACACACACACACACACACACACACACACACACACACACACACAAGATCCTTAATAGGCACAGAGGAGGGCCTGGTTGAAAACTGCACAGATTTGGGAAGGGGAAGTGATTTGATGGATGGAGGCGGACGTCTTAGCTTGAACATATATCTGCAACTGTGTCTTGACTGGCACAACTACCACGCGTACAGACACACACAAACACACACACACACACACAGTTGAATCCACACTCACACAAACAGGGCTGCTCTGTCATATACAGGGTCACATACCAATTTATGTAATAGTTGACGAAGAGGCTTCAGGGTATTACCGGCCTTGCGCTGTAAGAAGTGAGACAGGAGCATAGACAACAGAGAAATAGACAGATGAAAGATGACAGAAGGAGGTGTGTGTGTGTGTGTGTGTGTGTGTGTGTGTGTGTGTGTGTGTGTGTGTGTGTGTGTGTGTGTGTGTGTGTGTGTGTGTGTGTGTGTGTGTGTGTGTGTGTGTGTGTGTGTGTGTGTGTGTTTGTGTGGCGGGGGGGGGGGGAGGAAGACGTAGGGCTAGTTTTGGTTGCAGAAAGAACTGGACAAACAACATTAAGACATTAGCTTCACACCGTGGTCTTTAGTCCCTAGAAAGCAATAAGGTTCCAACATAGCATTAAATATCTACCGTATAACTATAACTATATTATATATATAATCGATTGAAACGTTTGATTCTTCAGTAGACAACGGCTAGGAGGACTTAGGGTGTTCCCGTCTGCCTCGCCATCCACAGTTCAACCGGCATTTGTTCGTGGCACGGCCTGAAGGCATGTGTTGATACTCCAGCCGTCGCCGGTGTTTGCTGTGGCGTGTTTCATCAGGGCTCGGTGTTCCGGGACTGGTATTGGTCCTGGCTGAAGAACCTTTACCTCGCTGCCGCTTTCATCCTTCAGATGTGCCACGACTTGCCGTCCCGGGTTACCTGTTGTGCTGCTGATCGCCGCGGTTCCACCTCATTCCCTCTGCCGTAGCTCAGCTTACCTGCTCCTTTTCAATCTCCCACCCACCGACACACACACACACACACACACACACACACACACACACACACACACACACACACACACACACACACGTCACACACACACACACACACACACACACACACACACACACACACACACACACACACACACACACACACACACACACACACACACACACACACACACACACACACACACACACACACACACACACACACACACACACACACACACACACACACACACACACACACACACACACACACAAATGCACGTATACGCATGCCATGCACGCATTTCTCTTTTCCTCTTTTTTTTCATTTCTGCTACCATTCCTCTTTTCCTTTCCCTTCCCCCATCCACCTCCCCCCTTCCTCCTCCCCCCCTCCTCCCCCCTTCCTCCCTCCTTCCCCAAACACTGCACATCTTTGTGGAATTGAGTGTGACCAGATTGCTGGTCTTTGTCCAGATTGACATTCTTTACATTTCTGTCTCTGGAGCACATCTCTGACAGAATGAAAGGCAGGGCAGATATGCTCACCAATAGCCTATACAGGCCCTACAGAGAGCCACGCAGGACGGACAAGACAAACTTGTTTAATAGAAAGACATACAGACATAGAGATTGACAAGACAGACCAAAAGCATGTAGACAGCGCAAAAAAAAAAGGCATACGTGCTCACCAACCAGGCGACTGATAGTGAGACATACCGTAGCATATATGGAATGTACATTAAGTAGGACACACGCTAAAATAAAGACAGCCAGACTTACGTAGCCTCAGGAGTGACCTTTAACACACCCCAAGTGTTTAAACCCATCCCCAGCTGTTTCTCTCAATTTTACACAGACCATGGTCGTGGGTCGTATTAAGTTGCGTGTCGTGGTTGTGGTTCTCAAAGGTCAGCCTCTTCTTGTTGCCACAGGAAGAGATGTTCCTCCAGGCATGTGGACATTGATTTTAGGGCCGTGCGTTCACACACCCTGCATGCTAAACTCAATGAATGCTTTTTCACAGAAGAATTCATTGAGTTGTTCCACAGCGGTGCTAGCCCTCTTTTATAACACATTAAGAGCAAAGTCTTGTCTTATCGTCAATGTCTTGTATTTAAATGTGAATGTCAGCCAAGGTGGAATGCAAAGTGCAGGCGCATGCAATGTTTGACAATAGGTGAGTTCATTTATCCTGGCTGTGTCTGTGTCTGTGTGTGTGTGTGTGTGTGTGTGTGTGTGTGTGTGTGTGTGTGTGTGTGTGTGTGTGTGTGTGTGTGTGTGTGTGTGTGTGTGTGTGTGTGTGTGTGTGTGTGTGTGTCTGTGTCTGTGTCTGTGTGTGTCTGTGTCTGTGTGTGTGTGTGGGTGGATGGAAGGGTGGGTGTGTGTGTGTGTATGTGTGTGTGTCTGTGTGTGTGCATGCGTGAGTGTGTGTGTGCATGTGCTTGTGCGTGTGTGTGTGTGTATGTGTGTGAGTGTTATCGTCGCGGTGTAGGTGTCCAGCCTGCTAGCTAGAGTCTAGAGGTTATTGATGGGTTTCACCATGAATGCCCTGGGGTCTGTTCTGGGCGGCCCTGTTGATGAATGGCATGTCTTTGGTGTGAGTGTGTGTGTGTGAGCAGGTG
>OLKM01000114.1:335826-380826 GCA_900291075.1 Melanogrammus aeglefinus | reverse complement strand
AGGTTGTCATTCCATCTGCAGAAATCTTTTTATAGTTTTCAACAAAATTGTGATATAAATGCTATAATCGGTATAGGAGATAAACAGCACTCTTATTGAGTTGGTTTGCTCAATAAGAGTGCTTTGGACTTGATGTCAGACTGGCTTCAGCGTTAGAACTTAAAAACTGTTGTTAGCATTGTGTAGCGTCTTTTCCTAGCTATCTTTGTTATACACGAGTAAATGGGCTAGCAATTGTGTTGGCACTTGTTTCTATAAATATCTTTATTGTACCGGCAGAGATACATTGTGGTTTCTCTTTCCTGACAAATGTACTAATGGTAAGACGTTTCGGATAAAGCCTAGAATTGAGCATGAAAAGGAACAGAGAGGTGTCCACCATAGATCATCCTGCCGTGTCAATAACCATATCAATAACCAATCAGCCCGACCCTGACAGCATGCCCCTTCTCACAACCTATTGGGTTGTGTTTGTGGGTTCTTTTGATCAATTTATGATTTGTGTGTGTGCTTGTATGTATGTGTGTGTCTGTGTATGTGTGTAAATAGTGTGTGTTTGTATTTGTGTGTGATTGTGTACATTTGTGTGTGTGTGTGTGTGTGTGTGTGTGTGTGTGTGTGTGTGTGTGTGTGTGTGTGTGTGTGTGTGTGTGTGTGTGTGTGTGTGTGTGTGTGTGTGTGTGTGTGTGTGTGTGTGTGTGTGTGTGTGTGCACGTGCAGTGTGGGGGTCAACCCCTCCTTGGCCGACCAGAACACTCTGTCCATGTCTCTCCCACCTATGCCCATAGGGGTTCAGGGGGAAGGAAGGGGAGGAGAGAGGGAGAGCGAGGGAGAGCAAGGGGGAGGCTTTAGGCAGTAGGGAAATTAATAATTGATGAAAAGAAAAGGAAATACGAAGGGAGGAAAGAAAATGCATTGGTAGGGGGAAGACGGAGGGGGGTTTGGGGGGTTCGGGGGGGAGGATGGGGGAGGCAGATGGGGGTGCAGTGGGGGACGGGAGGGTGGGGCTGGCGGTGGAGTTCAGGGGTGAAATGAGCTTCAAGGTGAGAGAGGACATCTTTAAAGGCACTGCGTCCTCTCAGACACAAAGAAAACACATGATGTCCCCGGGGGAGAGGGGGGAGGGAGGGGGGGAGGGGGGGGGATAGGTTGCAATGAATGGACATAAAATAGAGAGAGAAGGAAGGAAGGCAGAATGAAGCAAGGTCATAGTAGAGCAAGGAGGATAGGAAGGAAGGAATGGTGACATGCATGAAGGGATTGATAAATGGAGGCACAGAAGAGAAGGAAGAAGGTAACAAGGATGGAAGGATGAGACATAGGAAGGATGACATGAATGAAGGCAGGGAGAGAGGGAGGGAGGAGGGCACGAGGAGGGAGTTGGGGGGAAGAGCAGCATTAAAACAAGACAGTCTTTCAGTCCCTGAACGGCCTTTACCCCTCCCTCCCTCCCTTCCTCTCTTTCTCCCTCCCTCCCTCTCTCCCTCTCCCTCCCTCTCTCTCTCCCTCCCTCCCTCTCTCTTTTCTCCCTCCCTCCCTCCCTCCCTCCCTCCCCACACAACCGTTTCCATTCACATCCCTGTGTTATTAAAGTTCACGGTGGGGGGAGTGACCACTAAGCTCACAGCACTGTGTGCATCTGGACAGAAATAAGAAAGATGGACAGATAAAGAGAGCGAGAGGGAGAGGCCAGGGCACAGAGGTAGAGAGAGAGACAGGGAGATAAAGAAAGCAGAGAAGGAATAGAGATTACCTCCTATTGATGAGAGAAGACCGAACAAAGTATTGAACAAAAGGCTCCTTAAGGGACACGATTGGGATAGGATTGCTTCAAGTGTGTTTTTTTCATCCTCAATGGGTTTTAGGTGAAGAAGCTGTTTGTGTGGGGTTTGATAATGTCTTTTACACCCATGTATTTGTCTTGTTAATTACCCAGAAAAACAATCCTTAAGATAAGACAGCTGACGATTATGAACAAAATATGTATTTCACTATGAATATTACCATTCATACGTCATACTATTTGAAATCATAGCAACCGAAAGAATAATCAATTTAACAAAGGTATCCTTAGCTACTTTTTATTTTTTTGCAATATTGATTCAGCGGACATTTTGTAAATGAAAGAGAGCGAAACTGAAAACATGAAAGAAGAAAGGAAACCTAAAAATTAAATAAATATAAAGCGACATGAAAGCAAAAGGATACTGCATCTGCTCATATTCAGAGGGCGGTTGAAACATGAGGAAACAGTATTTTAATGAGTTCCTCTGTCGTGGTTGGACACACTCATTCAGCCATCGCTTTCATCTGGCACCTGGCACACTTGAGGTTTTATTGATCTGGAGTCTTCCCGGGACTGGCTTCTCAGTGGCTAGCCACCGGAGCTAACGCTAGCTGCAGTTAAACCACACACGCACACAAGCACATAGATGCACACACCATGTACACATGCACGTGTGCCCCCCCCCCCCCCCCCAGAGGTAACCTAATGTGACATGCCTGTAAAAGCATGGATAAAAATAACGAGAGAGAGATCTCTCTCTCCCTCTCTCCCTCTCTCCCTCTCTCCAGCCCTCTAGTCCACTATATATAGGTTTTTCTTCACATGATAGTAACACATGCACACACAAACACACACACACACACACACACACACAATCTCTGAAATGTGCATTTCTCCATCTAACACCTTGTTTCATTTCATATCACTCCCATCTCTGTTGACCCTCCCCACCCCCAACCACTTCCCACTTGACCCTCGCCCCTCACCAGAAGCCGAGCTGGCCCCGAAGCGGGAGGGACCCCCGGGGGAGGCCACGGCCCTGGAGGCCCTGCTGAGGGGGGACAGCCTGCTGGAGAAGACCAACAGCCTCACCACGGAGGAGGAAACCCTGCTGGAGATACAGGTGCACTACACTATCTATACTACGCAATGGCACTCTACGCTACACCAAGCTACGCTATACGCTGCGTTATGCTATAGTAGGCAACACTACACCATATGCTACACCATACTAAGCTAAGCTATGTTATGCTATGCTATGTTATGCTTTTGCCATGCTTTCTCATCGGTCTGATGTCATTATTTTCGTTACGTAAACATCATAAATAAATCCCTTGCACTGTGGAGACGAGTTAGCTTCCCATCTTCTTGTTCTGTAACATTTACTATCATCCGTTTGTAGAGAGTTCTGGAGGCAGATGAGAACGGGGATGGGTTCCAAGACGAAGACGACTTTGAGGTGGACACTCCAAAGAGGAAGAACAGAAACAGAAAGGTGGGTGTGTCTGTAATGGATATGAGATGGCCATTAAAAACTGTAATTTAAAAACACATTGAGATGAAATGTTCACCTAATTGGAAAAATGTGGAAATATGGGGAATGGAGATTGTGTGCGTTTGGGGAGAGTTAGAAAATAGAGTACATCTTGTACTTATTACCTCCAGTAGTGAGTATGGCATGCATTCGATGCAGCGGTCTGTGTAGGATTGTTGTACTGAGTCGGGTTGTCATGTCTGTGCACAGGGCAGAAGTTCCAGTCGCAAGAAGGCAGAAGCAGCTGCAACCGAAGACCAGGATAAGCCTTACGTCTGCGACAGTAAGGAGAAACAGCAAAGAACAACATGCTGGAACTCACCTGTGTCTCATTAGATGCATTCGTCACGTGACCTGTGACCCGTCTAGCTACGTTCCCGCCTGTTTCATTCATTGCTCAGTCCCGCCCCCGTCTCACGGAACATGACATCATGTGAGACGCTCCTCTAACAGGTCAACGTACGCGAGCCACAGTGAACATCCACAAGATTGAATGTAGCTTCAGCTTTCTCAGATGAAAGAAAAAGCAACGGTTCTCTTATTTTAAAGTGAAATTAATGACTACATTTCTAACACTTCATCGTGGCTTGTTATGGTAACAGCAATGTGTATCTGTTATGTGCAGTTTCTTTTGATTGCTTTTACATGCCTTTATTATCTGTTGCTATGGAAAAATACAAACCAGCCACCAGGGGAGAATTTGTTGATACAGTTAATTGTGCCTCAGCTTTCTGTTTTTATTGCCGACAACCAGGGCAGTCCGCTCTGCCACAGCATGGCGTAACTGATAAACCAGACCCGACTAGCATGCCTCTTGGGGTTAGCCGAAACCCGACAGCTCAGGATCTGTGAATGAGCCCCAAATGAACGTGTTTCATCCTGGTTTTATGTCTCTTGTCTCTTGTCTTTTTCTTTTTCTTTTTGTATCGTCTGCGTTTGTGTCTTGTCCTCTGTTCCAGATAGACACAAACAAAAGCATAACTCAAAAAGGGCCGAAGAAGGTATACGAATCCTGTCGCCATTTTTGTCTTCCTAGCAGAGTAGACGCTAACGACACACAAGCTAGTGTGGGAATGGTTTGACGTGGTGCTGCTACACTCGTGTTTAACCCCTGCTTCGTAGAACCAGCCACTGCTTCAACGCAAAGCCATGCAAGCGTTTGCATGAACCTAACACCAACGACACTTTGCATTTCTTCTATGCTTGCTTAATGGCCCAGAGTGTGATAATGAATCTAATCTTGCCAGTTTTACCTAGCTCAAGGTTCACCCAGATATGCATGTTCCTGGGCTGTACAGAACTGGACATGGAGAGACAGCTGTAGCCAATGTAGAAGAACCTGTTGGTCACCAGTAGGAATAAGAAATGGCGAAGCGTCTAACAAAATATATGTGCACCGACCTTTAGATAACTCATCATTAGCTTTTTTTTATATCGGCCGTATTTTAAAAACAAATTGCATTCACTATAGCATGGCTGTAGCATAGCATCACAACAGGAAGCTTCTTTAATGGCTACCGCTGTAATAGGAGTGTGGCAACAGATTCCTAATGGAACCATTTTGACATTATATATAGAGTATATAGAGGCGGACGTTTGATCATGTTCAAATGAACATGCAGGATCTTTACATCACGGAAAGACAATGTTCAAGACTAAAACACTATAGCTGAGCATTGTGTGGTAAAACAGGCTGAGCCTGATTGTTTGTATGGGAGAGTTGATATGGGTTGAGAATAGCACTCCACCGTCAAGGAAAGAGTGGTTGTTCGCCATGGGATTCAGCTGCATGGGATTCAGTTTTTCGTTCCCTGTGTTTTTTTAAGTGTGTGATGCATTTGGAGAGCTCCCTGTAGTCAACCCATTAACATTCAGCATGGCCGACGTGACAAAATCAATCCAGAACACAGCTTTACTGCTTTAACCGAGACCACAATTGACCATGTAGCTCCCTCGTCTCTGCATTCAGAACGTCACAAGCATCTGAGCACCATCCATATAACCATGTGTATTGTAGCGTTACAGCGAAAAGAACGCAGGGTCACCTTTAAAAAAAAACCTCCTAAGTGGTTTCTAATGTGTCTTGGCCGTGTGTCCACCTCCAGTCTGCGGGAAGCGGTACAAGAACCGGCCTGGCCTGAGCTACCACTACACCCACACCCACCTGGCGGAGGAGGAAGGGGAGGAGGAGAAGGAGCCCGAGTTACCAGAGCCCTCGCCCCCCCGGCCCAGCAACCACAAACGTAAGTGTCTGGTCGTAGGACGTCCCGCGGGTAGTAGGATGTCACTTGCGTGTGTGTGTGTAGTACTGTACAAACACGTGGTGTGTAGTATGTCGACGGGTGTAGTGTGTGTGGGGGTAGTTTGTAGTGTGTAGTTAGACAAATCTGCATATACGCCATTCCCCACCTCTGTGATTAAGTCCCGATGTCTTTTGCGACCGTTCAGAACCCAAGCACAAAGCCCCCAATCTGTTAGCCTTTGTTAGCATCTTCCCATCCCCTCCACCTCCTCCTCCACCTCCTCCTCTCACCCTCCACCATGTGCGTCTCCTCCCCCCCCTGACAGCCCAGAAGGCGGTGGACGGCAGCATCATCCCCAACGACTACTGTGACTTCTGTCTGGGGGACCAGGAGGGCAATCGCAAGACGGGCCAGGCCGAGGAGCTGGTGTCCTGCTCCGACTGCGGCCGCTCCGGTAACACGCGCCTCCTCCTCCCCTCGTCCCACTCTGTCTCTGCAGCCGTCTGTGTTCCTCTGTGTCTGTCCGTCTGTCTGTTTGCTTCCCAGTGGTTACATAGTGAAGGCAGGGCAATTATGGTGGGATGACGAAAAACATAGGAATCAACTTATTGTAGGATACATGTAGTGTTTCTTAAATGTCGTTTCTCAATAATTCATTAATTCATTTCTCCAAACATTTATTTTCTCAATTAAAGTTGATAAAAAAAAGAATGGAAGGAAAAGTGAATCTATTACAACTATTTATTACTAACTATTCAAGCTCTAATTCCAGCATTTATGTGCAAGAAATATATTTCAGAGTTCTGTTTCAAAGATTTGGATTGATCTGTACTATGACAGGGCTACAGGACTTGTCCACTAGGGGGGGCACCTACTCCCCAAAAAAGATTGAATTGGATGAGTGCCAACCTTACTAAATCATATTCATTTAAATACAATAATTGACATTAAGAAAACAAGTGGGCAGGGTCCACCACGATCTGCAAAGGCTGGGAGTTAAGGTCTGGCCCCACTTCCCAACCTCTTCTGGGCCCCCACCCTACTTAATGAGTCCAGACACGATACAGCCTATTACATTACATTTCTCAATCTATTATCATAGATTGAAATGATTAGTCTGAATGCCAAGCATATGCCATAACAAAGGTTTGCGTTGGCAACCGCTGACTTTAAAACGATTACATGAATCATATTTTCAGACACATTTTGAATGATGTCCAATGTTTGCTTTTTTACTTTCAATGCGCTCTTGTGTCCGTCATCCTCCCGATGGGGTCGTCAATGAGCCTGTAGCCGTCCTGAACCTCTAGAGCTCTGGGTGGAGCGCCCTCTCTCGCTCTCCCAACACAACAACGTGTCATGCCTGCCGCTTGCGTCCGTCCTGCATGTGTCATCATACCAAACTGTATTTCTTTAGAAGACTCACATCCAGCCGGTTCATTTCCTTTGGTTACTTTCGTTTTCTTTTGCCTTGATTCTCCCCGGTCCTGGTGGCTAAAGGCACCTCCTCTGCCGCACCTCTCCATGCCACTGACCCCACAGTTGCCCTCTCATGCAGGGGTAGAAGCAGATGCTTCCGTCGAGTGAGAAACACCCGCTTTAGTTGCTGGAGCTCCCCACGTCATCGGGTTGCGTTAGCACTGGTGGCGTCAGAGTGGGCTGCGTGTTGGCCTTGTCTTCTCTGATGTACGCTGATGTTTCCATGGTAGCCGGAAGAGGGAGAGGGAAGAAGGATGGGAGGAAGACGGTTGCCCTCAAAGAGTTGTCCCTGTCTGTCAGCGAGGCGTCCACGTTTTACGGCTTTGAAGACGGAGCTAGAAGACGTTTTCTTCTCTGAGAATGAAGCCTTGGTGGAGGACGGTCTCCCCATGTTTTTAGCTCGAATGGGTTGGATCTTTCATAGCATAAAACAGCTTTGAGGGTACGATGGACTTCAGACACACGGCACTAAAGGGTCTTGTGCTAAAATATATAATAATCACGAGTACCTGAAAAACCCCTGGATTGCAGCATCCATTTTGAACTTTTGGAAGAAGAGTTCATGCTGAAGAAAAGCTCTGTTTTTGGAACACAGA
The DNA here is from genome assembly GCA_900291075.1 of Melanogrammus aeglefinus. NCBI lineage: Eukaryota > Metazoa > Chordata > Actinopteri > Gadiformes > Gadidae > Melanogrammus > Melanogrammus aeglefinus. Next base: position 373,188 of record OLKM01000114.1, on the reverse strand, counting down.
CCTTTCTAATGACTTCCCCATTGTCCTTTTGGATACGGTTACATTTGACACAATGCTCGATATATTTTTGCACCTTTAAGTCTATTCTTAAGGAATCAGGGTAGACAAAGTGGTCAAGGAGACAAGGGAGACCTCTGTGCCACTGTCCAAATATGGGGCAGGTTGAGGGCTCTTCCTGGACTTTTTAAGCCCCTCCCATTGGCCAGAGGGAACAGGAAGTAGGTAAGAGCCATCAGCATTCCATCAGCACTCCTCACTGTTCGTACATAACGTGGTCCCTTTTATGTCGGCAAGGCAAAGAATGCCGGCTGTGCTGCCAACCAGCACATCTTGTACATTGAAACCTGATGTGCTACTGAATCACTTCATTTATGAACTGCAATCATATGTCATTATTTGTTGCTCGGGTGACACAGGATTTGTAGACAAGTTGTTTTTTCATTTACCGTGGACACATGTGTCCATGGTTTGGATTGGGGCTCATTGATACCCCATTGGTACCTCTACACTTGCTCACACTAGTAGTAGTAGTAGTAGTAATAGTTTTTAAAGTACTATTATCTATTATTTATTCAGGTTCCAGTAATTTGGACAATGACAGACTGATCATCCCTTTTAAATTTCACTGTATGTAAAATGCTATTTTTTACACGTGACCAATAAAAAGCGTTCAACTTTCATCATACGATACTGACATCATTGTAATCCTTTGTAACTGCAAACCATTCAATACTGTTCTGTGGCATCGATGACTTTATACTAACATACATGCTTTCTATGTTCAGAAAATAAATGTCCTTCTACTGCACGCCATTATATATATACCCGGCAGGACGTTTATATTGATATGCAGGCTGTCCTGCAAAGCAATCGTCAATGTTTAACTTACAACTTGGGCATTTGGCAGACGCTTTTATCCAAAGCCACTTACATCGATTAATACACACATTGACACACCGACGGCAGAGTCAGCCATGCAAGGTGACAGCCAGCTTGTCAGGAGCAGTTAGGGTTAAGTGTCTTGCTCAGGGACACATCGACACTCAGCTAGGAGGAGCTGGGGATCGAACTAGCAACCAAGACAACTGCTCTACCTCGTTTACTTTCTGAGGGACCTTTCTTTCACTGGAAGTGTCCTGCCTATCTAAATACAAACCCTGTTTTTAATTTCTTTTTATCTCTCTTCTCTCTCCTTCCCACCCCCTTCTATCCTCGTTATCTCTCTTCTCTGTCCTACCCCCTTCTGTCCTCTTTCTCTCTCTCCTCTGTCCATCCCATCCTCTTCTCCCCTTTTTCTCCCCTCTTCTCTCCCCCCCCACCCCTTTTCCTCACAGGTCACCCAACGTGTCTGCAGTTCACAGAGAACATGATGACGGCGGTGAAGACGTACCAGTGGCAGTGCATCGAGTGCAAGTCTTGCAGCATATGTGGAACCTCAGAGAATGACGTACGTGTCTGGTGGTGGATGGCTCTCACTATATACACATAGTTTGTCCTACTGTCGTCGTAAATAAATACATTCATTTGTCTTTTGTATCATACTCAAACTTTTGAGTTCATCTCAAGTCCTCAGTCACCGAATAAATAAGTGTTTCACGGAAACTAGAGTAAACTTGAGTAAATAAGCCAGTTGTACTATTAGGGACTATAGACACAAGTTAGCCTAAGGCTAACTCTGGTGCAATGCATTAAATGGCTACATTTATGTCTTTAATTGCAAATGGTTCCTTTCAAATAAAATCAAATAAAGGAGAATTAGAAATATAATTTCACTGACCCCAAAGATGTTTTCACAAATCAAATAGAGTTTTCGGCCTCCTGCCTTGCTTCTAATGCTTTCAATTATATTATATTCATGAATCATTTGTCTCTGTAGTTCTATTATTTTCGACATGAATAATATCTCTGTCGTTTTAAAGCAATCCATGAATCATTGGTCTCTGTAGGACCAACTGCTGTTCTGTGATGACTGTGACCGGGGCTACCACATGTACTGCCTGAAGCCGCCAATGAACCATCCCCCAGAAGGTGAGGCCTCACACACACACACACACACACACACACACACACACACACACCACCTGACACCTTGTCTTCCATACTTTTATGTTGATTGAATGAACATCTCACACCTCTCTCTCTCTCTCTCTCACCTTTCCTCCCCCTCTGACTCTTATCTCTCTATCCTTGTCCATCTCTTTCCTCCCCCTCTGTCTCTTATCTCTCTATCCTTGTCCATCTCTTCAGGGAGCTGGAGCTGTCACGTGTGTTTGGATCTGTTAAAGGACAAAGCTTCAGCCTACGAAGAACCATAACATCCCGGTTCTCCGTCTCTCTCTCACAAACACACACACACCCCCCCACACAAACACACACAAACAAGCACATGCACACACACACACACACACGACTTTGAGTGCATTAGCAGGCTCAGGGCAGTTTCAAGGGTTTCCTGTGTTAGGAGCAGATATTCTCTACCTCTAGTTTATTCAAAAGGAACAACACTTCTAGACCCAAATGCATAAAATACAAATGCTACACCCCCGACACACGATCTACAGCTGGGCAACAGAGAGCCTGTGACTCCTCTACCTCGTCTGGTCCGACAAAACTGACAAGACTGTCAAAACAAGATTGGTATTGGTTTATCGGTATTAGCATTGGCAATATAGTTTGGGCAAATTACTTCCCCCGGTTTCAAGCCAAGCAGGACGTCCTCAGATTGTCACTTGTTTTTATATTATGATTTATCATGCAGACTTTCTTCTTCCAGAAGAACTATTGGATCTTCCTTTGAGGCCCATAATGCCGTCGGTCACATTTGTCAAGCTAAACTGTCATTTATTTGTACTGCTGAGAGGAAATGGCCAGAGATTGATTTCTAGAGCGATGCATAAAGGTGACGTCTAATGTAACATGAAAAGAGAAAATATATACGTTTCATGCATTTCCGACATAATGCAAAACTGTGTCCTCTTTCTGTCATTGCTGTCATCCATCAACAACTCAAACCCCCTTTTTGGTTCAACTTTGCTCGTGCGGCTGTTTTTACAAATTATCCAAATGAAAGAGTGTTATATGAAAAGAATATATACATTTTAGACCTGAGCCGTTTGCACTGCCAGACAGTCTGGGAAAAAAGTCTTTATATTAACAAATGTGTATGTATTTGGTCAAAACATTGGTTACACTCCTGATTGCTTACAGATAATGAATAGACTACAAATTGCATCATGAATATATGAAGACAATACACCCAGAATAAGCTCTGTCATCATAGTAACAGATATAGTGCTTCCCACCATACATCCCCAAATGTTTCTATAAAACACATGATTGTTAAATTGCTTATAACCTTAACAGGACATTTCATTCTGTTACACTTTTGGTTGTGTTTTTATTATTTTTATGTGATCTTGCTTTTCCACAGACAATCATGACGTAGCATAGAACCATAATGTTAATAATGTGAAAAGTTTTTATTGTGCTTCTTTTAATATCAACTATAATGATTTCTTTATTTACCCATTTTTTGTAAATGTTTTTGATGTCCTTCGTATTTGATGCCAGCAGTGATTCAACGTCATACAATTGTAGTTTGTTAATGTTAACGTTTCGTTGTTTTGTGAAAATTAAAGAATTTTCCACAGATCTTACTTATTTGTTTTTCGTTTCTGATTTATATGCACTTTATGGTAATGCTACAAATGGTGTGAAATAAATAAGATACAATCTAGATATTAGAATCAACATTAACGTTTGCTATTTGAATTCAACAGCATGAAGAGCCCATAACTAAATATTTTACTCATTCATCCCATTTCCTTGTGAGTCCTTATAGATCTACTTTAAGTATATCGTAGCCTACTCCCCGATGGCAATAGCCACGGTTAAATTATTATTGTTTAGGTGACTTTTGTATTGAAAGATTCTATTGTTGGCCTATGTACTAAACGCGATTTTAGATGTTTCACTCTATTATCTGAAATTAGGCCTTTTAAGAAATTCAGTATTTTTTTTAATGCGAATAATGTCCTAGGGGTCAACCTTTAATCATTTGTATACATATGCGCGCAAGGCATTTGACATAAGGGGAAGGGATAAATCAGTAATTTCGCTGTACAACCACCAGGTGGCCGCATTGCATTGCGCAAGGCAGAGAGGGAATTTGAAAGATTCCGTTCACAATCACTTTTAAAACAATAATGAGATTTGAACCATTGCTTATGGTGCGTTGTGATTTATTGAGAATATAAAACGGATAGAAAGTAAACCGCAATTACAAATCAAGATAAAAGAAAAGTTGAACAGAATCTTGAAAAACTTATTTACTTTCTGCATGAATGATAATCTGCACCATTGTCCTGTGACCAAAAAAAAAACCTAACCCTAATACACTTTATTTAGAGAAGTGTTGCACCACAATGACCTGACCAGAACTAGTAATGCAAACAAGTCTGACCTCAGTACACAGTATCTAAAACAAATGACATGCCCCCCACTGGAGTCCAATGCAGTGCGTGCGTACGTGCGTGCATGTGTGTGTGTGTGCGCGCTCGCCGGTGTGCACTCAGCAGCTTGATGCGGTGGTGGTGATGATGGAGAGGAAGGTGGCGGTGGAGAAGCCAGGGTTGAGGAGAAGCTGCTCCAGCAGAGCTCGGCCCTTCTCTCTGGAATCGATGGAGCACATGGCACTGCGCCATAACCGCGTCATCGTACCTCCTGGAAGAGGGGGGGGGGGATGTAACCGTGGTTATTAGATAGAAGATGCTGCTGCAATCATGTGTCATTCTATTGTATTTTATTCAATTCCATGTCCTTGTTTGTGTTTGTGTGTGCAAGCAAGCAAGAAACCAAACAAGCATGGAAGACTGTATATGTGTGTGTACGTGTTTGTGTGTGTTTGTGTATGTGTACATGTGTTTGTAAGCAAGCAAGAAACCAAACAAGCATCGAAGAGTGTGTACATGTGTGAGCGAGTGTATGTGTGTACGTGTGTGTGTGTGCGTATACGTGTGCGTGTGCTAGTGTGTGTGTGTGTACATGTGTGTGCGTGTGCTAGTGTGTGCGTGTGCGTGTGTTTCCTACCTAGTATTGTGTTCATGCTCCTCATCCAGGAGAAGATGTACAGAGAGTGGTTCTCATCGGCGCTCAGGTCAGCGATGTGGGGGGCCCGGTCTCCCTCCTGACGCAACACACAACACGAGGAGGAGGAGGAGGAGGAGGAGGAGGAGGAGGAGGAGGAGGAGGAGGAGAGGAGGATGCAGGATGAGCTGTAGATCACATTCAGTGTCACCTCGTCCCAAAGGCCATCTCACGACGGAGGGGGGGGGGGCCTTAGATAGAGTAATCTCTGTTGTGCTTGATGTTGTGGATTTTGTTTAGTCTAAATTCTGCGGGTTCCCGGCTCATAGGACGAGAGATTACGTTGCGGTAGACGGGGATTACGCTACAATTCTTGAGCCTCTCTCACTCATGAGGTATGTCCAGGGATGAGTGGAGACAGGTGTGTGTGTGTGCGTGTGTGTGTGTGTGTACCTTCAGAATGCGGCTGGGCAGGGGGCTCATGAACATGACGGACTTCTCGATGTTGGAGTGGAAGTTGGCGGCGGCGATGAAGTCTGCAGAACTCTGCCAGCTGTCAGCGAAGGAGACCTCTGGAGCAGAGTAGGAGGCCTTCCTGCAGGAGGAGGGAGGTGGTGGAGGAGGTGGAGAGGAGGAGACATGGGATGGATTGGTTTTGAGAATAATACTGATTTGCCATCGAGTTGCCATTTCTTCATTCAGCCATCTACCGTGAATAACCCATCGATCCCTCCATCGATCCACCATCTGTCATCCATCCATTCATTCATCAATTCAGCCATTCATCCATCCCTCCCTCGTCCATCGTCTGTCCTCCCTCCCTGTTGTTACCTGGCGCTGCAGGCTGCGAGACGGAGGCCATGGACCCCTGGTGGGCGTCCCAGTACAGACCCAGGATGGTGTCCTTCTTCTCAATGTCAGAAGCCTCCGAAACAGCGGCAACTTTCAGGCCCTTGACAGACACACACAAAAAAATAAATACAATTATCATCTGAAAATCAACTTTACAGAATTTTCTTTGCATGTACGCACGCAATATGTATTTAAACAATTCAAAAGTATTTCAAGTATTTTGAACATACAAGTATTAGTCAGAACAGTGTCACTACCATGTTACTTTGCCTTGAAACAATTTAATTAAGTTTTCAATTCAGACAGAACCTGAATTATATTAATATTCAAACCTCTCAATGACTAACGAACAGCAGCTGAGTTGTGTGTGTTTGTGTGGTGTTATGGGCGGTGTGTACCTGGTAGAAGGCGTCCCACTTGGCCATGAGGTCAGGGGAGCGAGTGGCACAGTCAGCATAGGTGGTGCAGTAATCTGTCACACCCTCAGGAACCTGCATCTGGACCTAACCACCACCACCAACACCACAACACCAACAATCAGCATCATGACTGCAGATCATTCACATGATCTGCTCTGCCCTGTTTGGTCATTCAACAGCTAAACATGTTTACATGTCATTAAGGGTCAGGTAGGGGTGAGGTATTTAGCTCAAGGATCCGATGGATATTGAGGTTCTATTTGGGTGCAAGTCTGAAGGCGTACACTCAAATAATTAGAGTATGCTTCTGCCACTACAGATGTAAGGAAGTATTCTTATCTCTTGCCCCTCATGCGACACTGCAGCTGAATTGAATGGAAGTGAAACTGTAAGTGAACGGAACAGCAATACAAATGCAGAACTCAGGGTAAAAAAAACCTGCAGGAACGCTGAAACTACTGCGTTAGCAGCCAGTTAGAGTCAAGCACCTTTTAACGGTTGACTGCCTGTCCAATGAGTGGGACTTCCTGAAGGGCCTTGGGGCCCCCCCATGAGATCGCTAGAATAATAAGTAGATATGTAGATGTAGATATTTGATGACACATTGGAGCAAAAAGGGTCAGTGTACATCAAAGCCACGACTAAACTACTAATAATCAATAGATTTGGAGCAGAGTGACGTGATTCCTTCCACCACAACATTGATGCTATGATGACAGTTGGGTAAATACTAAACAACATTTTCTTCAGTTTGTATTGAGACACTGAACCCTTTCCTTGTATGAATGGCTGAATCTCTGAATAGGTGATCTAATATGATGTAACCATACTATTGCAGTATATTCAAAGTGTTGGGAGGAAGTGTTTTTTCTACGTACTGGGACATTATCTCCAAAGAATCCTTGCTGGGCAGCAGACAGGAAGGGAATCACGGAGAAGTAGTAGTTGGCACCTGGGGAAGAACCAGACAATGGTAAGAGTTGGCTGTGTGTGTGTGTGTGTGTGTGTGTGTGTGTGTGTGTGTGTGTGTGTGTGTGTGTGTGTGTGTGTGTGTGTGTGTGTGTGTGTGTTGGTTGTGTGTGTTTGTGTGCGTGTCTTTGTGTGTGTGTGTGTGTGTCTGTATATGTATGCGTTTATTTTTGTGCATTTGAAAGTCTTCCTGAGGTGTGTGTGATTGTGCCCTGCCTGGCTCAAACGTGTTTTTCTTTGTTTCTGTGCGTGTGTGTGCGCGCATGCGTATTATATGTGTGAGACTCACAGCCCCACCAGCTCTCAGTGGAGATGCACATGCGGTCTCCTGTTTCAGCGCCACAGGTCGTAGCACCGGTGGGGTCGGCCAACCGACCTGCAGACGCAAACACACAAACCGATTCAACCAACAAAGCATGTTGGTTTTATCACTGTAGTCCAATGTGACCTCTGACTCTCCCCAGATCAATACCAAACACAAGAGATAGATACTAACCGGATACTGGTTCTCTGCATGGAGAAATTAACTTAATCAAATGTACACCTTTATAAGATGTAGTTAGAGGCGCTAGATCATGACAGAGTTTCAATTGAAGGAAGCGGGCAGCCTGTCACGGTTAGCGGGTGGCAGGCAGGTAGGACCCAAACGCAGACAGTTCAGGTAAGACCAGCAACAAAGGAAAGACGAGGGATTAAATACCAAACACACACAGGGCACGCAACGAGTAACAGCTGAAACACATTAGGGGAAGGAGCAGTGATTACACAGGAGGGAAACCTGAGATGGGGAGAAACAAGACAGATGCCAAAGTAAAACAGGGAACACACCAAAACAAGGAAACGGACAGACCATGGCACAGCCATTGTAGACTTTTGTGGCATATAGGAGAGCGTATATCTCTAAGTCTGTCTGTTGTACAACCCAGGAAAGTTCAGTGACACTCTGACTGATATGTTGCTTATTGGAAGCAACATTATATTAAAATCAAACGTTCAGTTTTGCAAATATACAATCAGCACCTTCATGGAAATGTATTGAAATGATAAAAGAAAACAAAGAAATACCCATTATGATGAGGTTTTTCCCCTCTGAGGAGAACAATGCTTCCAATCTCCCCAGCTAATACCCTCAACCCTTGAACAATGCTTCCAATCTCCCCAGTTAATACCCTCAACCCTTGAACAACGCATTCCTTCTCCGATTCCTTAAAACGACATAAAACAACAACAACAACAACAACAACAACAACAACAACAACAACCAAACTCCCTGGAGGGTTGGTGGTCCTACCGGAGGTAAGCTCCCAGCCCAGCTGCAGGGTGAGCCCCCAGATGGGGCTGTCGGTGGGGTTGGTGCCCATGGAGGTCATGTAGGGGTCTGTGGCGGTGATGATCAGCCGGTACAGGCTCATGCGGTGCAGGTAGTGCCAAGGGTTGGGCACCAGGACGTCGTTCTGGATGGGCAGGTCGGTCAGCTGACCCGCCGTCTGCTGCCACAGGATGGGCATGCCGTTCTCCGTGAGCACCGCGCAGTCCACCACGATGACGGTCGCCACGGCGACGAGCAGGAGACAGAGGGCCAGGGGACGCAGCATGGTGGCGGCGGTGATGGGAGGGAGAGAGGGTGATAGTCTGCTGGTCTGCGAGGGGAGGCAGGCACGGGTCGACACTGAGGGGGTGAACCCTGGCTGGGGTTTATGTACTGTTGGATAAGGCACTCCCCCCCCCCCCACACACACACACACACACACACATGCACGCACTCACACACACACACAAGCAGGCACACACACACACACACACACACAAATGCACGCACTCACACACACACAAGCATGCACACACACACACACACATACGCGCAAATTCACACACAAGCACAGACAGGCATGCAAGCACACATACACACAAGCATGCACGCACACGCACACACACATAGACACACACTGACTAAGTAGGGACAAGGTGCATGACACATGCAAAGACACAAAAATAAAGTTACATAAATATGTGATTTACAAAACGCTTAATTCAGTGTGTGTGTGTGTGTGTGTGTGTGTGTGTGTGTGTGTGTGTGTGTGTGTGTGTGTGTGTGTGTGTGTGTGTGTGTGTGTGTGTGTGTGTGTGTGTGTGTGTGTGTGTGTGTGTGTTTCTCTGGTGTAAGTGGAAAATGTCCCTGATTTCTAAAATACAAAGGCAACAAGCACATGGACTTAGCCCTTACATCATCTCTGGAGAAGATACATTAAAATCAATTTGGTGAACCAGAGTGGTTCAGAGGGAGTCAGACTAATTTAATAATCACTGTGCACAGGTTAAACCAGCCATCACCACACACACTTAGGGAGATCTCCTGTATGAAAACATGGAGCATCAGTTCATGACCATCGTTTTCTGCAAACATTTACAGTTAACCGGTGTTCCCACATCACCCTCCAGTGTCCTGAGGGGCCCCGTAAGTCATCTCAGTGGAGGGAAGCATTTTCTAAAGTCCGAGGTGACTGCAGGGCACAACCTGCGATACGTTAGTGTTCTGTTGAGGCTAGAGGGCTGCGAGGCTAACAGAGTTCAGGGTAAATGTGGTGCCTCCCAGAAAACACCACGATCCACAGAATCGACTACTATTATTATCTAACAGAGAATGGGGCCGAGGGGTACGGTTATGCAACAAAAAGGCCTTGAAATACCGTTATGAAAGTTTAATGAACTCCGCACCGCGGTTCTTTCGACTGACAAACAAAGCTGGTGAGAGGTAGTGAACCCCGCAAACCCAAACTAAATACATGAAGACCATTGGAAAATTTTGCTGATGACAGCATCTCACTGGCTACTTGCACTGTACTGGAAAATTTTCACTGATAGCAGTCTAACCTTTGCTGCAAACATGAACACGTTGTATGTGAGCATGGTGAGCATAGTGTCCATACTTGGTTTAACTTTCCAGTCAATAGTCCACAGTTCAATTGTTTGCCCTTATAGCTTAAATATATATATTGATAACTAAATATATATATTCAACATACATGCATAAACATACATGTATCATGCGTACATACATGCAAACATACATGCATGCATGCATGCATGCATACAGACAGACAGACAGACAGACAGACAGACAGACAGACAGACAGACAGACAGACAGACAGACAGACAGACAGACAGACAGACAGACAGACATACACACACACACACACACACACATACACATACATACATACATGCATACATGCATACATGCATACATACATACATACATACATACATACATACATACATACATACATACATACATACATACATACATACAAACATACAAACATGCATACATACATGCATGCATACATACATAAACATTTTTTGAAAGAAGGTATTCCATTTTGCATTTGACCTAGGTAAAATGTGTACATTTGCACATAAATTATACTGTTTGTTTGTGTTGAAAGCATGTAAGCGTTATTAGATTGCCATAATGTTTAGTGCAGCCTGTTTTGCAGTTTCAAACATTTCAAATACATCCACTCACTAATTTTTCACGATATTACATTTAAAGTGAAATGGTTTGCCTCTGTATTCAAGTTATTAAATAAGGAACTGGTTATTTTTTAAAAATGCAAATATTTTTCAACGCCAGAGATCATGTGACCCGGAGTAGCGAATACAGGAAATGTGTCGCTGCTGGAAGAAGACAGGTAAAGCAAACGCAATCTCCACTCAAACATTGCATTTCCAATGGATCGATAGATGTGTTCGTGACATTAACTATGTCACGAACCAACTGAGCCTTTTTTTCGGTAGCTTGTTGTGTACGAGTGAAGAAAGATTCTGCGAGTTTTCTACACGATCGCCAAAGTTTCTAGTAGTGTATGCTGACAGTAGGCCTGTTTGCGTATGGGCGTGCTGTCGTATCTCTAGCCATGAAACCGTAATAACATATCACATTGATCTCAATATAAAAGTTGTCTTGTCGCAGATGGATCCTGAGTTTTGAATGTGATTTCCGCATTATTCCGCCTAGCTGTCCCATCGGCTATCGTGCCGTGAGGGGCGCGGGGGAATGTGATTGCGTTCACAATTGAGGCTTGCCTTTCTAATCCGACCGAGTCGCTGTGAAGAGTCACAACTTTATTTGTGTAAACCTGTCTGAATATGTGACAGGCTTGCGCTGTGGTCTCTGGCTGCTGTATCCTCTGCTACGTCTTCTTGACTCAAAGCAATGCTTCACCTGTCAAGATTATTTATTGATCGATTGGTCTGTTTTTTAATTTTCTGTTAATATTTCGCGTATAGATATACCAAATCTATTAAAACAGTGGGTCCCCATGTTTTTTTTATTTACAGAAAGCCACCATATGTACAGCCAAATGTACTGAACAGGACATTGTGTCCGTTTGACTTACTGACCATTGACCTGACTGTATAGACAAGGTGACAAGGTATTGTGTGTGTTTGCTTGTCCTACAGATCTCCACCATGGCCTACCGTCCTGGGATCCCGTCGGAGCCCAGTGCTCTTGCTCAGAGCATCGGCACTAACATCCATAAGATCACCCAACTGAGTAATGGCCTTCTCTAATCCACACACAAATACACACTACACATGTTTTGTAACTGCAAGAGTTAATACATTGTATCAATTATATTATTATAATTGAAATCAGTTCCTTAATATTAAAATGAGTTCCTTGTCTGTGATCACAGCCTCAGAGCTCCAGAGGGTGGTGTCTCAGCTGGGGACAGAGCAGGACAACAGCAGACTACAGCAGATACTGTGAGTGCATTGTTTTGTTCAAGATTGCAATGAAAATCCCCCCATCCCCCCCAAAAAAATAACAGTTCAACAAAGCAAAGCAAAGCAAAAAACAAAGCTGAATTGGTTGGCGCGCGCCAACCAATTCAGCAGGTGTGGGTTGGGTTGAAACAAAAATAGCATTGTTGGGGCTGAGTTTGTTTCGATGCTGTTCCCTTCCCCATTCTCTACTGCATTTTATTTCATCCTAATATTCTGTATTTACTTTGAAATATTTCCAATTGCAGAAATGACGTGTGTGTGTGTGTGTGTGTGTGTGTGTGTGTGTGTGTGTGTGTGTGTGTGTGTGTGTGTGTGTGTGTGTGTGTGTGTGTGTGTGTGTGTGTGTGTGTGTGTGTGTGTGTGTGTGCGCAGACACGCTTGTTTATCAGTAGAGGCCAATTAGCTTTGTTGTTTTTTACAGATACTAACTCATATTACACCTCAAATGCTATGTCATAATTTCATGGGCCCCCAGGCAGCAGAAAAGGAAGGAGGGCAACCAGTTGGCCAAGGAGACGGATCGATTGATGAAAGCATTCAGCGCACTTCCTGCCGGCACTGATCAGGTAGTTAAAGTGGTTCTCCTCAAATATCATGTTTCACTGAAAAACCTGCCATTTAATGTCCCTTACGATGCTGGTAATAAATGTCTGGTGAAGTATTAAACGCGATTCCCGTGATCTGAATTTGAAAGGCAACAATTTTATACGATTAGTAGACTGAGATCGTATTGCCCTTTTTAAAAAATACACTTCAGTGTTTTCGAATGTATTTAGTCTGAGTCTAGGCCCACTTTAGGATTCCTTGGTTGATTGAGTCCCCCTGTTTCAGGGTGAAATAGCTAGCTTTTAAACAGATGGTTGCCTGTGGATACACATTATATGATAAATGGCAATCAAAAAAGCTGTTCCCCTATAATTAAAACTATGTCGTAACCTTATTGCTGTTGATATATGCCAGCTGCAACAGCTTGGTCCACAACTCCACATTCGAACTTCAATGTTTATCTTTTTATTCCTAACCGCAGCGACAAAGGAAACTCCAGAAAGAACGTCTGTTGAACGATTTCTCCAGCGCACTCAACCACTTCCAGAACACCCAGAGAGAAGCGGCGGACAAAGAGAGAGAGTTTGTGGAGAGGGTCCGCGCTAGCTCCAGGGTTTCAGTGAGTAACCAGCATGCACCTGTCTACCGCTGGGACTAACTGTTCAGTTTATCTATTTATTTTAATTAACTATCAAGTTTTAGTGTTGTTTTTTGTGTTCGTTTTTTGCCTTTTTTTACGGCCAGGGAAGACGGGTTAAAACAGAGAAGGCCCCATGTGGCATTGGGCTGCAGGTTAAGTTCCGACCTGCGGTCCAAAGTCACATGTCATGCTCTTGTGACCTTCAAGCATGGTCTTCTAGCTAGGTTGGCCTGCCGTCCTGCGTTTGGTAATGCTGACTTGTGTGAACAGTAGCTCACTGCGTGATAACAGACATTTTGTTTTCCCAAGATATGTTATTGACTTAATGTCCCTGTGATTTTTGTTCTCAACTGATACAAAAAGCTTTGCATTTTAAAACATTGCAACTCAATATCTCTGAACATCTCATTTGTTTATCAAACTATTTAATGGAATGACTGCATTCTTGACTAATGTGTTGTTTGTTTCGTCCCTTGTGGGACGCTGTTGTCCACTAACGACGGATTATAATTCCCATAACAACCTTTCCACGCTCCAATCCCACATAGGTAGAACCACAGGATGACAGCTTTGGAGTTGGACCTCTTCAGCAGAGGTCAGTTGACAATAACTGGTTCTTTACTAGCATTCCTTTAGTACAACTTTTCCTGTTGGTTAGTACTATTTCAAATAAACTATAGTTTTGGGCTCCCTCCGTCTCTGCTTACTTTGAGTTATCATTTTTGGTTAATTTCTTAATGTATTTTTCTCTTTTTAATCCCAGTGACTTCCAAACCCAGTCTCAGGAAGAGGCCTTCACTGAAGATGACCTGAGGTTGATCCAGGAGCGAGAGACTGCCATCAGGGCGCTAGAGGTAAGGCATCTGCTCGAGGGCTAAGGCTGTGGATCATTGTACCATAATCCAGAACACTTACCTTGGAACCCCAGGGTGAGGTTCAGGTTAAATTAATCGTACCCTTCGGTATATTCAGTAGCCTAGGCATCCATCTTGACACACTGTTTTGAAACAACACAGACCGTACAGAAACATAAACATACTCAGGTTCCAAACATTCCTCAATCCACTAGAAAAAAAGTATTAATGTTATGCTTCTCATTTCAAGTTTGTACTTGCATTGTATCCATCACCACCATCGTTTGACCTTATAGATGTCAAATCTACGAATGACTAATCCACTGTAAACTGTAAATACTGTGTTATTTATTGATATCTTTCATCCCAGTCTGACATTGTGGATATCAACGACATCTTCAAAGATCTGGGGCTGATGGTCCATGAACAAGGAGATATGATAGGTGAGCGCACTGCAGAACTTTGTACCGCCTGTGGATTATCTGCATACATATACCATGTCGTAATGTGTGCATGCTATGAACTAACCAGCCATCAAGGGGCGCCAGTTAGTTAAACCTGGGGATGCATAATGTATCTGGTCATTACTTTTTTTGGAGAGTGCAAAATGTTTAGACAATGTGATGAGCCAATCTCAAAGAGAAAAAGAATAATATTAAATTAAAAAAGCTAATACATTAATGTGTTGAAGTCATTTTATATGATATGCGAGTTTCAGAAATGCTAAACTAATAGATCTGTATTATTGTGCGTATGCAATAAGTTATTCTGTTTTGTATTCTGATGTTTAATAGGTTGGAATATAAGAAAACAATTAGCATATACTTATACGTAACTTTATCGAGAAGAAATAATAATTTGTTGCATTACCTTTTATTGATTTTGCTCGCCAATATGTTCCCAGTATATTGTTACTTATCTCATCATTTGTTTTGTTAACATTTATTCTTTTTTTTGTGTGTAACTATGCATGCATGTACTCCTTCTTCAGACTAGCCTATATAACTGTGTGTGTGTGTGTGTGTGTGTGTGTGTGTGTGTGTGTGTGCGTGTGCGTGTTGCAGACAGCATAGAGGCCAATGTGGAGACTGCTGATCTCAGTGTCCAGAGTGCTACCCAACAGTTGGCCCGCGCTGCAGAATACCAGGTAAGTCATTCAATTAAGTACCAAGTTACAGCTGTATAAGACCTTCCCAGAGGACCCCGAACGGAGGCTATTGACTTTTTAAATAGGTTTAGGAAAAAGTAGTTTCAGGAAACTTAAACATTCATTCCCAGCAATTGCAGAGTACAGATACAGTATATGTTTTTGTTGTTTTAATGCTCTGAAATGCAGTCAAAGAAGCTATATTAAAACAGTATATTATTTCTATCGATAAACCGCCTTATAGAATAATTTAGCCAAATAGATACCTTTTTTAAGTGGGAGTCGATTTTATAATAAAAATCATCTTCTGCTTTATTTAGATTGGGAGGGTGTCAACACAATGGTCAAACTAACCCAGCGGTTTTGTTATCCTTTTCTAGCGGAGCTCCCGGAAGAAGATTTGCATCCTGGTGATTGTGTTGGCTGTTGTAGCGGTCGTTATCGGACTGATCATTTGGGGCTCTCTGCGAAATTGAAGGCTTTCTTCCTCTTCTTCTTCTGCTGCCCTCCACCATGGCTGTTTGAGCTGTCCTCATTGTGGGAGGGGTTAGATGAGGATGGCCCACCCCCTTCTTTCTCATTGGCCGAGGCTAAGAAGAGCTTATGGTTGGAAGTGGGGTTGATTATTTTTTTTTTTTGTAAAAAATCTGGAACAATTCTATTTATGTATCCAAGGTGGGGAATCTTTATTTTACATTGGATGTTTTATCTAACAATAATCCTGGTTGAACTCCCTCATTTCTTTTTTGTAGCACAATCACAGTTTGTTATGACGTTGTGTTCCGTGAATTGAAGGTGGTATATCAGAATGAGAAGGTGTTGATTTGGATATGAATGCACTGATTTTAAACATTGTTGTTTATATCTGTCTAGATTTTAGATTTGCTGCCTGGGAAAGATTATATGTAAATACATCAAAAGTCTTTGCACCGGACATTTCATTTTGGTTTCTTTTGTTTAAGAATTTATGGGGGGAAAAACTTTATTAAAACACAATGACAGTAACTTCTGGATATTCTGTTGGAACACGTTTCTAGTTTTGAAAACTAGGCTGAGATGGGACGAGTTCCTTGATTGCCATTATTGTATGCCATGTGTGGAATTGTGTGGCATCTTTGTTACTCATTAGTGTGTAAACCCATGAAAATGACACGTCTAATGCGCCCTTTAAATCTACAAAGGGAGTGGCTCTTCTCCCAGGGGCTCGTCGCCATGTTACATCACAATTGCAACGCCATGTTTCTACAGTAGCCCAGAATGGACAAATGGCTCTAGAGAGGAAATATTTTAAATTTTTTATCCTAATCTCTACCTTCCTTGTAAACGATAGCCTAAAGTTGACATCATTTTTATGTACTTGATGCCACCTCACAGGCCAGTACAGGCCACCATAGCTTCTCCAACACGGAGGGGGATATTCAATTTGGTGCAATCTGCATTCTCACCACTAGATGTCAATGTATCATACAGGCTGCGCCTTTAAGTCAAAATGGAATTATTTAGATTTCTACAAATACAGTAAACTGAAATATTCAAGCTAATAAACAAATGAGATAGTCAAAGCGACATGGTTTCATGTATCAATCATTCTGATGTATGTGCCTTTACCCCTATACGATTAAAAACCTGCATGTGCCAAATTACCGCTGAGTGTGTTTGTAGAGAGCAACATCGAGAGAGGCCTGATTTAGTTTATTTACAGCCTTTCATCCAGCCATTTGATTAGAACTAGGTTATAGGCACACATTATACTTTTCAGCGTTACAGATTCAAAGGTTTATGTTATATCTGCCGCAAGGGGTCTCTCAATCAAATCAATAGTAAAATACATAGTTTGATGAAGCCTGATTAATTATGGGATCATTGAAGTTGACTTCACCAGTGAAAATCAATCAGAATTGACTGGGCCAACAACTATAATATGATGGTACAGGGCAAACATTGATATGATGGCACAGGACAAATATTGATATGATGGCACAGGACAAATATTGATATGATGGCACAGGACAAATATTGATATGATGCCCCAGACAAATATTGATATGATGGCACAGGACAAATATTGATATGATGGTACAGGGCAAATATTCCCTGGGAATAACTATTATCGACTCGAATTTTTAAGCAGTTTGAAAATTGAAAATATATATATTTAGTTTGAGTGATCTGATATGCAGCAAAAAAAGAGCAAAGGTTAAGAATAATAATAGTTGAGCACTGCTTGCAGCGCTCACCAAAATATGGCTAGCTTAATAGGTAATTGTTTATTTAAGCCAAATTCCAAATCGATTGAAAAGTTAAGTAACTAGTTACAGTAACTTAACCTTTAACAAATGAAAAGCGTGCTAATTTTGAGAATAACCCACATGACTTAAGTATGACCGCGCTGTGTGTCTCTCTCTGAGGTGAGATCAGTGAGACGAAGCAGCTGGCTCTGGGGTGTGTGTGTGTGTGTGTGTGTGTGTGTGTGTGTGTGTGTGTGTGTGTGTGTGTGTGTGTGTGTGTGTGTGTGTGTGTGTGTGTGTGTGTGTGTGTGTGTGTGTGTGTGTGTGTGTGTGTGTGTGTGTGTGTGTGTGTGTGTGTGGTGTGTGTGTGTGTGTGTGTTTGTTTGGGGGGGGGGGGGGGGGTTGCAATAACTGTTTACCGCGAGCCTGACCCGCCCAAAAATAAAGGCTTTCCTTTCAGACAAGAAAAGCTCATGAGGGAAGACTGCGTCTCCCACCTACGTCACCCAGCTCCTTCAAGGGAGCGAAACTTAGGGTGCTACGTCAGTGTGTGGTGGATGTGTGTGGGAGGAGGGGGGGGGGGCGAGGGGGGGAGGGGGGGTTGGAGATATTCTAGGTCTATGCCAGAACTGAAAGTAACATGTCAGCGTAAATCACAGAGCCAGCTTTCCCATTCAGATGGGAATGTGAGGAGAGCATTTGTGGAGGCAAGAGGAGTACTTCAACAGGCTGCTGAGGTGACGATGGGAGGGGGGGGGAGGGGGGGGGGTTGCTGATAAAAATAGGCCCCATGTAGGTAGATCTGCGTAGAGCAGCCGTGGTGACTCAGTGGGGAGAAATATGTGACTGTATAGCGACACAAGCAACAGCGGTGACAGCCAATGAACTGCAGAAGGGGGGGGGGGGGGGATACATCATTGACAGCAACTTCTTTGAAAAGTGAGGTAGTTGTTCTGGTCACTTGGAACCGGATGTGGGGGCGATATGGAGCGATGCTTCGTGCATGCAGGTTTTGGTTATACAACACCAAGGGGGACAGAAGTTTCTAGAAACTTAATGATGTGTTACCGGTCGTGGCTTACTTAAGGTCAAACACTATCAGGAAAATAAATCGGTCCAATTAAATAAATGGCACATAGGGATTCATCGGAATACAAATCAGCCCTTGGACCAAACTGAATAAATTCCATGCTATGGACTAGAACCGCGGGAGAAGGGATGTCTTCCTGTTAAGAGTTCAGTGCATGTGATCCAGTTTCTGAACATATGACCTCACATGCCTGATCCGTTCTAGTAATCAGGGCATACACACACCCCTTCATGAGTACACAAAGACAGGGTTGGCGGCAAAACTTGTTTCTCTAGCCAGTGCATGGCATGCCACTATTGGGGCATAAGTGATCAAGCAACTCTTTAATTTGTAACTCGTGTATTGATCTGGCAAAGCCCTAGGGCTCTATAAAAGGGCCAACATCAACCACTGATGTAGTCAGGTACAGATGTGGCCAGCAGAGGGCGGTGCTGCACCGTTTTAACAGGCCAGTCTGTAAGGATGCACATCACTGCAGACATGAATGCCTATCAAACATTCTACCTAAAAATCGAACACCAACCAAAACATCTCATTTACCATCTATATAACCATTTACCTAACATCCTAACTATTTTCACATCTGGCTACCTACTTAACCACCAATCTTCTTTCTACCCTCTTGCGTTATAGCCTACTTACATAACATCTTACCAACTTACCCACCCAGCTGTTCCTGCCTGATGACTACCTACCTAATCTCACCACCTACCTATCCAACTCCTTGCCACCTACCTACCTACCTACCTACCTACCTACCTACCTACCTACCTACCTACCTACCTACCTACCTACCTACCTACCTACCTACCTACCTACCTACCTACCTACCTACCCTACCTACCTACCTACCTACCTACCTACCTACCTACCTACCTACCTACCTACCTACCTACCTACCTACCTACCTACCTACCTACCTACCTACCTACCTACCTAACCTCCTTACCATCACCTACCAAAAGTTGTCACCTTCCAATATTCGCTCCTACCTTCCTACCTCCCCTCCATCCCTCTTCCCTTCCTACCTGGTCCTCGACCTCCCGACCTATCTAACCCTCTTGCTTCCTCCGGCCCCTGCCCGATGCTGAGACCTGTGGGGAATGAAAGGTTTCTGCTGTGCATTGTGGAACAGCAACAGTGAGCAAGGCTTCATAAAAAAAATGTCATAATTATCCACAGCTGTCAAAATAGTAAAACTAGCACTCAGAGAAATCTCTTTCCAGCCACACAGGCCACGATAACTTCCTAGCACAACACTCTGAGATCAGCTGTGCTTTCTCCTTCACAGGCAGGTTCAATCCCACAGCGAGTCGAGGATTTCATGCCCTTACCGGCGCAGACTTTAGGAAAATCCAAGCGTTTCCTCCTCGTTAGGGGGGCTGTATATCCAGCCGTGTAGGGATCGAATCCGCGACCACAAAGGGGCTTCGTTTAAAAGGCAACCAGAGACCCAGGTTACCTTGAAACCTGTAATCCCCTAGCAGGGGACCGGGCTTCTCAAGGGCCTCAAAGTAGGGGGGGGGGGGGGGTAGGTATAAGAGAGGAATGAAGTGAGGAAAGACGGGGGGGGGGGGGGGGGGGGGGGGGGGGGAGGAGGGGAAGCTGCAGCCCAAGAATGTAAACTTTACTTTGGATTTGAGCTCCAAGGCCCTGTGTGAGGAATGCAACGTGTTTGCTGTCAAAGTGTGCTCTCTCTGCGGTGGCCCACCTTTTGAAGAAAAAAAGAATATTATAAAGTAATGAATAAAGATGAGGAACAGCTGCCACTGCAGACATCCATACACACACACACACACACACGCAGATACCCATGTGCACGCACGCACGCACACACACACACACACACACACACACACACACACACACACACACACACACACACACACACACACACACACACACACACACACACACACACACACACACACACACACACACACACACACACATGCTGGCACTGTCACAAAAACAGGCAACTGACTTATTTATTTCATTTTTTTTAAACTTTTGGTAAATATTGATGTTTTGCTCAAGAGGAAGTAGATCTCGCCATGTGTCCGGGACGTTCACCACCGCACTCGCGGTGCGGTTTTTCAAAGTCAGAGTCCTGAGTGCTGCTTGCTCAAGAGAGCTTCAATGCACCTGTAACCGTCTGGTACATCCCCCCCACTCGAAGGTGAGGGGCAAGAGGCGAAGAAAGAAAGGAGGAATAAATAAAATGGATGGATTTGAAACGAAAACAGCTTTGGGTGGTGTGTTTCAATTCATCATTTTAATAAGACGTGCAAGGTTGATTATATGCTGTTAGAGTTTGACTGATCGCTATACACCTTCCTTCCCTCCTTCCTTGGTTTCTTAAATAGATGCCAGGAAACACAAAAAAGGGGCATTGTCAGCTCGGGCCCTCCGGTACAGAGCTAGAACATTGTAGCTCTGTTGGCTTGCCAATTGTCCTGTCGTGGCACACTTTCTCACTTCCCATAGGTTTCTTCACCTCATGTTTATCAACAGGCGGGAACGCGGCACAGACTTTTCCAGACCAAGGTTGAGTTTTGGCTGTGAGGTGGATTTTTGTGGGTGGCCATTTTTCATATATGCATTCATGATTTTTTTTCTGTTTCCCCTAAATACCTGTGGTTCCCACTAGTGCTCCTATATACCTGCCGAGGGTCTGTCACATGTTGCCTTGATATATACACTCACACACGCCCTGATTCCGGTATTGTGTTTATACAGTCTAATTTCTACCCAGTTCAACATGATTAAATGCGGCATTGACTGGACATCCCTCTTCCTTTTGATTCCCTCCTGTTTTGCGTTACATAAACATGGTCAGAACCAAAATGGCACCACACACAAGACCCCCCCCCCCCCCCTGCCATCCACCATTTTGGCTCTATTTCTTAAAAACACAAGCACATCATCTGCATACATGCGTGAGGGAAGAGCTGTTTGTGTGAATGAGGTGTGACCAGGAGTGAAACCATGCGTGGAGACAACATGGCCACCAACCACCTCCTTGTTGGTGGGAACAGAGGATGGCGGGCAGAGGGAAAGTGAAGGGAGGGATGAAGGGAGAGAGAGTAAAGGGAGGGATGAAGGGAGAGAGAGTAAAGGGAGGGATGAAGGGAGAGAGAGAGTGAAGGGAGGGATGAAGGGAGAGAGAGTAAAGGGAGGGATGAAGGGAGAGAGAGTAAAGGGAGGGATGAAGGGAGAGAGAGTGAAGGGAGAGAGAGAGTGAAGGGAGGGATGAAGGGAGAAAGAGAGTGAAGGGAGGGATGAAGGGAGAGAGAGAGTGAAGGGAGGGATGAAGGGAGAGAGAGAGTGAAGGGAGAGAGAGAGTGAAGGGAGGGATGAAGGGAGAGAGAGAGTGAAGGGAGGGATGAAGGGAGAGAGAGAGTGAAGGGAGGGATGAAGGGAGAGAGAGAGTGAAGGGAGGGATGAAGGGAGAGAGAGAGTGAAGGGAGGGATGAAGGGAGAGAGAGAGTGAAGGGAGGGATGAAGGGAGAGGGAGGATTTGTTTCTCTCTCAGGTGGTCAAGTTCCTGTTGCTGGAAGGATGTGGTCTCTGGGCCGACCACACACACACAAGAACACCAATGCGTGCGCACACACACACACACACACACACACACACACACACACACACACACACACACACACACACACACACACACACACACACACACACACACACACACACACACACACACACACACACACACACACACACAACCACACACTGATATGGCCTTGCCGCCCACTTCCCAGAGCTTGTTTTTGAAATGTAGCGGTGGATATTTGTTGGGTTAAACCGCGGTGGAAGCCGAGGAATTAGGCCCTGGATCCGCATATTGATATGCATTTGTCTCTGACCTTCCCGGACGGTTTGGGTAATAAATCTTGGGTTTTACGCATGCTGAAACCAGAGGAATTTGGCTGGAGGCCTTGTCGAGACATACTGTAGCACACAGAGCACTCAGGAAGGCAATGCTATGTGGGGAAAGAGGGGGAAAAAAACAACACATGCCAGTTACTACGGCCCTCTGCCCAGCTCATGGATTCCCATACGTTTCTTTTAATACATGAACCGCAGCCAAGGTGAGAACACCCCATCCAGACTCCATGTTTTGATTGGCTCGTCTGGAAGCTAGCTATGTCCGTTCTAATAGTTACCCCGGCTGTCAGCGCACTGCAATACGATGATAACCGATGGCCTCACGCAAGCAAATAAAAACAGCAACGCTGTGTTGCGGCGGTGAGTCCATGGAAATAACATGAAACATTGAAAAATGGAAACTATTGCTCAAGATGTATAGAAATGTTTGCGTAATTTCCTCCTCGGTCGCTCTTAATCGTTCAGTTCCCCCCCTGACTTATAAACCATATAGACCGCCTCGTTTGGGTTGGAATGACCTCACAGGAACATTTGTCAGCCACACATCTGAAGAAATTAAAATCAGTTCTTCGGATTTAGGTCATGGGTAAGGAAGGCCGCAAGAGGCCCTTTGGACGTGTTTTTGAAATGACCTGTTATTCATTGTTTAGAAAAATAACACAAAACTCAAGAATGTTGAAAGCAGTCATTAAATAGTGCCGGGAAAACCAAACTTTGAGCTGCTCCATTCGAAAGGAATAAGTACTGTGTTTGCTATGTTTTTTTTCCCACACGGCCTTGTGGCATTTGTGAGCGGTTGGAACCCAAGGGCGACTGTTTGCAGATCCGCTTCCTGGGTGAGTTATATCTTTACATGCAGGGCGGTGAAAAGGGGCTTTGACGTCAGAAGGAGAGACAAAGCTAACAGAATAAGAGGTGTGAAAGTGCATTTGTGTGTGTGCCTTCAGTCTGAGTGAAGTGCAGGTGGGAGTGTCAGGGTCAAAGGTCAGAGGTCAAGAAGGGAAAGCGGGGGGGGGGGAGGTGGAGGTTGTCAGGCTAGGTAGCGATGGTGGTGGTGGTGGTGGAGGAGGAGGTGGAGGGTCAGAAAGCTTTTTTAGCAAAGATCTCTAGCTGCAAACAAACACTTTCTACGCACGGCGGCCTCTCGAAGAAGGGGAGAGAGAGTGGGAGAGAGAGTGGGAGAGAGAGAGTGGGAGAGAGAGAGTGGGAGAGAGAGAGGGGAGAGAGAGGAGAGGAGAGAGAGGGGAGAGAGAGTGGGAGAGAGAGTGGGAGAGAGAGAGGAGTGGGAGAGAGAGTAGGAGAGAGAGAGAGGGGAGAGAGATGGGGAGAGAGAGTGGGGAGAGAGAGAGTGGGAGAGAGAGAGTGGGAGAGAGAGAGGGGGAGAGAGAGTGGGAGAGAGAGAGGAGAGAGAGAGAGAGAGAGAGAGAGAGAGAGAGAGAGAGAGAGAGAGAGAGAGAGAGAGAGAGAGAGAGAGAGAGAGAGAGAGAGATTTAAATAGCTTAATGAAGGTAGAGATGAAGAACAACATAACTGGGCAGTTGAGGATAGAAATATACAAATGTAGGAACAATGAATAAAACAATGAAGAGAGATATGTGGACGTAAACACTGAATGAATGAGAGTCAGAACAAGAAAATAGAAAGAGAGAGGAGGGGAGTCGCTGATTCGTTCACAGGCTTGTGATACATGCGTGTCAACAGCGGGGTGATTCTCACACTTTCCATACTGTTCCCTGTCATGTAAACTCACCTTGCACCTGGCTAAGGCCAGTGGGTCAAACAGTATTACAGAATAGTTGGGGGTATGAACCAAGACACGCCTTTCGTAATTCCTCCCTAGAGATCATCGGTGCAAAAATACTGAACAAGAAAATGAAATTTAAATATCTAAGGGCAGTCGTTCAAATAGAACCTTCTGGTCTGGTACCATCTAATCCTGCTCATTTACCATGCATTATTTAGCCCAATTACATTTTAAATCGGTGGAAAATTTGAAATAATAATTGTGCCAACTAAATTCTCAATCATTTATCAACCACAACCACAGCTGTAGCTACCAAGAGTAACTGTTATCATCATCATCATTATTTAAGCGTGATCTTCATCCTCATCTTCATCATCGCTCCTTTTCTTGGAGTCCACTTGAAAGGGCAGCCAATGAGTTCCAACACAGCTCTGATCTGACCATGTGTATTTTCATTTGAGGAAAAGAGCCGTTTAAGTACGTCCGATTTATTTGTGTTTCATCTCTGAGTGTGCACCTGGTTGACTCCACGGCAAGTAAACACAGCTAGTTCAATCAATTCTGATCAACACCAACAGAATCCGGCTGACTCAGTGACACGCGTCTCTATACCGCTCACTGGGAGAACGGGCAGCTCTGCACGCCTATGCGAATCCGCAAAACCACATCAGAAAACCCTGCTTTTTATAAATCCCTGTATAGATTAGTGTTTTTTTCTATTTCAGCCGTGACTCCATCGAGCTGATGTTTGCTGCACACACACAGGGTGTGTTTGATCTGCTCCCCCAAACGCGTGCACAGGTACGTGCATTCAGAGTCGTGGGTCGTCTGGTACAACCACTCATCTGTTGGCCACGGAGAGGGCCTTGGGCAGGCCGGTTTCAGAGGTTTATAGGGGCTTGACTCAAGGCTGTTGGGTGGAGGCTGCAGAACCAAGGAGCATGTTTCACTTGGGTCTAATAAATCACAGGTTTTCCGTTGCTGTAGCCAAACCAGCATTTGGGGACAAATTGGTTACAAAACGATAAATTCAAGACTTTTCTGACCGAGGTCGAATTTGGGACCTTTGATGAATTTGTGGTCGACTTGAATCCGATACATGCTGATTAACCCAGGCTGTTGAATAAGAAGCTCTGCTCCCATGGCGCAGCATTTCAGCTGAGTAACAAGAGGAGTCATGGCGAGTCTTAGATAAATATGATGGAAGCCTAAGATACAGTAATTATAAATTCCAAATGAATACTGTGATAAAGTAATAGTTTTGAGGACACTGACCAAGGTCACGTAAGTTAATGTATACTGGAATATGCTGGGATTGTGAAATTGGGAGAATCAACCAATTGATCGATAGTGTTTACAATGTCCTCAGGTCAGAATGGGGTTACCTAGAGGTTAATTAGTTCAATATCACGATAAAGACCAACAATTATTCAATGTAGGTATTTCTCATACATTTATGCCCAAAGATGGAGCAATGCTTACTTCTAGTATAAGACTGTGTTACATAGTAATGACACATTTCTGCACCGGCCTAAAACTGACGGGAAGATTATTGGCCAATGATTGTCATCTGCAATTCCTTGCACGGTAATGGACACCTAGCTTCGGTTGCTGAAGGATTCAAATATTAAGGCAAAGCTCAACTCTAGCCACAGCTAGAACTCACACACTTTCTAAAATGCTATAGCCCGCATGAACCTCTGGTTTTATGCAGATGCCTCACAAAATCCCATCTGATTTCTGTTGGATTGGGCCTTTAACCCATTACTGTCCTAGAAGCTCCACCCATGTATGCAAACGTGACTTTACATAAAACATTGACCCTTCATCCGAGGTGAAAATGAAGGGTGTCGCATGAAACTGCATCATTATAAGACTGAGCCCAGATAGCGGCAGGCATGGGTGTTGTCATCGACAAACCATTCCACTGTAGCTCTCTGTTTGCAGGCTGCTTACACACCTCCTTCCACCTGGAGCCTTCCCATAAGAGGGCCACCCTTTATCCCGGAGCATGTGGCCCTGCTCAGACCGGTCCCAACTGGATCTTTTTCTCTCTTTCTTTTTCTCGCACCGGGACACAGCCGCCTGAGCATCAAACGATATTTTTAATCAAGTGGTCAGAAGCAATTGCACAAACATTCTAAAGTAGCTTAGGTCAACAGCGTGGCCCAGAGCTTGTTCTGTTCGCTGGAATGCTGCCGTGCACACGCCGAACAGGGCCCTCTTTGTGTCGCCGTGCTCTGTGCGCCCCACCCCCCCCCCCCCCCCCCGCCCCCCCCCCCCCCCCCCCACACACACACACACACACACACACACACACACACACACACACACACACACACACACACACACACACACATACACCCCCAGCCCCCCACACTACCCCTACCGCACTGCGCTGGAATCCTGTTTATTTGCTTTCATATTTCTCAACCTAGTTTGCGTCGGTTCCTAGAGTCGCTGGTGTGCATTTCGGGTCATGTGGCCCCGGGTTCTGAATGGGTTTTCAAGGCACGCGTTGTCTCTCGGCGGCGGCGGCGGCTGTGTATTCATCTGGATTTCTTTTTGCTTTTTTTTAAATCGATGCAGCAACAGCATGGCTCATTGACCCTGGGATCCTTTTAAACCAGCGCCAAAGTCATTTTAAAACCAGCGCCATTTTATTTTAAAGTAGAACATACTGGACACATTAAAGGTGGAGTTATGGGTCCAAATTAGACCCCAATTGCCATACTCTCTTTGAGGAACATCTGATGTTTCATTCATAACATATAAAGATTAAATCGCGGCCACAAGTAGGACCAGACCAAAACTCTGAGGCCTTTAGACTGGTCTCTCCTGGTCATTAATAATACCCCAATAATGACATTAGCAGATCATCCCATTTTAACCTCAAAGTAGCTTTACTTCTCTCAGTAGAACTTCAAAAGTTGAGGCTTACCCCCCGCCCCCACATCCGCCCTCCCCCACCATATAACTCCATTCCTAAAAGTCAATCATCTTTTTAGAAGACGTCTTCCTGTTATTGTTCCACTGGTTGAACAAGGTAAAAACAGAATGTAGTTCCTCCTTCAACCTCAAGGGGCAACCTCCAAATCCTCGGGATCCCATCCCCTATTCTTATGCAGTTTCTGTGGTCCTCCTCATTTATTTCTCGTCAATCGCCTTATCCCACCGGTAATCTGG
Source organism: Melanogrammus aeglefinus (assembly GCA_900291075.1). Taxonomy (NCBI): domain Eukaryota; kingdom Metazoa; phylum Chordata; class Actinopteri; order Gadiformes; family Gadidae; genus Melanogrammus; species Melanogrammus aeglefinus. The sequence goes on along the minus strand of OLKM01000114.1, from coordinate 345,736 downwards.
TATTATCCACCAGCGCCGTTGAGCGAACAAACAAGTCCCTCCATCCACCCTCCAATCTGCCAGCCCCCCTCCCCCTGTTCCTCCCTCAAAGTCTCTCGCTATTGGCTGATAGAACCAAGGGCTCGCCAGCGGCAGCCAGGAAATATTTGTGCACCGGAGAGCGCAGACGATGAGCCAAGCGAGACTGCGAGGCCAACATGTAAAAAAAAACAACAGTGAAACACATCTTGACTGGCGGCCCAAGAAAACAAACTCAACACCGGAGAGATTAGAAAAAAATGGGATGTCCTCTGGAGAAGAAAAAAAGCTTTGTTTCTCCTCTCTTATGTCTAGACGCTTGTGTGTGTGTTTTTGGCTCTATCGCAGTAATCATGCTGGAGATATGTGTTCCCAAAGGTGAAGACTTCCAATAACAAGCTGTTCTCTGTTCCGCTCTCCTTTGCTCTCCTTCATACGGCCCAGGCGCTTTGAAGGATGTCTACCATGCTGTTCTATGGGCTCCAGCTCCCAGTGGAACATGATCTCATGCTACTTGCCTCATTGTCTGAACAGTTGAAATACCAGATTGTTGTCTACCCCAAGTCTATCTGTTTGTTTGTTTTGGCTGCTATTCCACTATTTACTCATGTAGGCGACAGAAATGACATGCCACGAAAGCGGTACAGGTAGGGGTTCGTCTTGCTGAAGGATGGCTCCATGTAGGCTTGGGAAATTGGGGATTGAACCAAGTACCGGACCGATGTAGAACAGGTTAACCATTACAGGATCCTGCCCATGGAGGTCAAGCACATACTAATTACTTATAATATGCTAATTGATAACATTCTGCCGAGTAAAGACTGTAGGAGGAGAGAGTGACCCATAGGCCCCGAATATAAACCAAATATCTGTGCTGTGCAGCAGCTGTGGTGGTAACAGCTTTTCTGGCAAACGAGTACAGAAAAGGATACCATTTTCCCGAACAACTTCTAGACCCATTTCCTGGCCCTGTACGCGTGACCGATATTATGTCTGACAATGGGACGGTGTTGGGGACAAACCAGCGACCTTGACACAGAACGTTGCTGACGTCTGCAGAACCCGGGGCCTCAAGCCCTTTGACTGTCTGTTGTTACCCTTTCCAGTAACCTAAGGAAATGCCATTTCTGGGCAGTCCCAACTAAATACCACATATAGCCGGCCCCTCCTAATACTGCCAAGGCTATGGCCTCTCTTGTTAATGGCCCCCACCAATGTACCGCACTGGGCGATGCGTCCTCCTGAAAGCCCCACACCTGCACAAACACACCGGGCAGCGGGTAGCTGGCCGGCCGGCGGCCCCTGGCAGACTACACACTAAGCCCCCGTGGCCCGGAGAGAGACAGGAGAATAACATACCGAGGAAAGGTTATAGCGCTAGGTACTAAGCTAAAAAGCAGGACAAGGCCTCGGCGAGGACATTGCAAGAGGTGTAGATAAGAGAAAATAAATAGGCTGAGAAAAACGGGGCCAGACACCACACCGCACCAAGAAAGCCCCGAGAGAGGAACGGGCTTCAGATACACACACGCGCACACACACACACACATCCACGATTAGAGCGTTGGGTGCTGTTGTAGCCTTCAGAGGTACGACTCAGGGCCAATGGTAAGTGTATACCCTTTTTATTTGTGTGTGTCAGAAGGAGAAAAAAACATCAGAATGTGTGTTTATGTGGCCTGAAAAGGTAAGGGGTCATGCTTTGTGAATGGATTTGAGGAAATAAAAACTCCACCACTGTATGGATTTTCTTTTTGCTTTACTCATTAGTGGAGCATGACTTTGGTTTATGTGGAGGTCTTGTCACCAGGTGGCCATTTTGAAATTCTTGCCCTGAGGACAAAGCGACTCTGTGCTCTTCTGAAATCGGAGCCAGTGATAAAAGCGCGATTTGTGACGCAACAAATAAATCAAAGCTATCATCACGTTCTTACTGTATAAATGTATTGAACAATTTACTAAAGTCAGGAATTTATGAATTTATTGATAGGACTGCATTCAAAATTAATAATAAATGAATACACTATTAATGCCTTCATTGATTATTTACCAAGAAAGTTGTATCCATCCAGTTTTAGGTCGCTTATGTCTTAAGGCGGTGAGAAAAGATTGCCCCCACAACAACACATAACTTCGGGGAGCATTGGATGGAAAACACAACACTATGTTGTGTTAGAGTGTGGACAGAGTTACAACTTTGTAGAAAGGCGGTTGAAACCAGAGCACGGACAGGAGTCTCATTGACTCAGCTTGACACAACACCTAGCGGCCAGTCGTGGCTTGGAGGACTTGCCCCCCCACACACCCTCTTTCGAGGTGGTATACACAAGGCCTTATATTCAGCAGGGATCACACGACACCTTGCCCTTACGTAACTACTACACCACTCGATTCTTGTTGAGACCTGCCTCTTTGGCCGTACACCGTTAACGGTGGAGGGGGGGGTGTTTAGCTTATTAAGGCCCTGCTACTTACCACTGTTGCCCACCAGGGTTCTGGGTTCACCGTGTGAATATGTCTTGTACAGTACGTCGGACCATTTCGGGATTAAAAATGTATGGAGATGTGGAGCTCGTGTTCTGAGGATGCCGTTAAAATCGTAATGTACGATATCAAAGGGCAGGAAATTATATCTTTAGTAAGGCTTTGATAAATGTTTGACAAAGTTAAAGATACTGTACGTGCATCTCTACTTGTGAGTTTCCAGCGTGGGTGTTACAAACTAATAATAAATAAATGAGTAAATAATAAACGTGTCAACTATGGTGTGAGCAGAAGTTCTTTTAAGGCTGACGTCTGGATGACGGTCTGGTTTCTCTGCAGATGAGTCACGGTCTGTCACAAGTTTCTTCCCACCTCCTCTTCGCTCTATCAGCACCCTGCTTGTGTAGGAAAGGCACAGAGGAATAAAACAGTGTTTTGTGTCTATAGATTAAATCATATGTTTAAAAACAAAAAGGTATGAAGCCATACATCAAGCCATCCATCTGCTCTTCCTGATAAATAAAACAATGATAATCACGAAAAAAACTGACGACAATGTTAAAAGGATTGCAATAATATTACACTGTTCTGGGCTGTGGCCCCTCAAATAGTCTCAGGTGCTACCTGCCGTCACCTCTGAAGGTCTTCATCCAACAGCCTCAAATCCTACTACCCCTGCTATCTGACCTCAAGAGACATGCATTCAAACTCGCAACCGGCGAGTGCTAGATGAACAGCGCTTTGAACTGGATGGCAAATAACTGAGCAAATTATGAATTTACTGATGAAGTGAATAAAGTAAGGGATGTTCTACCAGCGTGTACCGTTGAAGCGCATGTCTAGGACAACATCGACTGGATTTGATGCATTGATGAAGACCTCAGCGCTACTCTCTTCATGACGATGAAGCTGTATGGGGAGGACAGCGTCTCTTGTTTTCCGCCTCTATCCAGCCGAAAACATGTGGATTTACTTTCCGTTTGCGCAGAGAGGGGGGGGGGAAGGGAGTGACGGGGGGTGGAAGTGGGACAAACGTGTGAAATAGTAAGGTCTGTCTAGCTGTCTGGCAGTCGGTTTGACAGCGAGCTGAGCGATGGCACGCTCCTACGTCACCACTTCCTCCGCATCCTACTGTGAACAGACCCCGCCCCTCGGCCAGAATTCAACCTCCGACGTTATTGTGACGGGAATTATGGGAGCACGTTTTTCCGCTCGCCCGTTTTCCGGCGGCCAGCTGTTGGTCCAGCTGAAGCATCTTCGAGCCAGGTGTGGAATATATGTGTTGAATATATGACGCGGTGTTGTTGGCTTTCACAGTCGCCATTTTCCAGAGTTCACCGTCGTAGTCTGGTATTGCCCCTGGAAAGAATTAACTAATATCAGGATGAGGGATTTTGGCGACAAAGGTCAAAGGTCAAAGGGTAAATAAACCCCCCATATACATTTTGTTTGTTGTTAGATTGCTAAATGTTAATAGAACATCAGTGATGCGATACACACAATAAAATGATTGTACTGCGTTAAGATATTTACAACTGACATACGAATAGGGCCCACTGGCAATGGACCACAAATGAACCACAATGACGACAATAATCGTTATTGTAATGAGTCTGACCGAAACGTAAAGGAAAGGTAAGCTTAGGACAGAGGGGGGCGGGTGGGTGCATGGGAGGATACAGCTTGACCTTTCACCCTACAAACATACCGAGTCCTCTCACGGCAGTGCTAGAGCCAGTCAGACAGGGAGGGGTGCTTGCGAGCTTCTACAGAACTACATATCTGGAAACAATTAGAGCTGAAAGGGGCAGAGAATACTGGACCATTTCTGAACCTCAGCACAATTTTTCATCAACCATCTGGAAACAAAAAATAAACTGCAACGCGATCATACATCGACACATGCTATGCACTATACTAAGCTATGCCATGTAATACTATGCTAAGATATGCTATGTTATGCTAAGAAATGAAATGCTACTACAGTATGCTTTACTGTGGTAACTAAAGCTAAACAAGTACCTAATTCCAGTAGCAATTTATAAAGCAGCAATTTACGTGAGAAAAACACAAACTTACTATCTTTTGTTTTAATAGAGTAGATCAAAGGAAGAGTGAAGTTATAATGCAGACCACAAAAAAGGGTCCTACAAAAGGAGCTAGGAATAGCACAACCACCCAGAGGATTGGGTTTCAGGGCTAGTTTGTTCCCTTGGTAACTTCACATTAATAATTCAAAGGGAATAAAAATGGGGGCTTTGTGGTGTTTCAAGACAGTAGAACTCTAGAATAGATCTATCGCAACCTTCAGTGATCTATAGGTCTAGACACTAGGCAGACGCTCGGGCTCCCAATTCAAAGCCAAGCGCCCGGACCGAGTTTCACCAGTCAAGCCAAAGCACTAGCATTAACGAGCACTCGCTGTACACCCCACAAACGTGAACTCCTGTGACTTGGACCTGGTTGTTGCAGGGCTGAGAAAATGCTTTAATTGTGCTGGTGTTGCTGCTAAAGCTAGCTTTTGACACAAAATGTGCTAGGTTCTGAATGCTGGAAAGCATGTGAATTAATCCATTCATTCATCATTTATTTATCGATTTATAAATTGAATGATAGTAAAAAAAAAAAGACACCTGACTGTAAACCCAAACTGAACCTCAGTTAAAAGAAAGCACAAAGTGCTACCTTTATGTCATGTAATTGAAGGTGATGTTCTGACCTGGAATGCCATGCATTACAGTTTTTAAACACCTGTTTTTAACACAAACCCCGCAGAGTGAAACGTCAACGTTTTTTTCTATGATTGATGTAACATTTTTCTTGGCAGAGAATTAGAGAAACCGGCAGTGAGTGATTAAAGCTTATGTTTTTATTTGAGGCTTATACAGGAAGCTAATTAGCAGGGGAATGTATCCCCCATGCCAAGCTAATAGGCAAAGTTAACATTCTTTTAGGGATATATTTATACTCATTGATGTGGGACTGAGGATGGATTGGACCGAGTGGATTGGTCTTTTCCAAAACAACAGCTTGAAAAGAGGGACAGGTTGTTCTCTTCACCATATTAAGAAATAATGACAGAGCATATACATTCTAGCAGATGTTTTTTTTTATCCAAAGCGACTCACAGTGAAGTGAGGCGTGCCATTTAGGAAAAAGTAAGGGTTAGCCATCTTGCTCTGACCACAGGTCGGGCTGCGGACATCATAGATCGAACCCAGAACCCTTTGGCGAGTCCAAAAACCAATCCTATTCCAATCCTTTCCTTTGCAGGCCTCTGAAGAAGCATTACTTAAAAGCTCGCTACTACTTGTGTGGGGTTTGTAGTGCGGTTGCCATGGAAATAGGAGTGGTGTGTGGCAAACCCCTTGGACAATGTGTGGATAATGGAATACTGTCCCAGGCCACGAGGAAACTTTGTTGTTATACTTTTTCGTGGACACCCAGCGAGGGCGAGCTTGGTGTTCCCTGTAGCCGCTCGTCGTAGGTGGCAGTTTGTTCAATTGTTGGCTTTGGTGCCAGGATGCCAGTGGACCAATGACAACGCACCATGCATGCCATGCTCGGAAGTGGCTCTGAAAGTGAGCGGGACGCCGTCGGTTCGGTGTGAGCCGCTTCTCCCCGTGTGTTTGACCGTGTCGCCTGCGGTATTGCCAGGAAGCCGGTCCGGTGTGATATATTTACGTTCCGTTTTTTTCAGGGAGGTTTGTCTATCTTTAGAAGCTTCCATAGCTAAATAAAGAACAGAGTGAATGTAGTTCAGCCCCGGCGGTGGATCTCACTGTTTAGGAAACACGATGGCCGCCCAGACTCATTCACTTCCACCTCGATGTGTGTGGCGGTGAAAAGAAAAAAAATAGGGTCTCCCGCCGTGATGGAGTTACAGCTGTTTGTTGAAAGAGCATGAACCCTAACTCTTCTTTAGTGTCTCCAGTCTAAACACACGCTTTGAATAAGCAATCAGCCAGATAGTTAGTTCTCTCCCCCATGGCTATTTACCCACCACCACCCACACCATCAACCACCACCCACATCTTGATTGTGATATGTCTGACACAGAAATCCTTCTGTATCTGAATCTTGCATTCTTTTTTTTATGTATCTTTCTTATTCTACTGCCATTAAATCCTCAATTAGCAACAAAGTATTTCACAAAATCCCTGACTAGTCAAAGTTTTTTCACAAAACGGAAAACTTTCCCTCTCCCTCTACATTCCGCTGGCCTCGAAACCAGCTTGCTTAATAGCGCTGTTTTGTGCGCCGATGTGTCTCGAAGCAATCGGTTTCTCACGCATGTATTCAGTCTAAACACTTGCACTGTTTCCACTACACACAGGCTTTATATAGACAGACAGTTTCCAACCAGGTTTCCTGTGACAATCTCTCTTCGTGCCCGCCAGCCTCCCTTGTCAGAGCTCACCAGATCCCCCGGCTGTCAATTTTTGCTTTCTGCTCAGTGATAACTAGACAGCATGTTATGTAACGGTTTTAGCAGAACAGTGGCCCCTCAGTGGTATTTTCAAGTCTTGCCTCACATTCAACCGTTCACACACATGTTAATACACCAGCGGTGCAGGTCATTTGGAGCAGTGAGGGTTAAGTGTCTTGCTCAGGGGCATTTCAGCCCTAAGCTAAGAGGGAGTCGGGATCAGACCAGCAACCTTCCTGTTGCCAGACAACCAGCTCTAACATTGCCGCAACCCTTGTAGCGACATGTTAACCTTAGATGAAATTAATGCACTATCCATAATTCTTTCTCTAATAACAACCTGACCTTCCATATTGTTTCACTATGTTGTGATGGATCATGGATATTATATTCTCTGTGTTTATAAAGGATTTATTTAAGATATGTTTGCCATATATTTTGCTGATGATATGTGAATATTCCCGTCAGAGCCATGCAGGAGCCACAAATTGGCGTTGAACTAGACTTTTTCCAATACGTTGTAACTATTATTCTTTGATTTGGTTCCACGTTTAATGTCTGCTTGCAATTTTTGCCATCTAGAAAGAGCACATCTGTCAGATTGGATGTCATGAGAAACTGCTTAAAAACAGAAACCGAAGCCTGCCTCAGTGTAAACGCTGCCCCCCGTGGCCACCTAAGGTCCTGCCCCTGGGCCCTGATCGACATTCTGCCGGCAGTTCAAAGGAACACAAAGTATGCAGTGAGAGAACTCATTTTAAAAGTCCTGGTGTCATGTTCAGTTTACCCAGCGGTGTATGGACAGTTGGTTTTGAAGGCCGGGGTCCAGGGAACATTTTTGGAGAAGGCTGCCAGGTGCTGTTAATAGAATTTGCTTAAAGAAGGGGAGAGACCTGGACGAGGATAACACAACCCTGGGCTTCAAACACGGATCCGATTTAGTTAAAACATTTGGTGTGTGTATAAATATTTTTGTCTTTGGCTGGTTACAGACACCTCGGCAGAGCCACATGAGTCGGCCATTGCCAAGGAATGTACTGCTGGCTCGGTCTGGTCACTGGTTGGTGCGGGGGCAGCCATAATTCGTTATTTTCAAATAAAATCGTACTACGAAAACAACCGTCGGACCACTGCTTCCAAAGAAATGTCCTGACAGGGTTTTCACCGTTACATATTTGTTTGCGTTTGATGGTATGTAATGACTTTGGTAAAAACAAACAAACAAAAAAAGCTTTGACGGTTCACCTAGATGTGAAATGAAATGAAAAGGGATAACTGTTTTTGGTTGTCAATAGTACTACAGTCGTGTTTTTGGGCAAAAAGAAGAACAGACAATGAATTGCAGTTTGAATAGGTGTTACAATGTTCTTGACTCCGTGTGTGGAAGATTACTTGGTCAGAAGGGAAGAAAACCACAAATTATTTTAAAACATTTCCTAAATGGCCACCGCTTTTACATCCAACACGTTACATAACACGGTTGCAATTATGCCTTTTGCTCCACCCGTACTAAAAGAGCTTTCAAAATGCCTCTATTTATAAAAACACACAAACACAATTGATTCTGACTTAGTGGGAGAAGTTAAAACGTTTCCAGTAAAATCAACCCCGTATTGGTTCCAGTGAATCACCGCAAACAGAACCGGGAACGTACCGCTCACAGACCGTTCCGTTCTCCTTTGGAACGTACGCTCCTGTTTTTGTTATTTGTTTGTTTGCGGAATGTCTGAGCAGGTTTTTTTTATTACTTTAGAAAGCGTTGGAAACCAATGAGCAAACTGGAACAGAGTTGCCAAAGCAAACTAATAAAAAAAACTAAAACGACGTAAAAAGAAACAAATGAGAAACAGGGCTTCTCTGTGACATCATCAGTGACATCATCACTCATGGTCTGATGGAACGCGGGGTCAGGACCTCCATGGTCAGGACAGCTTGGGAATTTCAGGTCGGGTCAGACCCGATGTCGTCACCGGTCTTCCGGGCTGACCCGCCGCATTAGACCAACCGAACCATGTCGGAATGGCAATGGCGTCATATTTTTAGAACCGTTGACATCATCCAATAGTTCCTCGGCCCTCCAGGGTGTCACAAAGGCTGTGGGTGCTGTGTCTATTTTCACACACGCCTGCACTCTCACGGAGGGTATAAGTCACTGTTCAACCTGACGACAAAACTCCCAAAAGAGTACCTGTGTCGCCAGAGCTAAATTCGGTTGATGATGCCTATCAGGCTATCCTTGGGTCAGAAACCTGCCGGATATGTTCACCTGCCCGGGGACACAACACAGCACTGAATACGCCTCATGAGTCGTGACGTCACAACCCTCCCTCTGGGGCAGCCGCCAAATGGAACCTCCATTTGGCGACATTGTTGTCAACACTCGGATGACTCAGGCGTTTGTTCTCAGCCGTTAATAGCGTTGTAGTTGTAAATAGTTTAACACTCAGCGCATATGTGGTTGGATTACCGGCACACACTAAACACAGGCGGATCATTCAATCACTTTCATCATTGAGTGCTTTCCGTACACGCTTGTGTTTGGCCCGAACGGATCGATTCAAAGGCCGTATTCTTGGTGTCCATAACAGCGGACGTTGTGATTTAGGACTATAATTATTATTAACAGTGAGGTCTGCAAAATATGGAGATGAGAGCGCCTATGTCTGAGTATAGTATTTGAATATAGCGTAGCCATCGCTGGGCTATACTTAAGCATTCCACAAGCAGGTCTGCCACACACTGACACACACTCACACACCCTGATGTTCCCCTCAGGCTAATACAGTGCTCCAGACATCCAACTGGGTACTGAGGGAAACCACAAACCACTGGGAAGACACGACCTAACACATCCAACCGGCTTGTTAAACAGCAGATTAGGGAGAACCACGACCCCAAATCCATGTCAGTGTGGTGAGCGTTCAGCGTGAGAACATTGCCACAGTGGTACAGTTCAATCAGCGGGGTAAACCAATTAAG
>OLKM01000114.1:325826-333326 GCA_900291075.1 Melanogrammus aeglefinus | reverse complement strand
GTTGCAGGCCCTGCCTCCATAGATCTACGGGTGACATAGTTGTTACAGGACCGTAGTGGCCTCCCACGTCTTCTGGGCTGCTGCCGCTGTGGGACCAGGGGGGGTGGGGGGGGGAGAGAGAGGAGAGAGAGGGAGAGAGAGAGAGAGAGAGAGAGAGAGAGAGAGAGAGAGAGAGAGAGAGAGGAGAGAGAGAGAGAGAGAGAGAGAGAGAGAGAGAGAGAGAGAGAGAGAGAGAGAGAGAGAGAGAGAGAGCACCTGGGGTCCTGGAGATCAGCCGAAGAGCACCAGCTGCCATCACGTTAAACAGCAGACACCTTTAATCTGGGAGCGCATTGTCATGGTTTCAATGTTGAACCAATGACTGATGAATGAGACATACATGCCAAAGTCATTGCCTCTTTTTTGGAGATTACGTTTGTTTATTCCCCCTCCCCATCCTCTTCTTCCATTATTTAGTTTTCAACCTGTTGTTTGAGTCAAGTCGCATCCTTTCGAGAAAAAAAACATACATCTGCATACACATAGTGTATATTCAAAATGCTCATATTTGTTAGGCACCGGCTGTCTTGTTTGTGAAGTCAGTGTTGAGGAATGCCCAGTGTGGGGTCCGACCAGACTCCCCCCCGCCCCTCCCCAGATGGAAGCCCCCGGGGAGAGGGCTGTGGTTGTTTGGCCCGGGGCAGTGGAGCACTGCCTTCAGACAGCAGGAATGTGGGATGTCTGGAGCGGAGGGCAGGAAGCAAGGGAAGGAATGCCAGCTATGTCCATGTTTGTCTAAGGGGGCTGACTCTCCATTCACCAAGCCCCACCCCCCCCCCCCGCCCCCTACCCCTACCCCCTACTCCCACCCGCCCTCACACACCTCCCCTCTTCATCCCCGATGACGCGTAGCGGGGCCAGCGGGTATAAAGGAGACAGCTCTCTCCAGTCAGAGATCAGAACGACTCCTCTACTGAAGCTAACCTCATAGCTTGCACCAAGAGAAGAGAACCCAAAACACGACGAGAAAAACCAAAACGCCAGGAAGCAAACTGACGAGATCCGCTTGATCCGACACTGAGATACCTACCGAAACTTCCGGCTCCTCAGCTGAAAATCCGAAACTAAGACGAAAGGAAGTTTTTTTGGGAAGATTCTCTAAACGCTTTTTTTCTTAAGGAAAAAGGAAAGATGTCTCCAGGAATGACCCGAGTGATTTTGCTGCCTTTCCTGTGCCTCCTGCTCTCCTACATGGTATGTACCTCCACAGCGAAATGTAGTATTGTACATGCAAAGCCGTTTGTTGTAGTGGTTCAGTCTACTACTACTACTACTATACACTACTATGAGTAACAAAGAGGACAAGAACATCCAGTATCTCGAGAACAGTCTCAAAACTTTGCGTGACTATTGAGTGAAACACTGATCCCTAGTCTACTGTACATTGATATGCCATCAATGAACGTAGCCTAGGACAGCATCTCTGTTCCTGAACATGTATGCTCGCCATGGGCACAAAACACCCATGAACCTCACGCTGTCAGTCCAACCATCCAGTGTATCTCACCTCGTTTCCCCCCCTTCTCCTCTCTGCGTGCAGGCTGCTGGCCAAGAGTGCACGGGCCAGTGTGATTGCCCCTCATCTCCCCCTGAGTGCCCGCTGGGAGTGAGCCAGGTGATGGACAGGTGTGGCTGCTGCCGGGTGTGCGCCAAACAGATGGGAGAGCTGTGCACCGAGAGGGACATCTGCGACCCCCACAAGGGCCTCTACTGTGACTTCGGAGGGGCGCCCATCAACAGGCGGATTGGAGTGTGTGCTGGTGAGTTATCGCGAACATGCAACTCCTTCAGTCATCGGTGGAAGAACCTCAAAAGAGGCTCAAACTCCCCCCGTTTGTCTTTAGATGCTCAGGTTAAAAACCTTTGCATGAGGACTGACCCCCCGGTCTCCTTCTTGATGTTCCTCCAGCCAGGGACGGAGCCACCTGTGTGTTCAGTGGCATGGTGTACAAGAGCGGGAAGACCTTCCAGAGCAGCTGCAAGTACCAGTGCACCTGTCTGGACGGAGCCATCGGCTGCGTGCCCCTGTGCTCCATAGACATCAGGCTGCCCAGCCCCGACTGCCCCATGCCCAAGCGTGTCAAGGTGGCCGGCAAGTGCTGCGAGGAGTGGGTGTGCGACTCGCCCTACACCCACAACAGCTTCATGGGCTCTGCTCTGGCCGGTGAGTGTGAAGAGCCTTTTATCGGCTTCTATTCTAGTGTCCACTTGCACATTGAAGTCATTCGCTCCCTGTATGTCGGTGCAGCTTTTTGACCCCTCTCCCTATGTCCCCACCCCCCACAGCCTACAGAGAGGAGGAGACCTTCGGCCCAGACCCCTCCATGATGAGGGAGAACTGCCTGGTTCAGACCACAGAGTGGAGCGCCTGCTCCAAGACATGCGGCCTGGGCATCTCTACCCGGGTGACCAACGACAACCGCGAGTGCCGTCTGGAGAAGCAGACGCGGCTGTGCATGGTCCGACCCTGCGAGTCTCACCTGGAGCAGAGCATCAGGGTGAGTCTCGACCCCCAGCCCACCTCACACAAACCCACTATACACGACCGCTGTGGTTTATGATCGGGATGGATCCAGAATGGCCACCGGTCCACCTCCATTGAGAGTCTCACTGACCTGTCTGTCCCTGTTTCTTTCTCTGCCAACAGAAAGGAAAGAAGTGCATTCGCACCCCAAGGGTCTCAAAGCCCATGAAGTTTGAGATCTCCGGCTGCACCACCACCAAGTCCTACAGGCCCAAGTTCTGCGGCGTGTGCCTGGACGGGCGCTGCTGCACCCCCTACAGAACCACCACCCTGCCCATGGAGTTCAAGTGTCCCGACGGGCAGGTGATGAAGAAGCACATGATGTTCATCAAGTCCTGCGCCTGCCACCACAACTGCCCCGGCGAGAACGACATCTTTGAGTCCATGTACTACAAGAAGATGATGGGAGACATGGCCTAAGGCGCGGTGCAGGTTGAACTTTAGATCTGAGAAGAGAAAAACGAAGAAAAAACGAAAAACAAACGCACGAACAACAGAACTCCAGATTTTTTTGCAGCTCAGTATATTATTTGTTTTTGGTCGTTGTTGTTTTTCTCGCGTCCAGCCAAAACGTATCCTCTCTGTCGTTGTTTCGAGGTTGCCCCGACACGACCGTGTGTTACGGTGACACCGGCCTCTCTGTAGAGTATGACTGAGGGTTGCATAGCAACGGCTCCAAAGAAAGAAAAAAAACCTGCACTAGAACTTCCTCCCCCGCCCCCCCCACCTCCTACTATGTACAACCCGTCCGTTCTCCTGTAAACTTCGTCCAGAACTTTGACCTCCCATCTTATTTAGGTGGGAAACCCCCCCCTCTCCCGTACCCTTGTTACCACCCCCCCCCCCCCCCCCCTTAGACCAGGCCTTACTTTAAACAGCTGCAGAGGGATAAGCAAAAGCCAGTGTTCCCCTGTACAAACAGGTCTGAATGTGTCCTTGTTAGTGTTTGTTTGTATGTCATGTATGTGTGTATGTGTGCGAGCATGTGCGAGCAGGATGAGAGTGTGTGTCTAAGCACCTATGGTAGCAGAGGCCTCAATGGCGGCTTTGTCCCGTTCTGCTTCTAATGGCGATTTGGAGAACGGAGAATGTGTGAGGGAGAGGTCAGAGACTGTGCCCCCCAGGGCACGCCCAGCAGGTAGAGCGATGGCGTTAGGGTCGCACATCGGAACAAGGCTCGCTTGCTTTCCCTTAAGGCTTTGCCACGGCACTGAGAAAAGAAACAAAAAACGGAAAGACGTGTTGACTTTTACTAATTCAGGTCAGAGGAAAGGAACAAAGTTTGTATTTTGTACAACGAAAAAAAATGACTGGAAGAATTGTTACATTTCTTTTGCTTTGTGTAAATGATGTATATATTTGTACAGGAGAAGTTAATTTAAAGGATGACACTTGTTGTTTGTCCTCCGCTTTATGTACCGAACGTGTCTTTTGTTTTTGTTGACTGTGTTTTTTACTATTTTATTGAGAAGTGTGACAGAGAGTTACATGTTTTCACTTTTGTAGCCGGAAATAAAGTGTTATATATTTTTTGATACAAACATGATGATTGGCTTCAATTATTCTCTCTTACACTAACCCTATCTACATATTTCATGTACACTCACATATGTGTATCGCAAAGTTCGAACCATCCACACATAACCATATACTCATATCCCTAACCATACATGTACAAATAGGGACATGAACGTTGAGATGACTTCCCTTCAAATGCTTTAACTTTCCAACTTTTGAACTCACCATTGAATTAATTCACCTCTTCTTCTGAGATAATTAAACAATGTCCCAAGGTATACAACTAAATAAGAATCAATTATTCTTAACTCCAACAGAAAGTTTTATTGTGTCCTCCAAATTCACAGCACAGGCCACAGGTGTATGGGTGGGTTACACATCAACCTGATACAGGCCAGGTGTATGGGTGGGTTACACATCAACCTGATACAGGCCAGGTGTATGGGTGAGTACCACTTGTCCAGAGTCAAGGTCAAGTGGTGGGTTATACATGACTCAATTTTTAAAAATGTCTTCTGAGTATTTCTGGTGAATGAGATCGCTTTTTTTTCTCGCAGCAATGAGATTGGACAATCGATCTAGAGACCAATTAATTCTGTAATGTGTTTTTAAAAAGTGTCTCAATATAGATGTGTATTTTCTTAACCTGATGTTGCAGACTAACTTGACCCGGCCTCTATGTAGGTTTAAAGACTGGATGTGTTTATATTCATGCATGTTATGTGTATTTTTGTTTTTGTGAATTCTTGCCTTCAGTAAGCATGACTTTAAGTGTGTGTGTGTGTGTGTGTGTGTGTGTGTGTGTGTGTGTGTGTGTGTGTGTGTGTGTGTGTGTGTGTGTGTGTGTGTGTGTGTGTGTGTGTGTGTGTGTGTGTGTGTGTGTGTGTGTGTGTGTGTGTGTGTCAAGGGTTTCTGCACTGACCTCTGTAGGGCACTTTAGCTTCAAATATGTTTTCCGTTTTAAAGAGCTTCATGAATAAAGCTATTTTACTATTAGAAAAACTGGCAGGTCAGCCACCCTTTTACACAAGCCTTTCATTCAGAGAAGCCTTCATGGCCGGAAAGGGAAAAAAATAAATAAACATGTGTTCTATGTCGCCACCTAGTGGTCACTCTAAAACATATCTATGTACTTTGCTATACCAATAACATACATACATGTACCTTTTATTACTTTCCATGACAGTAGAGTTGAAACTTCAAAATGGTTATGTAATGGTGTGCTATGACAAAATGTATTTTATGTAGTTAGTTACGTAATATTCAACTATTTATTTATTTAAATATTTTACTATCTGCTCTTTTGGGAACGGCTCCAACTTGAACACTGTGTGTGTTTCTATGATGACTCATCTTCTCAACTGCTCAGCAACAAGACAAACACAACCAAATCTGGTGTCCATACGTACCATATGTCTTGTCTACAATTAGGAATATTTTGCTATAGTTTAATAATGTTTATTTATGATCTAGCATAATGTTGGCTTGTACATCTAACTTTAACTAATATGCAATGTGGTCAGAATTTTTTAGGTTCATATGTAACAAAGAAATATAAATAAATATCAAAATAATCACCTGTTTGCTTTTCAATTGTTTAGCCTTGGTATTGTTTTCAGACAGTCAATATGATTTACCAAACAGTTTTCTCCCCAAGAATAATTATGAATTTATTTGGTTTTCCTACATAAATCGCACACAATTAAACAATACAATCCACTCATTTGTTGGCTAAAAATGTCCAATTATTGCCTTGGCTTTCAGTTGTTGCTATAACACATAAGCATAGCCATGCGTAAGAATCAATAGCTTTTTACATATGATTAGGAAATTACTGTACACTTCTACTTTTTTAGCATGTGATGAATCTAACAATGCTCATACTCTTCTCATGAATCGATGTGAAGTGCTGGCATTATTCGAGAAGCAGGCAAGGTTTTGCACTAAAGCAATGAGGGAGCCAGAGACGAAAAGAGAGAAAGAGAAAGAGGGAGAGAGAGACAGATGACAGTGAGAGATAGATGGAAAGGGAGAGTGAGATAGAGAGAGAGAGAGGGAGAGAGAGAGAGAGAGAGAGAGAGAGAGAGAGAGAGAGAGAGAGAGAGAGAGAGAGAGAGAGAGAGAGAGAGAGAGAGAGAGAGAGAGAGAGAGAGAGAAGAGAGAGAGAGAGAGAGAGAGAGAGAGAGAGAGAGAGAGAGAGAGAGAGAGAGAGAGAGAGAGAGAGAGAGAGAGAGAGAGAGAGAGAGAGAGAGAGAGAGAGAGAGAGACAGAAGGTGAACAGCTAAAGTGAAAGAGTGAGGGAGTGACACTCCAAAGCTATTGAAAGCAAGAAAACAGCATGAAGCATCTAGCATATGAATGTACTAACATGTAGTATAGGCTCCATGACGACATAACGTCGCACACACTCAGAAACAACACGCTCTGTGCCATTGTGTTTGTCATGTTGGGTCGCTATCTAGCTGTGACTACGCAACTATGCTCAAGTTTTTTTAAAACAAGCAGCGGCATCAGCAATGTGGGGGTGGGGGGGTGGGGCAGGAGTTAGCATCCTCCAGACCTACTCAAAGATAAAACACCCCCACGTCTCCTTCACGCCGACCAAACCCCGTCCGCGCCATGGAGAGAGAGACAGGCCGCTAAACACAAGCAGGAGGAACCTGGAAAGAGGAAGATGAAGGAGCTAAAGAGGAAGAAGAGGAAAGCGGTGTTCTCGCCACACCCCGTCAGGGACCTCTCAGCCTCGCCTCAGCTGGTGAAGCTTCTGAGCGACGCTCTCCAGCTCCGACTCGATAGCTGCCAGGCTCGCTATCTCCGGCTCCTGGGGATTGAGAGGGAGGAATGAGAGAGAAGGGTGAGAGAGAGAGAGAGAGAGAGACCATTGCCACCATTGTATTCAATCACCAATCGTGATTCTTTGAAACCAATAAAGATGCAAACACTGCACATGAAAAAAAAGTTGGCCAACTAACAGTTAGGTGTGTACCACACAATGGCTGATCCATTGGTCTGCTATGTAACAATATTGATACTATAACTCTTTTCTGTTTATTGAGAGCTGTTCCTACAAGTTCAACATTTCTGAACATCTCATTCTGAATAAAACGATGAGCCATCCATGGTCCAAGGAGTATTTTCTTTCGAAATTCAAAGTCTTGCAGTTTTTAACTGCGGTGATGGCTGCAGTTAAAAAGCGACAGGGAACAGGTCTAAAAGAACCCTGACATAACACGCTAGCTTAGCAGACGACCCCACCAGTCGTGACTCGGCCATGCCGGACAGCACACAGGAAACAGGACCAGCCTACCTCTGACTTCCTGATGGCGCTCCCTTCCTCCTCCAACCCCCTCTTCTCCTCTGGGGCCCTCTGGAGCGCCACGTTCCTCAGCTCCTTCTCCTCGCGGCTCCTCTGGAGCTCG
>OLKM01000114.1:316052-325801 GCA_900291075.1 Melanogrammus aeglefinus | reverse complement strand
CGCGACAGCACCACAGGAAACAGGACCCAGCCTACCCTCTGATTCCTGATGGCGCCTCCTTCCTCCTCCACCACCCCTCTTCCTCCTCTGGCGGCCTCTCGGACGCGCACACGTTCCTAGGTCCTCTACCCTCGCGGCTCCTCTGCGACGCCTCGGCCCTCTCTCCTACCTCCTCCCCTCGCTCCTCCTCTCTCCTCCTCCTTCCGGCGGCGGCCTCTCTGGAGTGGTGCGCCACCTCCTGCTGAGAGCCGAGGACCGCTCTCTCCTGCCTCCCTCCCTCTCTCTCCTTCTCCGACAACGTTTCTTCTTTCCCTCCATCCGCCGAGCCTCCTTGACTCGTCGGCCTCACCCGGGCCGACACTCTGTTCCCCCATCGCTTCACCTCCTCCGCCTCATCCCCATCGTCTTCCTCCTCGGTTGCCGTGGCGCCGTGAGGCAGGAGAGTGGATCTTGTTCTATTCAGTGCCTCCTCGTCCTCCTCTTCCTCCTCCTCGAAGGCCTTCCTCTTCCTCTCTTCGGATTTGGCGTCGTGGGTGTTCCTCGTTAGGTTGGAGTCATCATCTAGGAAGAGGAGATTACGGTAAAAGAATGTTATCGATTGATCTCTCTCTCTCTCTCTCTCTCTCTCTCTCTCTCTCTCTCTCTCTCTCTCTCTCTCTCTCTCTCTCTCTCTCTCTCTCTCTCTCTCTCTCTCTCTCTCTCTCTCTCTCACACTCTCTCTCTCGCTCAATATTCCCCACCATCAGCAGGACTTCACTCCTTATAATGAAATGGCCCCCATGCCAGCTGGCAGCTTTTCCTCCTCTAGTCCATTATTTTGCCTCTGCAAAATATAACGAAAGACCATACCCCTCAATTTCAAAAATAAAATGCAGTCTTTACAAGAGAATTGCTCAGAGACTCAAATCCCTCCAGAGGAATGGTCACCCGCCGATGAGTTGAATTGAATGCAGAGGGTTTGTTTTCCTGGGGGAGATCACTCATGTGAGATAAGGAGTGATAGCACCCCACAGACCAGCGTGCTCATTGGTATTCTGGAGTGGGCCTTCTGGGTTATATCAGATTCCACTGTGGAGAGTAAAGCATCAGATTCATCCTCTGAGCACCGCGGCTCACCATCCATCACTTGGTCTTGGGGAGCACATTTCCAGCCTTGATTAATGCTTTTCTTAATAGTGCACAGAGATTTGGTTCTTTTCATATCCCCCCCCCCCAGTATATTTAACAAACCAACTAACGATTTACAGTTTGGATACTCTTTTTTGAAAAAATATATATTTGAGAGATATTTTATTCAGTGCAATTTGTCTACTGTGCTACTGACTTATTAAATTACCTTCTCTTTTTGTTCAATTTAACTGAGTGAATTTATCTGAGACCAACTAGATTTCCCAGCGTGTGACTACTGTGGATAAAGGTGTGATCTTACTGCTTTATGACTAATAGTAAACAAGGAAGCAGGCCAGTGAGCGATAATAACACGTTGAGCCAAACAGCTTGCCTTTCTTCTCTTTGGTCACACGACGCACTCCCAGCGCCTCGTTAGAACGATCTTCAGCGTGGCTCCGTTTCTCCTCATACACTCCATCTCCTCCTCCTCCGAGCTCGATCTGGTGCTTTCCTTTCTCAGGCCTGTCGGCCATCCAGGAGGAGATCCGTTCATCCGAGTCCTCCTTTTCTCCTCTGCTCTTACGCTCCGCCTCCGCCTCCTTCTCCTTCCCTTTCCCGCCTGTCTCGTTCTGCTCCTCTGACTCCTGCCACTCTTGAGCCCTTTTCTCTTCCTCGCTCTCCGCCTCCTCTTCCTCCACCTCGCTGTGGTCTCCTTCACCCACCCTCCTCCTCTTCTGGGCTAGGATGGATCGCTCCCCGGGACCCCCCAGAGCCTCCAGCATGGATTGGTCTGGAAGGAAGAAAGGAAGGAAGGAGGGAAGGAGAGAAGGAAGGAAGGAAGGTAGGAAGGAAGGAAGGAAGGAAGGAAGGAAGGAAGGAAGGAAGGAAGGAAGGAAGGAAGGAAGGAAGGAAGGAAGGAAGGAAGGAAGGAAGGAAGGAAGGAAGGAAGGAGAGAAGGAAGGAGGAAGGCGCACATGAAAGGGAGGACATTGCTTAAAGGAGGTGCTTCCAGGTAAGCACTTCAGGCAGTGGGGTTGGATGGTCAGGGGGGACGTGGGGGTCATGCCCTCCGTTAGAGGCAGATATACAGTGCATTTTGCCGTAACGTAAAGTAATCCATTTCCCCCTCCCTTTTATCCTTCTCGCTCGGCCTTCCAGTCTCTCTCTTTCCTTGATGTTTAATAAGGAACGTTGTAGTCCAAGCCTTTTCAGATACTTTCCTTCCTAACTTTTATCAAACGCTCACTTGACTGGAGATATACTACATAGGCTATACAATTTTAGATAAAAGATTTTTAAATTCCCCAAACTTGCAACACAAAAAGAATGACACATACGTTTAACCCAGTTTTAAAATACTTTAGTGTATTTCACATAACAAAACTTTGTTGGCTGCATTGGTGTTTGAATGCCCCTCTCCCAGTGCCTTCCGGTAGCAGTACATGTGTCATGGTCTGTGCGCTCTCAGCTGGTTGTTATGTAGGATATACCGACACCGTTGCCTGAGCTGACACTGCTGTTTTTACAAAGAGTGCCCCAGTGGTGTTCAAAACTCACCGGCAGAATCCTCTGTCCCCGGAGGGATCTTGGTCACCTGATCTGCCCCCATGATGTCACCATGCAGTCGAGCCCTCGTATTGGCCCCTGGGAATGAGGGCGGGGTTCAGAGAATGGTTTTCAGCCTGCATCGCCAGGCAGTTTATGAAGCGTACACTACATGCATGTAGAAATATCCTCAATTGAATTCAGTGATTTGTCGATGGAACGACAAGCTGATTTACATTTCAATCAATTTGTTACAAAAATCAATTTGTTACAAAGAGTACAAAAATCCCCTCAAAGCACCTTATAGGGTGTGTAGCTCACCTGAGACAGCGATGCCCTCCATCTCTCTCAGAAAGTTATGATGGCGTAAGATGGAAAAAAGCCTGTCATCTGCAGAACAAATAAACCCATTTACACACATGTGCACACACACACACACACACACACACACACACACACACACACACACACATGCACCCCCCCCCCCCCCCCCCCACCCCCCGACACACACACAAACAGACACAAACACAAAACAGCATTTACATTGAGTAGGGCACTGGTTAAACACTCCAAACACACCCTTCCCAGTTTAACAATGCAGCATCGCCACTGGGCCGAGGCATAGGTGCATGGCGGCCTCCATCCCTGGGACTCAGCACTTTGCTGCGATGTTCATCAGAGTTAATTGAGCCTGAAATGTTCTGCTTTGGAAGATAGCAGGCCCGATGAATCACCGGTGCTTAACAGCAGCATAGACCAGAACACACATCTTTGGGTTTTTTTTCGCTGAGCAGCATGACTGCGGCATCATTCAAAAATAATACCGGAATACTGAAACGCAGTGCACTTATTATTTATTTTTGAATGGGTCGTTATTTGAACCACCTTTCCTCTGTCTCTCTCCCTCTCTTTCGCCCTCTCTCTCCCTTTCCCTCCCTCTCCCTCTCTCTCTCTCACCGTGTCTCACTGTTTGCATGTGTCTCTCCCCCTCCCCCTCTCCCTCCCACTTCCCCTCTCTCTCCAGTACATTTGGAAGGGTGCACCATTTCCCTGTCAGAGGCAGCTCTGTGTAACAATAGCTGTGATTGATCTCCCTCAGCCCCCCCCCCACAAACAAGGACGAGGGAGACGGATTTGGACCAGAGAAAACTGCTGTAAGTGATTAGATACGGGCAGGTCTCGCTGACCCAGCGATGACCCTCTTGGAGAGCAGCGATGGTGTCAATCCCTATCAACCGCAAATCGGACATACAATGTGGGTTATAAATAAAACAGCTAGCAGAGTTATATGTCGGAGGGGCAATTGTGTCAACGATGAGAAAGATTGAGACGGATTTTGAAAGGTTGACACACTGGTTTCGTTGTTATTCTTTGATGAGCCCAGAGGCACCATTATATCTTGACACAAAATGCAGGTTGACTGACACAACGGTAATGTTTACTGATGTTTTTCTAGATAATCATGTAGTGCAGAGGATTAAAATGCCAGCCCCATCAGATGTGATGAATAGGGTCTAAATACGTGTTGAAGTAAGTCACACAATTGGCATCCCATTCATCAAAGGGCATGTTTCTCTACCAACACCCACTTCCATTACAGAAGGAACAACTGAATCTTACTTGGCAACCTGAAATTAAACAATGCTTTTGTTTAGATGTCTATTTTAAGATGGTCACGGCAAACACATTAAGCTCTTCACAAATGCGGTCATCCTAACCCAGATTAATTGCATGATCTTGTCCTGTCTAAAAAAAAGAGGTAGAGTTTTCATGGTTAAGTTAAAGTGTCCTAAGAAAGTTCACCACCACTAATGACCCTGCTTTTCACCCAAACTTCCTTATAACCTCTTGACCCTTATAACCTTATTCCTCCCAAAGAGGCACATGCAAGAGAATATATCAGCGGTTCCCAACATTGGGGTCCCTTATAACCTCTTGGGCCCCTTATAACCTTATTCCTCCCAAAGAGGCACATGCAAGAGAATATATCAGCGGTTCCCAACATGACCCCACTTGGGGTCCCCTGATATGCATATGGGGTCAGATGAGATGATTTAAAGGTCTCACAGACGGCCGCATACAGAAAGCTTATGATTCATAGCCATGAACAAACTACTACTAGTGTTAAGTAAAGCGATGCGATTACGAACCCTGGGACAATGATGCAGATGGAAATGGGTAAAAAGAGTGGAAGCAGAAAGTTTAAATTGGGGTTGCTGAAATCTTCACCTTTAGAAAGGGGATCAGAGTGTTAACGAAGGATGGGAACCACTGGGGTAGATGTTGTGGTCAGAGTAGCAGACGAACAGTCTGAGAGCCTGGTTTAACGGCCTTGGGTGAGGGCCAGCTGGGGTAAGGACTCAGAGATCTTCTTACCTGTGCGAAGGGTGTCCAGGCACTCCTGGCTGACAGGCACGGGGTGTGGCATGGAGAGGACGTCCGCAAGAGCCTCCACAATGCATTTCATCACCTCCAGGGACATAGGACACACAGGGGGATGATGGGATAAGCTATTATAAGTATGGATGTTTTCTGCGTCATACGTGTGTCACGTCATTTTCCTTTCACCGTTGAGTTCCAGTTCAAGATTTGTTTTGTCACATACAAAGTCACACTCGTACAACAGGTAGTGAAATGCTTACCTGTTGTTTCCTTATTCTAAGGTGATAGTTGTACTAGTGGTGGTAGTTGAAGTAGGGGTATGGCAAGTAATAGGGTTAGAGTGGATTTGGGGTGGAACTGTTTATGTCGTTTTAGTTCAGAGTATGTTTTTTATTTTCACAAGCTAAACATAATATTATTCTTAGCTTTTATATTTATATGCATTTATATGGCTGGCCATGGCCAAAATAACTCTTAAGGTTTTTAATTATGAATGTAGAGCGCTTTGTAATCCGAGATGTGAGACTCAAAGATGAAAGCATGTCAAAAATGCATTTGAATTTCATGACGATCGCGCTGATGATTATATTTCAAAGGACGGTCGCTGTCTCCAGTATCTCTAATCTCCTTTACTCTTCTCATGTTTGTTCTGATCATCTTTCTTTCTTTCCCTCTCTCTCTCTCTCTCTCTCTCTCTCTCTCTCTCTCTCTCTCTCTCTCTCTCTCTCTCTCTCTCTCTCTCTCTCATCGTCTCTTGTTTGTTCTTGCAGTCTCTCTCTCTTGCTCTCTCTCTCTCTCTCTCTCTCTCTCTCTCTCTCTCTCTCTCTCTCTCTCTCTCTCTCTCTTCTCTCTCTCTCTCTCTCTCTCTCTCTCTCTCTCTCTCTCTCTCTCTCTCATCGTCTCTTGTTTGTTCTTGCAGTCTCTCTCTCTTGCTCTCTCTCTCTTGCTCTCTCTCTCTCTCTCTCTCTCTCTCTCTCTCTCTCTCTCTCTCGTCTTCTCTCTCTCTCTCTCTCTCTCTCTCTCTCTCCTCTCTCTCTCTCTCTCGCTCTCTCTCGCCCTCTCTCTCTCCACTTCTCCCCTCCTGCTCCCCTTTATTTTTGTATCAACGTCTCTTTCTTCCTGTCTGCCACCTTTCCATCATCTCTACCCCCTATCCCTCTCTTTGTGCACATCTCTCCCCCTCCCTCACTCTCTCCCTTCTCTTCCTCTCTCTATCTCTCTTTTCCTCATTCCCCTGTCCCATCTCCCTCTCCCTCTCCCTCTCTCCAGTTGTATATCTCTCCGTCACTTAGGATGTAAAATGAATCGACCAAGGCAAGGTCATGTTCTCCATTGCCCTCAATTGAAAAGTGGTGTCTCATTTGATTCCAACTGTGACAAACTGCTGCTGCCTCTGCTATCTATCAAGGGTGAGAGACTACGCAGAATAACTGTCTGACTGCTATTTTCGGATTTAATTTCAATTCAATTGGTTTAAATCAAAGCAATTTAAAACTTAAACTTCCTAGCACTTTCATAGTTCTGGTTCAGAAATATTACGCATTTTATAAAAGAAATAGCCTAGTGCAATAATGGATTGATAGGAATAATATTTACATCACATTAATATCAATTAATAAATTGATAGGTCCTAATAATAAGAATATTTACCTTGACGTCGCCATTCTCCAGTTCACCCGAAGTGACCGGCAATGACAGAACTGTATGGAGAGATGAAATCATTTAAATAATTAAATTTCCAAAATCTGCCGGCATCTTGCGATTGTCACTTGAAGAGACGCAACATATGCCCTGGTACTCCCCAGTGCTAAGCGCGTGGCACTGTCCGTGGTGCTGAATCCGGAACAGCGACCCGCGGTAACGTTCTACATTTAATAAGCACTCACACTCGCCATTGATACAAATGTTAAGATAATTTACGTACCGCAAGTAGAAAACGTGACCAACAGGACAACTGCTCGCTGGATCATGTTTTCTTTATTCAGAATCTGCAACGATTCACTCTCCAGGAAAAAAAAATAAATGTCTTCGATTTCAGAAGATGGTAATCGATCTCCCCCTCCTTGAACGAACACAGCAAGTTATGGATGCATGGTGGACCAAACTCTCCTGATGTCTGACGCGCTCCTTCCTTCTACCGCACCAACGATCCTCGTCTCTATTACCACGGACACCTAACAGCAAGAGCCCCCGTTTTTATAGTTACATCTGCATAGAGGAAATGACATCATCGTTAGGCATACGGTTGTCACCTCTGAAAAAAAGAGAGGTACATATAACGGCAAGCAGTTTTTTTCACTTTGTTTGCGATCCTAATCTCGATTGCAGGAAATTGGCTAGTGGTGCCACAGTATATTATAACTTATGTTACTTGAAATCTTACAGCATAACTTACATTCCAGGCTAACAATGCCAAAGTTTACATGTTTAAATAATTATTTAGAACACAGACACACACACACACAAACAGACACACACAAAGTTGCACTGCACACAGACACACTTTATAGTGTATGTTTAAATACAGTTTTGTCAATATATACATATGCTTTATATATATATATCTAGGTCGAGATCAGTAAACAGCGCAACATTTCATATTTGTCTGCGTTTATTAAGGACTACGGTTCTATTGCCTTACTGGATGATGGGAGATTGGATGTCTCTGCTTCCTGATAGTGTTGCTAGGGAACAGTAAATTGAAAACCTTCCTGCTACAGTGCCTTCTCTCTGGCACTTGCATCCTTGTTGCAGTGGCTTGAATAGCGAGGGGATGAAAAGACGACCCCCCTCACACCTTATTGATATAAATGGAATGAAATGTTCCAGGTTAAATCACTGATCATTTGCCATAGTTGTATCTGCTGTAAAAGACTCAGAGATTTTAACAATTTATTCGGAATACAAATCCAGGGTTACTTTGAAATTCCAAGCCCAAAATATTTAGAAACACACCCGTGTGATGAAGTAGACACAGTGCTTCAGTGGGAAGGATATACAGTCCATGTTTAGAGCTCCCTCTCTTTGCATATCAATGTGCTTCATGAATAGGCAGTGTGACACACTTTTATATTATATATATATTTTATATTATTTGCTCTTTTGTTACCAAGGCGGGGTCGGCCTCATGAGTTGTGGGAGCTGTGTTTCAGTTCCTATTGGATCAGGCACAGAGACCTATCTCGTCCCACACATATTTGCACAGAATCAAGCAGTAGAGGGACTGTTTGCACATAAAGTGGGATTCTCAATGAACGCAATGATGGAGTAATTATGCAACAACAGCTCATTGCATGATTCAGCTCATATGATTAAAATGCTACTCACAAACCCGTTAACACAAACACTATTAGGCCTATGATATAAAGTATTACAAACACATATCTAGCCCTTCTATCTGTTTTTTTTCCAGGACTCACTCAACTACCTTTGTCCGATGATTAGCCATTTCTGCCCCTCTGAATTCACGGTGATGGATGGTAAAGGCACACCACGTCAGAGTATCGTATTGTCTGTCAATGACCCTGCTTCTCTAAATGCTATGGACCGCGCCACTGTTGTAGCCTATACTCTGCACACACTGATTCACCAAAGAGAGACAAAGACCTTTCCACTGAGAATCTAAACAGCAAAAGCACTTGTTCTCTATATACTATCCTATTATGCTCTCCACTCTATTTAACTGTACCAAGGTGCATGCATAAGCCTATATAAGCTCTCCCGTTGTGTCATTAAAGTTGGTCTATCTCGTGGTGAAGCCTCATCGCAGAGACACGTTCGCGCCCCGATCCATGACACACGATATGAGGGTGATGCCGCCTTCACCTGCCCGCGGTGTTTACCTTCATTACACCTGCTCCGCACACTGAACTCAGACATGAACGGGCCATTCAACCTGGAGTGTGTGATCCTGTTTCATGGCTCCTGATGTTGAATGCTCAATGTATAGAACATTACCGTATGTAAATAACATTTTTCAGTATAGCCTGAATGTGATATTAGTGTCATTCATGGTCATTTCTAACATAATAAAGGAAATGTTCATCATACAGCTCAAATGCAAATGAGTTCCAGAATCTATTCCACAAAAGTAGGCCAACAAAAACAGCAGCAGAATATTAAATGGCTGAATTTTCTGCACATTAGTTGTTGATGGAGCAGAAATAATGATAACGATCTGAATACCCACAAAGGAATAGTAAAAAAAACGACCCAAACCTAAAAAACAAAAAGTCCTGGGCCAGGATGCAATGTGAACAGTTGAGTTCTCAGTCTACAATGGGGGTCCTGTAGGGTTTCCGCTGACATGAAGTCAGTTGGGGGATCGATCCACCATTTTGGAGCCAGGACACACCATTAAAAAAGGCAGTGTAAGTCGGTTTGGATTAAATGTGTCAGCTAAAAGACTAAATAGTAAATAGTATCGTCCAGCCTTGGCAGACACCAGTTCTTTTGGCACTAGGCGTGTGTTGAACATGACAGACGGCCGGGGGCGTTATAGTAGAGTACAAAGAGCTATGCGGGCTACCGAGGCCCAGAGGACGAGGAGGCGAGGGGCCCACTGCGGAGACGCAGAGGCTGGGTCTTCCAGGACAGGGGGCGGGAGGCCGTCTCTGCTGGCTGCACTGGGTCGGGTGAAGATGTATGGATGATCCTTCGGTTGGAGAAAAACAACAACAGAGAGTCAACGAATAGAGCAGGCACCAGATTGA